>CM073769.1:66205788-66377751 GCA_037158775.1 Hetaerina titia
TGTGAGATGAAGTATGTTTTCATCAAAGATAGGAATGGAGGGAAAACTTTAAAAATAGTTGTCATGTACAGAAGTCACAATGAAGGGATATATGCCGTCGAGGTATTAGCAGGCATATGCTCAGCTACCCCCAAGGATCGTACCCTCATAGCGGGGAACTTGAACCTTCCAGGTATACAATGGTCGGCAGATGAAGTCACATTAGGGAGTGGGAGGCCCAAGTAATTGCTAGTCGTCTTATAAATGAGGAGAGTTTTGTACAGGTGGTGGAAAAACCCATGCGCAGGAGAAACATCCTCAATGTATTACTTATGAGGCTGAAAAAGTGGGTGAGGAAAATTGAGGTCTTCCTGGCAATAAGCGACCATTCAGCTGGGCATATGTTTATGCTGGAGTAACATATTTTTCTGTACATAAAAAGGTTGAACCTTTGATTAATTATTTTCCCAGTAAAAATCCATGAAATTCAAGGCTCTGGTTGTGAAATATTAAATCTTTATGTTGAAGTACAAAGTTTCTTTTTTTGTCTTCATCATGAAGGAATTCCAATAAAGTTAAACCTGAAACTGTTGATTAATCTGGAAGACATTTAAGGAGATAATGGAGGAGGGATTAAATAACTTTGTCATGAAAAAATTCTTAAAGAAAATACTGACCCAGAGTTCTAAAACTACGAGGATATTCAGCACCTCTGTTTTTTCAACTTTGGCAATTAAGTATTAACTCAGAAAATGATTTCTTGACATTACGGTTGCTTGCATATTTAATGGAGATCTTTTTCTTAATATCTTCTAATAGCTTATAAAATTTGCCATCTGAATTCATACTGAATGGCCAATTGTATAGATCTCAAGCATTGACCCTTACTTCATTTAACTCTAAATTATTAGGCGATGAGAACTTCAGAGATACTCTATATGACCTATATACTGGCCTATACTCTATTCTAAAAATACTTTACAGTGCTTGAATATCCTACCTACTGCACATCAGTTGGCCTCAGGCATGTAATGAACCTCCGAGTGGTTCAGAAATTTCATAAATTATTGGATTGCCAGCTTAAGATCAAAGAAGGCCCAAATACCCTCACAGGAACGACACTTTAATGCCTTCCACATGACTCTAAACCAAAGGTCAATAAACAAACTTTGGGACTATAATAAAAATTGTGAACATCATTGCAGCTCTTTGATGCCACCTGCCTGCTTCAAGAGTTCAATTCCCTGAAGAAACATAGAATCTCCTCAGATCCAAGGCCCATGGCATTGTTGACACCTACATGAGCCACAATCCTGAGAATGTTGCACCTTGTGCCAGGAGCCTCTACTCCTGACTAACTTTGTCACCTGGGAAATTCCACTCCTTGGAAATCACCAGGCCATCAGGTGTTACCTCATAACCTCATGGTTTACACTTTTCTGCAGAGGGATTATCATAAACCTGAAGTTGTCACTGCATATCACTGGAATACCTACTTGGATGCCTTCTTGAATATGCTTTCACAGGAGCAGAGGTAGGGACTGTAGATGCCACATGGCTACCTTTTGTTAGCACCTGATATCAGTTGAGGTAGGGGAATGAGGTTTACCTTCTCATCTCTAATCCCTATCCACAGCATTTCCAACCCTTTCTGCTAAGACACAACAGAGCCACAATGTCAAATTAAAATAATACTGCAACAAATGCATGGCATACCAAAATTTTATATGGATTGCCTTGATAATGTTTCCGTAACCACAGGTTAAACTTAATATTTCATGTACTAGTACACCAACTTAAAACTTGCGATGCTATAAGTAACAATATGACAATTGGTCCAAGCGCATGGCTTTACACTAGGAATCATATGCCCTCTCCAGTCCCCTTTGTGAGGGTTAGGTGGAAAGTTCTCGGCCTTACAATGAAAGACAGTGATTTACAGTTAAAAAATTATTTTATTTTTCTACTTACAGGATGTGTTCCAAAAGTAATGTCATTCTTTTTTTTAAGTAATTTACTAAACATGTTTGCATTAACACTTAAAATTCTTCAAAATACTGCCCTTGGACCTATATAAATTTTTTTCAGTGACTCTGCCATGACCGCTATGCATCCCAGAAGGTATCTTTGGGGACCTCTCGCAAGGTCATCATCACGGCTGATTGGATCTCTTCTATGGACGAAATATGGGTTCCTTTCAGGGCTGCCTTAATCCGAGAGAAAAAAAAAGAAGTCTGCTGAGGCAACGTCAGACTATAGGGAGGGTGGGGCAGCGTTGCCACCTGGTGTATGGCTGGGAACTTGGGGATTCGTAGGGCATTGTGGCTAAGGTGCATTGTCGTGATGGAGTCGCCAGGTAGCAGAGATGTCTTTTCTTGTCTGATGACCCTTTTTCGGAGTTGTTCCAGCACATCAACATAGTAGGTAGCGTTAACTGTCTGCCCTTGAGGAACAAACTCCTTATGGAAACCTCCTTTAGCGAAATGACAACAATGCCTAGTTTATAATAGCCCCCTAGCAAATGCCTATGCATAATTCAATGGTTATATGTAGTAAATAAATATAATGAATAGTTAATCAGCAGTTAACAAATTTGCATCATTTGAAAACTTTTATTTATTGTTTGTGATGGATCATTTCGATGTAAATGAATGATTTTGAACGTCTCTAGCAAAGGATTTTTATTTGTTTATTTCAAATTGCCAAAACATCGATTTGGTATTTCATAACTTAGAACGAAATAATAACGGAAATTGCCGCGATAACTCCGATGATCCATGTATTTGCCGAATTTTTAAAGGTTCAAAGAGAGAAAAGACATGATCCTTCTCAGTCTGAAGTTGTGCATCTTTCTACGCCAACACTTTTGATATAGTGGCTACGGTTGACATAATTTACGTGCAGATATCGTTTCCTTAAGAATTTTTCCTTAGTCACGGTATTGTGTTAATCGATTATCTCCATTGGGGTTAGGAAACAAATTTGACGGTCGCCATGGCTAAAATTCACGAATTGCATTTCGATTTGGTTGAAGTATCACCGTATTTACTATATCTGCCCCACAGCGACTTATTACCGTTTCCTATCCTTAAAGTTTCGCTTGGAGGAGAGAGATTTTTACAGGACGAAGAGGTTATCGCGAATGTACGTACGTTGCAGAGAAAGACGTGAACTACTATTTGGAAGGGTGAAAAAACTTAGGAGCATCGCTGGAAAAAAAGAATAAACTTCAAAGTAGACTATGCTGAAAATAAAAATGAATTCGAAGAAAAAATATCTTTTTTATTTGTTAGGTCGGAAACTTTTCGGACTACCCTCGTACAAGGTCAAAATAAAAAAGTATCGGTTACAATTTTTTCCTGCTTTGTGCGTCAAGTGCTGAATTGAGACCATCGGCTAGGTGTGCGCTTGATCGTTGATCGTATTGGCATTTGAGAAGATGACAGTGCACACTATTATCACTGAAAATTTGGCGATGTAAATGATCTGCGCTGAACTCGTCCCGAAGGTCTTGAGGGACGACCAAGCGCAGTCGAGAGACTGCTTGCGAAGACCTTCTGCAAAACGTTGAAGAAAACCACGAATTTTTGGAAAGTGCCGAATAGGCACCAAATGACTATTTCCTAAACCCAAAGTTGAAATCCTCCCTCAAAGGACACCACCATGGGACCGTAAATGCCATCAAAGAAGCTTGAACCCGTAGTCTTAGCGACATTCCGGAATCCGCCACCAGGGAGCCTTCGAGTCGTGGAAATGCCGCTGGTTTAAGTTTGTCGACGCTCAAGGGATGTACTTTGAAGAATTCTGAGGTACTGCGGCAATATCTGAAATTAATCAATGATGACGAAACCTTTCCCGATACTTGTTATACAAACCATGTACTTGCATAGATCATGTCAGTCGGCATATCTACATCACGTGATAGTTTGAGCACATACGAGTATTACCTGTGGATAAGCTGATCCTATTAAACTTCCACCGAGACAACCCGGGTTCAAATCCTGGACACAACAAATAATTTTCAGTGATGTCCCGATCCCTACGTGAGGTGTATTTTGCAGAGCACTTTGAGTGAGTACGGCGTCCGTTGGATGGGACGTTAAACTGCGGACCCCTTGGCGCCCTTCGACAAGAGCAGGCTAATGCCGACGCCGAGTTTCTCTCCACCCTTCCTTTCCCACCCATCTCTAATGGCGCAAAAGACCTCAGTTGTCGGTCGCCTCCCCAACAATAACTAAACTATTAAACTTAACCTAGTAAACTTAATTTTTTCCCAACTTGTCGATCCATTTTCTGTAAATGTACTCTAAACCTAATTTTTGATTGAGAAAAGTGATTAATCAGTCTATTTTTCAAATCAGAGAGGGTGTCAACTGAACTTACAACAAATGCCAATATGGTACCTCCTAAATTCTAGGGCAGTCTGGTGAGTAATTGCGCTCTGCCACACATTCTAGTGGCGGGTGACAGGGTACTAAATAAAAATTCGCAAGGAGATTAACTTTGTCTGAAGCTCCAAGTTAAATTATTTTACAGTCCGATGCTACAGTTCTTTTACAGACAGTAAAGATCCAGTGTTCATGCCCCGGTCAAGGAAATATTTTTACACTCGTGATCTGCTCAATTCAGCCTTCCCCACCTCTCCTGTGTTCGTCCTTTATATGTGTTCATATCCTCTTTTCCTTATATCTATTTCCATGTGAATTTATATATAAAATTTTTTTAATACATTAACTTAGCTTCCTTCTTTCTTTACAGTCGCATAACCTTTGTTTTGCTTACATTTATTATCAAACTACTCGTACACCTATCGAACTGACTTTCCAATGCGCTCAGCAATGCTTGCAACCCCTCGGTTGACTTTCATTTTAACTCGTTCTTCCCATGCATCTTTTACCATTTCCTTCACAAATTCGTTTAAAAGCAAGGGTGATAGCGGACACCCCTTTTTTTACCCCGATTACTAACACTACACCACAACTCTCCCTCCAACGTGCGGGGTAGTGAATAGAAGTAGATTCACTCTTAAATAGAAGACGGTACAACGGTTGCGATTCAAAATCAAGCGGAGAACGAGTAAATACGTGACGTGAAGGGGTACTTGGTGGAGAGGAGTGAGTGGAACAGATGAGAGGACGTGTCTTATAGCGGGGCATTGGGAGAATTGGAGGTAAATTAACTATTTCTATAATATTGGATACACATCTTTTAACTAAATTTTAATTTATGTGTTCCAGGGAGGTAAATGGTAAATAGATTGTCTGTGCCGGGTGTTGTACTTTGAAGGCGAGGAGAGTAATTGAAATTAGGGGAGCGAATTTCCTTTTTTTTAATTTTTCGGATATCTACGTTTCAGTAATGTGGAGTGTACACGTATATTGTTTAAGTTCCTATTTAAAGCCGGTGTGTTTTAAAAGTAAAATGTCCGCAAATAGAAAGTGACTTCGGATGAATCGTGTATTGTGAAAGGGATGGCAACTATTTTAGTGCAAATATTGTAGGTTATTTGTAGGTTTTGTGTGTACTGAAGCATATGACGTATAGTTTTGAAGGTGAATATTGTTTTGAGGGATTAGCCCAAAAGAAAAGTAGGTTCCAGTTAACTCACGAAATTGTTGACAATGGCTGGGGCATTACGAGTGCTCATAGCGGAGCCTTCGGGCTGAAACGTATGTTGAATAAATAAGCATTTTTTATCAATATAAAATTTGAAATAATGACTACAAATTGTGCAGAGGGAATATCAGGCGTCGATCTTTGGGAAAGAGTGTGGTGTATGGTGACTAAATTTTGATTGTGTGAAAGGATATGTGTAGAGTGAGGTGACGTAAATGGTAGGTAGGAATAGGTGTGAATTGAGAGAAATGGATACGAAATGAAAATTATTGATAAATTCGTAGCTATCCTGAACGAAGGAGGGCAAGGAATGGACAATGAGTCGAAGATAGTTAATTATCCACGAAACCAGAGATTCTTTTGGTGGAAGAATTAAAACTTGATAAAAAGGGGTGACCCGAATATTTGGGTAGTATGTAGAATTGGGGGCTTGTAGGGTACGGGGGGACAGGATGTAACATCTTGCGGGGAGAGGCTTTCATTAGATCCAAATTCACACAGAATGGCATAAGTACCTCTTTTAAAATTTATGTTGGGATCTTCAGCACGGGTGGTCTTGGCAGATGTGTCGTTGAGTTGATAAAGATGTTCTGCTATTTAGTTTTGGGGGTCAAGTACCACCACTGATGAACTCTTGTCTGTAGTTGTGATTTTGAGTATAATGTTGGGGTTGGAGCGTAATGATTCGAAAGATTTTCTTTCACTTGCGGTTAGATATTTTCGGGTTTAAGGGATTCGATGACTGACTTCAGGGAAGTTTTGCGGAGAATAAAGCTTATGAAGATTTTTAAAAGCTAGTTAGGAGGTAAAGGTTTCGGTTCGTGGGTGGAAAATGGGCGAAATTTGGTGACGTCGGGATTGGTGAGGACGCGGCTTGAAGAGCTCCAATTGGAATTCCCGAAAATCGGTCAACATAAATTCCGACAAAACTTAAAATGCCAGAAAGCACGTGCACGTGATAATTTTTTTTTGCGCTAGGCAGAGAGAAAGACCCTTGTCAAGAGAAGAGTGTAAATCTTGTATTTTATTAGGGTGGCCGAAAAAAGTTTGAACACTTGGTGAAAGGTTCATGGAGTGGGGTCGGACGGCACCCACGAATGAGACGCGTCTGGAGAGATCCAGAGGCATATCCTCGGAGGGATGAGGGGGGTGTAAGGTTGTAAACTGTGCTGGCTGTAAACTGGGGAATAATGAAACAGGCGTGGAGGCTCTGGCCGAGGGGTGAGCCCTTGAGATGGAGACCAACAAGGAAGAAGAGAGCGCACGACGTAAAAAAATTTTTTAAGATGGCATGATCGCCCGTAAACATATTTTATTATTTAGACTGTGAGGGCGTTAAGTGCGGGATTGGATAGGCAGAGAGGGCGATAAATTTCGATAAAGATTATTGAGTAAATGTTTATTCCGAAAGAGCAATGAACTAGACAGGACTAGGCCTAGATTGGCGAGATTATAAATGTAAGTCTGAAGTGAAGGCGTGAATATCATGACGGGTGGTAACTGAAATGGTAACTGTTAATAAGGCCATTTGGGGACAATTAGGAAAAATCAGGAGGTGAGGAACTCAATGTGACATGTACCGCACGAGCTTGTGCGCGTGAAGGCGGAAACGTTAGATACAAATGGGCGTATTCAAACCTAACAAATACATAACTTAAAATCCACCAACCCTGAAAATTTATCTATTTGCAATCCACCGGGCCCACTAAGCACTGTACTAGTACTCTCAAGACAATACGACACAGGTATACCTTTGCTTCGTACGTAGTAGAAGCACCCACTTTCCTGAGTATCGGTCAACTTTTTTCGCGTATTTCTAAAAGAGCTCCACAATTACTTCTAAAACAGATCTTTCATCACTCTGAATATCACTAAGGACTATCCCCAGGACGTAATATTATGGTCAAATATTCCCCCTATATGCAAATCAATTAGTTTACTAAGTACTTACCTATCAAATTAACTTCATTAATGGGTATCAATATCCACTGCTTCTATTTTGTTACCGAAGGTAGAATATTGTGTATTATGTAGATTGAAAACAGAATACTTTCAGGAATAAATGTCCTCACCTAGTCATTTATATTCGATAATTACCGACCTACTCAATTTTCAAGAATTGTATTAGGTGAATCACGAAAGGAAAAGATGCACATGCAGGAAAAGGATCTACATGCATTCCATTTCAATGCATTCGGAATGAGCAGTTTGAAAAATACAATCGAACGTGATTTAGTGCCCTTCTAAATGGGAAAACGACGTAGAATTAGTTATATGCCTCCTGGGGACCTATTTTTTGCAAGTTTTCTTGTAAAAAACCTGCCAAACACCTACACCTTGTATGCCACCTATGCATAATATGATGTTGAAAATTTTCTTGACTACTCACCATCAAATTTTTTTAACAATCTTTACAGAGATCTGCTCCCGAGGAAGATCAATAGTGAGAGGGCAGAGGAGGAAACCCTGGAGGAAAACATCTTCGGCAGGAACGGGGGAACCAATGAAGTTACTTCAACAAGTACTTAGTAAACAACTTAATTTGCAAATAGGTGGCCAAAATACGAGTATATTATCAAGGAGATAGTACTTAAGTGTACCTGGTGATTTCTAGAGAAGAGAAAAATCTAATTTGGGAGGGAGTAATTTCAGAAACCCGCGAAAAAGCGTGTCCATAGAGGGCACTGGTTCCTAAATCGGGTACGGAAAATATGGTTTCCTTCAGACCTTTATTATGGCTTTAGTGGTGAGTGTACCTGGTGATTTGATTGCGAAATCGATTATCTGATTTGGGAGTAATAACCTGAGAATAACGACCAGTGACCAGCGTAGGTACTTTCACAAATTAGCTATGTACTTATAGAATAACGGAACCAAGGTTTTATTAATAGCGACTGTCAACGGTCCTGCGCAACATGGGGTCTTTACATATACATAGGGGTCATATTCGGGTGAAAATTAGTCTGCTGTATATTCACCCTTTGTCACACCCTAGCGGTGGCTTGCAGGGTACTAAAATAAATTAAAATCAGTGGGATGGAATGAAATACACAGGTCACTCCCTCAGTGCCTTACCCCGAACACATGGCCCTCTTGCTTCTTCTCCTGTTCTAAGGCCCCCGACCGCCTGGAGACCTTGACCAAAGAGTAAAATATATGGGTTCCAAGAATCGTTTTTGGAACTGCAAGCTCCCCAACCTATGACCTTCAATGGTCCCCTAATTTTTTTGAGGGACACAACTTGACTCCCCCACATTCACCCTTCCAATGGTCGTCCTCTTCTGGGACAACGCGCACCCTTCTTCTTCTTCCGTCAGCATGTACCCAACTCACAGCCTCCCCTAGGTCTAGTGGTTTGCCTTCGTTCGAGTTTTAACTTTAAACAGGGCGAAGGCTGCACTGACGATTTATTGAGATTTACTGCATTATTATGGTAGTTTCTAAGACGAACGAACAAAAAACACGATGTTGGGAATATAAAAACGGTACAAACCGCGGATAAGAAGATATAAAATGCACTGTGAACTATTTTAGGTACTATTTTTACATTATGAGGACACAGGGAAGTAATTCGTCACACGTTAAGAAATATAAAACGCTTAAAAAACGGACACAATCTTAAAAGTACACAAATTATTACAATTGAGTTTAAAAAATCAGGGAAAATAATGTGCTGTAATTGAGTTGAAACGAATTTGAAATTAGGCTGGAACATTTAATCTGTTGTGTAACTAGGCTGTAACTCTGAACTCATCTTTAAGTTTTGGAACTTGCAAGCTCTACATTTAATTTGTAGTATTTAATAGGTTATCTTTTATTAATTGAAATATTAGTTCTGTTATACTTAAGCTATTAAAATTAGTGTTAGCACCTATCTACGACTTACCTTGCAAGCTGCAACAAGGGTTTTTGGCAGTGGATGTTAGGTCATCATACATTCTAGTGATTGGTGATTAATAATATTCGGGAAATAAAATTACTTATCAAAAGAATTTCTGGTCTCAAATAAAAAAAAGAATAGGGTTGGAAAAATTGTTTCCTACATCGATCGGTTCTGTAATCAATTTACCTTTACTTTTCACTGCGGTCTCTCTTATTAATGTAATGTGGTGCTAAAATTATTCCTTGTGTCAGTGTGAACTCAAATCACTTGAAGTTATATCTGTAATATTCCAGCATTTTATTTTCCCTGTGAATAATAATATTCAAGCAAAGAATATCGTGAATCCTTAAAGAGGCATACCAAGTCTTAATTATTGTCATAGACACGGTCTTCAACATGCGTGTATGGTAGTTTCTGTATGAGATGGACAACTGCCACCGGGAGCACGGTCGTCGAAAGATGCTTCATAAAAGTAATGACTTTGGGCGCAATGGGGTTCAAAACCTGTTTCAACCACCTCGTACCAATGGTCCTGGGGGGGGGGGGGAGGCAGTATTGCTGGTATTTCTATAACCCCAGACTTCTTTCGAATTTCATTATGTGTAATCTTACCAAAGGGCGGAGAATGAAATTTCCGATTTCCCTGGCTGCCTAAGGATTGTTAACAATAGCATTTATTATAATTATTACTTGTGTACCACAGCTCAAAGGACTTAATTTTTATGTTTTAAACTTCCCGGAGGACGAGAAGAGCTTTGTTCTAAATGGATAGATACATGATTTAAGACGAGATAATTTGCTCATCCAACGAATAATAAAAATATCAGTTAATAAATAATATTATAAAATCACACACCATAACAATAATATAATTTTTGCATAATTATCCATTGAAACATTCGATTACATTGAATTGTCTTAATGAGGATAAACCAGAGTGATGCAAACAATAAACGACCATCATTTTGCCTAGTTTTCCTGCTGCGAGTCACCATTATCTACTCATTCAGTTTATTAGGCCAAAATTTTCATTACTTATACAACTTTCCGTCGAATATTTACGTCTCTGCAGTAGTTCTGAAACATGATTATTTGAAATGGAAAATACGAATCTCCGAGTGATTATAGGCAAATAATTTTGAATCAATGCTGTTTCACCTTCCTTTGCCCATAACCTTCTATTCATGTTATAATCAAAAAAGGAAATGAAGTGGTATTTTTCCAAAATATATTTATCTGAATAACTGCCACGGGTTTCACCTTCATTAGGCATCTTATGTCAAAATTATGAAACAAGTTTCTCATTAACAGCGTGGGTAGGAAAGGCATGGCTATTTAGAGGGGAAGTAGGGGGGAAAGACGACCAACTACTGGACCCTGAAGGAAGGTCTGGGAGGGGGACCAAAGGACCACGGGAATGCGGGCAAGGTTAAAGAAATCATTAACAAAGAGCTTCATTAAAAAAGAAATATTAAACACTTCCGATGCATGGGAAAATTCATCTGCGTCTATTTTTAAAACTGATTTAAACAACGGTTGATATTTCCCAAATGTCTCAACTTCTTTTCCCAGAAATAATTCACTCTCTCGGCAACCTTACCCTCCCATCCTCAAACACTGGGGGTCCTTGACCAAAGGAGGAGGGCTCAAGTATCTGGGTCCCAAACACCCTCCTAAGATCTGTTGGTTCCCCAGCCTTCGCTCGCTTCCTCAATATTTTTAAGGGTCGTAAGCTGACACAGCACATGCACCCTTCCAAACGGTTGTCCTTTTTCTAGGGCGAAGCACATCCTTCGCCCGGTTATCTCTTTCTCCCACTCACCGCCTTCCCTAAGTTCAGTGATTTTTGTTCAGCTGTATATGGGGCTGGATGAAAAGTGACCACAACTTTGCACAGTTTGTAAATTTGAACAACTTTCTTGTGATTTACTTCTGTATTTTCTCTAGTATTTTTGTCAAAAACAAGTATAATACCCTGATGAAAATAAACCGTGTTGGACAGTGTGATGAAAATCTCCCAAAAACGTGGGAACCATAACCTTGTCACTGGCGCCGAATAGAAGTAAGACTCCGGGTAAAAAAATTGAACCGCCTCCTCAAACCAACAGCACATCGAGTAAATACATAAATTTTATGAATACATTTAATCTTCGAACTAAGATTTTTATAAGATGAGAATGATGCTAAAGTCTCAACCTTATTCACCCCACTCCAACGGCAGAATGCCAAAATCGAGTTCCATATTCAAACCTAGTTTCAAGTATGACTCTCAAACTTTCTGTGATTATTTTCATCAAAAACTATTTCTGGGAGAAAAAGGGTAATTCTGTATTTCTAAACAATGGTGCATCCGTTGAAATTATCTAATAAATATACGTAAGCCTCTTCTATACGTTGCCTACTCCTTTTATACCATATCTGTGACTGGTGCATCCAACTTCATATTTTGACGGGATGGATAATTCCTACAAGAATGTAACCTGTTAATAGTAGAGAAAAGAGTGCACAAAAGGTAGTTCACCAAACGAATTTTTTCCAAAATAATACCAATACCTACGTGTAGTTAAAAAAAAACTCTCAGGTGATGATGGACAGTTAGTACCGAACATTAAACGGGGAATGATCCGAGATACTTCATTAAGACTTCATGACAAATTCATTCATATGAAATTATGCATATAAAATTACTGGTATAGAACCAAAATAGCAATATTAACTAGATGTGTTTATTCCATTTAAATTAAAGATATCATACTTATAGTTCCACAAGGGAAAATACTCCTTCGGTTATAAAAATATATATTATGATTACCAGAATGAGACCTACGACTCACTGTACCTGAATTAGAGGAAAATATCATGAACATTGCTACAAATGAGAGCACAGTCGTATTCTTTCTCAGTGCTCACTCGATAATTCGACTGGCATAAATCGGTTTAATGTATAGATTTCCCTTAGCGTTTAAGGAAAATCGAATGGGTTTTAATGCCACTCTTAACAAATCGTATGATGACCGAAGGTCGGTTTGGTAGGTGATGGTAGAGTTTACCCAGTACTAAGCCCGACGGCGTGTGAAATTCACACATCAGGGTAGGGGGGCCAGTTCCTTTCCCTGTGCCGGTTATGGTTTCCCAGAAAGATCTGTTACCCGAAAAATCCCATAGCTTGGGTGGAGCTGCAGGGGCCCAGAGTCCCTTGACCGGGAATCGAACCCGGGACCCTCCGGTCAGTAGTCCAACGCTTTAATAAATACTGAAATCGTATCATTATATTTTTTATATCTTTATGACCACATGCTTAAATGATTTATTTCAAGATTATGTTACATTTAAATATCAGATTTTGGTTAAATGGTAGGAATATTTTCCTAAGCCTCCCCAGAGAGACTAACCTACAACCTTGAGGTAGTGGAAGGACTGAATGATTAGACTGCAGTCTGGAACACAAAAACACTGAGTACACACTTTTACCAAAACAATTCGACGATCGATGTAATTATCAATCCTATACATAGTAAATTCACGATCATTAATTGACTGAATGAACACTCTTTCCAAGTGACTAGTGACCGGCTATGGCTCTCTTTTCAACATTTTTAATAAACGCATAAAACGAACAAAAAGTAGTACCCAAGTAATGCCATCATAAACTTGGCTGCAAACAGTGAAGTAATACATATGTCTCTTCTTGAGAAAACTTCATTTTCAGTTCTTCGAATGAGAGCGTGTTGAGCCCATCGCAATGTCAGCCATTTGTTTTCCATATCATACAATGGAGGGAAGATAAAATAAACGAGAGCTCTACAAAAGCTGGCAACTCAGCGAGATGATCTGGTATGACGTCACTCTCAACTAAAAAATATCAAGAATTTATAAAAAATAGGGAGTATAGGTGATACGTGAGGGTGACCCAAGTGGTCGCCGTGCTTGCAACGTTAGCGGATATTAACTATACCCTTTTTCTCAACTTATGGCGGCTGGCCTTGAATGCGCCGGTGTAGCTTTCAATTTTCCAGCCAATCATAAAAGAGAAACATGGAATGCATTTGAGGGGGAACTTGGGCCTCTCTCCGACTACTATGAGGTTCACTGCAGTCTTGTTGACTGTGTTGTCAAATGTACCGCGTGTGTCGCGTCTTCCCGACGACCAACGTTAATGCATTTATTTGCAGAATCTGACAACGCTGTTTGGCTCCTAGGAATTTCGTCGGAGCAAGTTAGGTGGAAAGGGAACCTTCTCTCATTGGATAGTCGCTCTGTGACGTCCACCAGCCATGAGTTGCGAAAAGGGAGTTCTCCCTTTATCCCCACTCCCTGCAAACCTCATGCTGCAATTCATACAGCAGAGTTGAAAGGATATGGGGATTTTTGAATGGAAATACATGAATCTGAATAATATTTTCATTTATTTCAACTTCCATATACCAAAGAAGTGCAACAGAAATTTAACAATTGAAGTAAAAACAAAGTTTAACACATGTGAACACAACTGATATTGAAACTGTAACCCATGGGAGGTTTTTATAACACCATAAAATCAGAGCAAAAGACAAAAATATGACAGAACAGTATCCCTGCCAACAACCATTTGGCATGGATTGTATACAAAATGAAACAAAAAACTCCAACAGATAGTGATCATAAATGATAAATAAACTGTTAATAAAAACTATATCTCATATCAAATGATAAGATTAATTTTAAAATAAAAAATGCTGCTTAAATAGTGATCTTAAATAAATAATAATTGTACCAGCGTGGTACAGCATTTAGGTCATCTGATAAAGCTGCTGTGTCCTCAGGATCATGGATATCATGGTAAACCACACCATTGTTGGCAAATACTATAAACGTATCTTGTTAGTGACTAGAAAGTCAATGTCGTTAACGTAACGAAGGACTAAAAGAGGCCCTATAAAACCCCCCTGGGGAATACCTTAAGTAACTTCTGCTGCATTTGAGCTAACTCCATCTGTCTACCCTTTGTACCCAACCATTCAAAAAGTCTTTAATATTAGCCAGATATTTTTATCTCTGCCATATGCTTTTAGCTTTGTAAGTAGTTTAATAGGTGGTACTTTGTCAAAGGCTTTCTTAAAATCTAGAAAAACATGTGCACTGGAATTGCTCTCTTCCAAAATAAGGATATCATGAACTTCAGGTTCAAGTTGTGTCTCACAGGAACTACCCTTTTGGAAACGTGCTGAGTTTTCATCAACAACTCCTGACTATTGATCACAGTGTCTTGTGATTGCCCTAGAAACTATATATTCCATGACCTTGCATTACATTGATGTGAGGGAAATAGGTCTGTAATTGAACAGTTCCTACTTGACTCAATTTTCAAATATTGGTGTTATGCTAGCCATTTTCCAACATCTAGGAACCATGTGATCTTCTAGTGGCTTCTTCAATATGACTTAAAGATATGGTGCCATTTCTGACTTTAATTCTTTAAATATATGGAGTGTGTACTTGATTTGGCCCAGAGGATTTATTAGCCTTAATATTTTTCAGCAAACATTTTATTTCATTACATGAGATTTCAATTTTGGGCTTCGGTTGGTGGAACTGATTTGGCAAGCTATTGAAGACATTGGTGAATATACTTTAAAAGAAGTATTTTAATAAGTTAGCCTTTTCCAAACTACTGATTACTCTATTGCCTTTATCATTTTTGAGTGTATTGACTGTTGACTAACTTCCCTAAACCTCTCTGACATATGACCAAAGGATTTGCTTTCAAATTTTCCACAACTCTTTTTCTTTTGATTTTGCTTAATGCTTTCCAAAATTCCTTCTTGGCATTCCCCCAAGATATCTTGTAGTTATATGTGATATCATTCCTTTTGTTGCTACAAATAACATCCTTAAATTTTTCATCATGGTGTGACATAGCTTTTGATGTTGCAGTGCTTTCCTAACATCCACGTTACACCATTTAGTTTCCGCATTATCTTTTATAAATTTACTGGGAATGAACTTGTTGATTGCTCATTTGATGACAAGGAAGTGATTCCACGTGCCCTCAGCATTTCAGTGATTACTATCTTTCTTAAAATTTGCAAATTGACTCTGTAGGATGCATTTTAGGCAATATAATTACCTTCTTTAAACAAGTAAATTTTTCTTTTAGACTTCTTATTTCTTACCTTTTATATTGAATCTAACTAACACTAATACCTTTTATAGTTTCTATAGTTAAAGAATTTTTTGGGTATGTTTGTTGCTAACAAATCAAAAATATTATTGCCCCTAGTTGGTGAAGAGACAAGTTGATGCAAGGTAGAGAAATAATCACAAGCTTAAACCTAGAGCTTTCCTTTACATTGTTCAATATAAAGGAATTCAGTAGAAACTGACAGGTATCCTGGTCTTAACCCCCCTTTTTAAAACTGAATGTGCTCCAATCATTAGATAGGACATTGAAATTTCCACTGATTATAATATCGTGATCATTGTATTGAGATAATAAACCTTTGTTTTCCTGATCACCGGCAGCTTCTATTTGCTCTGCCATTTCTGTAAACAGAAAAGGATTTTGGGAAAATTTCACCATCAGCAATATATGTGGATAACCAGCTTTCCATCCCAATAATTATATCTACGACTGTTCTTTGAATTAGGTGATGATATTCTGCGACTACTTTGAGTTCCAACTGAATCTCCATTACTTTAAAAGAAATTGAGATATCTCTGCACTTTTCACTGTAGAAATCTCGTAATTCTGTTAATAGCATCTAGAAGGTGTTCTGTAGAAAGAAATCAAGAACTCTACGGCCTCAGGTTAAAATAAGAAGGGGGAAAAACTCCAATGGCCATAATAAATTTTGATAAGTTTATTATGGCCATTGGAGTTTTCCCCCTTCTTATTTTAAGATGTTCTGTGTTTGGCTACAAATCAAGAGGAGGGAAACAATTTAATTTTCTGTGGGGAGATGAAAAAAAGGAAGTTTCATGAAGCGAAGCATACCTACAAAACTCATTGCCCATGTATCGCCAAACAATCAATGTGGGAAACACTTGGATTAACAACCATCAAAATTTTTTTTGTGAGCAGAATACCTATATATGTATAAGCATGCCGTCAAGAAATGAAAAATAGGTTCTTCTTTCCTCAATTATTACAGATAGTTCTGAAATTGTTGCAGTAGTTACACAATGCTCTAAGAGTTTGCTTTATGTCACATGCTGGCTCACTTAAAAGTTGTGTATTTATACACAATAGGAAATTATTAAATTTCCTCAAGTCTTAGTAGTTTTGATAATTAGGATGACTCAGCAGGTGAATAATCTTTAAATGTTGCCATAAAAATATTTATTTCACAGTTGGTATGTTTGACGATGAAACTTGGATATCAAAGTTACTGCAAAGGCTTGATAGTGGTCAATATAAACTTATTTATATCAACTTGTAAGACATATACTCTCCAGTGCTAACAGGCATCATATCAAGTGTTTCCCAGTGACTTGCATGTCAAATACTGCAGTAATAAATTGACATGAAACTACCACAAAGATATAATGAGAAGTTAGTGGTGGAACAATGGCTTGTAGCGAGCACACTAGAGAATTTCCAGTAGTTTTGAAGTTTTTGTATTTGCTTGTGAAATACCTTCGATGCTCACAGAAAATGACTGGTATCATTTCTAAATCTTCCCCATACTTCTGAGAATGGCATTCACGTCTACTGGCCCTAATAGAGGAATATGTTTATGTGAAGGGCAGTTGGTTTCTTTTATAGCCGTTTAGATATGGCTCCATTGATACATAATAAAAATGTCTGCATGTTTTTGAAAAGAGGGACTCATAGGTGAATCCACTGCATGCTGAACTAATTGTAGTTATACAATCCATAATATTGTCTCTTTCCTTTTCTCGAACCCCAGAATGTTTTTTAATGAAATATTTTTGAGAACATTAATATCTAAAAAGGACCACTCACTTTATTTACAAGAGCATTAATTTACCCATCCCCTACCAAAGGACTACAACCTTGAGGTTGTGGAAGGGCTAGTGAGTTCTGGTGATCCTGGATCTGGGCTGATGGGAGCAATGATAATTGCTTCTGGTAGGGTCACCCATGACAGATAGTTGAAAGGGTAGGAGCCAGATGAAATGTAGTCCTTGCAGCATCTGTTCTTCAGTAAGGTGGCTGAAAAGCATCTGAACCCAGCAAGGTGGCAATTTGAGTGATGGTGGCAATCAGTGATGGTGTCAAGTTAAAAACAATATTGAGGATAACAACAGGAAACCACATCAATTAAATATCCCAGGCCACAACAATGAACAAAGATCAGATTTTGGTCCTTATAATGACAGGATTCTGCCCACTGAGCCATGTGCTGGGCCTGCCAGAGGGAGAGGCATGACTTCTGAGGTCACCATCTAACAAAACCCTTTCAAAACAAAATCAACAGCAGCATCACAGAAGACACAAAGAGGGACTGAACCAGCTAGAATAAGGAATTGAATGCCAGGACATTGGGAATAAGGAAATTTAAAGTTTTAAGCAGGAGGAGGACAGAGGAAATATGGATTTTTTTAGGGCTGTGTGACATGAGACGGAAAGATTGTTGGGATTACTGAAGCAATAGATACACAGTAATATACAGTGGAGGGAAAGTGCATCAACAAGGAAGCGAAATAGTGATGAACAAAAACAGGTAAAAGCATGATTAACACTGAGCAAGCAAAAGATAGAATTTTATTAGTATATTAGTGGAAGTAAAAGTTGAACCAATGAACTAGGTCATTATTCAGGTCTATATGCTACCAGCCAAACCTAGGGAGGAAAAAGTCAACAGGGTATATGGTCAATTGATAGAAATAATTGTGTGTTCTTGGGAGGGAAACATTTGATAATATGGATTGGATCATGACAGTACGCAATGGAAGAGATAAAACACAAAGGAAGAATCAAAATAACTGCATTTCCACAGGAAAAAATTTATTACTATTGACTAGTTTTGCTACACTGTAGCATCATCTGGACTGATTCTTCTTTTGTGCTTTACAAACGGATTTCCACAAAGTATTGGCCTCAAATATCTCTCATCAAAAGAAAAAAGAGATGGTAGTAAGTATGGTAGGAATTCATACCAATTAGAAATACACATTTTTTTTAAGTTTTCACTGGTTATACAGGAAAATATTAAATTTTAATACTTGAATCATTTTTTAAAATATCTCTGGCAACAGGGCACTTTTTGAAATGGAATATCCAGAAACATGGATGCCAGTGTAAGTTAAGTTTGTCAAGAAATCTGGAGAATAATTGCTAACTTCTTTTCATACACCCTATGTCTACACAAACCCTATACTTTTTTCTTCTTCACCTTTTGAATTGTATTTCTTTCCAGCATCAACATTTTCTCCTAAGGGTATATTATCTCTGCAAAATATAACCATACTAGAATATGGAACTGTTATGAGAGAAAAATACAAGTTAATCTCTTAGAAGAGTGAGGCAGGAAGATAGGTTTAAGAATGTCAACAGCAAAAACTAAATTTTTTGCCAGCAAATAAATATGCTTTGAAAAGTTTACTTCCATGAAGTTGGTCCAAAACAGTGGGAGTTAAATAATTTAAACATATACGAGAAATGATAAAAGAATATTATTCTGACAAATCTGCTAAAAAAGAAAAGATTTAAAAATTCAATGAGCACATATCACAAAAATATTTTCAACAAAAGAGCATACTCAAGATTTAAAAAATAAAGCACAATATCTACAGTAGAGATACCAGAATGCCTAACACTGATTAATAATGTCGACAAGTTAGAAACACTAAAATCATTACAAGAATACAAGGACCAGTAAAAAATATATTGGCATGGGAATCAAGAAGTAATGATGAAATCTAACAAGAAGAAATATAATGGAAACAAAGAGAAAGTGGAGCTTTTTTGGCTATATACAAAACAATAGCTAACAAATGGCATCTTCAAATACTTTTGGGAAAAGAAGGGAAGTTGGTACCATGAAGTAAAGAAAAATCTAGAAGGAAACAACATAACAGAAGATGACACCACAAAAAGAAAGACTTTTAGGGACAAAGTGCTGAAATTGGATGGATTCCAAGGTAGAAGAGAGGAAAAAGAACAAGCCCACTCCAACCCAAAGAAAGAATAGAGAAGCAAATAGATGAAACAATGCTATAAGAAAAGAAAACAACAAAGGATAAGGAATTGAAATTGGCACAAGGTCCCTGGATTGTCCTACCAAAGAGTATTTAAAAAAAACCAAAACACAGTATTCAAACCAAGTGGCATTAATTCAATTCTGAAGATATTTATCAGTCATGGGTAGAAACTAAAAATTAATTAAGATTTTAAAACAAGACCACATTCAAATGGGTTTTAAAAGAAAAAGGGTTCAACCAGAGAGTGGAAGATCCATGATGAGACCAGTTTGAACAATGTAAGGCATACACGGTGCCTAAAATGTATCACAATTGTAACACAAGTGTTAACAGGAAATTTTATATGGTGATTGCATGGAAACTACAATGTGAGTTCACAATGACTACAGCGTGAGGATACTATGTCTACAATATGAGGGCACCATTGATTAACAGTGTAAGGACACATGTGCTGAATTTCTCTCTTGCCAGCACTTCCCCAAAAATATGAATATGATCATCATAATTGAGTTCCTCCAATTCAGAATCACTTATTAACCTCTACAGATGATGGAACTATTTTGACTCAAGAATCCATGCAGTGGCATTTAGGTTACACAAACAGAACCTAATCATGATGATTAACTGCAGGCTGAAACAGTCTGCATACATGGCTTACTTCATACTGAGGATATGTAGCTAAATCAAGAATCTAATCTTCTGTTAACTGTGAGACAGAGTACAATATATTCAACATTTTACTCAATTTTGCACCCTGGAGTTCCATAAGTCTAATATATTAGAATTACATACTTGATAAAAACTGACTTATATCAATTCAAAACAGACTTGATAATTGCCAATGACTATTAATTAAGCCCAATGCAGTAGTTTTCTTTGATGGAAATATAACTGTGCAATTCACTGAGAAGGAATGCCATTTGACATGGAAATTATTTTCTGAGTATTACCTGAATTGAAACCTTTCAAGACCCATTCCAAGAAGAAGAGATAAAATGAAAATGTATAGAAACATGAGGGAAAGGGAAAGAACACCTTAAACAAAAGTGGCCATAAATGGATGGACCTAAATTCAAGACAAATTGAATGAAATGATTTTTGTACTGAAATTCTCACATCAACAATTATTCATGAAAATATTATATGATGAAATAAATTGTTTTGCAATTAATTAAAATAGAATTCTAAGAAAAATTAAACTCTACATGAATTTATTTTACACAATTAAACCATTTTTGAACAGCCTAAAATTTGTACTCATATGCGTACTTCATATGTGAGTTGCACTTTGTATACATTTTCATATAATCAACACAGTTTATAAAAATGTACACGATATATGCATAGGTTCTCTGTTTGATCATATAGTATTTCAATGGGATAAATATATATTTTTCAACAGACTGGGAATCAAACCTATTATGTTCCACCAGCAGTACTTTTACTGTTTCTAATTTTGCAGCATCCCATATTTAATAGCTAACCTGTGTTCATCCCATATTTTTCCTAATCCTATTCTAAGTATGCATATTCAACGCCTCTTGATGTAAAACCAGTTTAAAGCAGAATAGAAAAACAGTGAAAGGTGCAAGAGGGCTCATTTTGTGCCTGTTTATACACTAAGTGGGATGCATGGAAAAGGTAGCTATATATCTAAATGTATGTAATAACTTAGGCAATACCATTTTTCAAGTTTGAGAATGTGCTGTAAAAAAATCTGCATACATTGTGGTTACAAATTGACAAATAATGTACCTATACTATGCTTATGGTACACCTACACCATGCTTGAAGTACACCTACTCCGTTTTTCCTATATTCCTACACCATGCTTATACTGTAACAAATCATTTTTTATCACACTGTGGATACAGTGGGATAAACAGTGAACAGACACTATCTTCTTGTTTATTTACAGTGCACTCTTTTCTTACACCATGTGAGCACTTTCCTCACATAGTGCATTGCTTTTTAAAATCAACACTGTGAAATAATTGCAACAAATAGTGCGTGGACACTACACTTGAAGTGTTCTGAGCATTTCCCCCCTACAGTATTTGTTAGTTTATTTTAAATTATTGATCATACATACCAGTGTGTTTTCATACATGCATACACATGTGCACATTAACACTAATCCTTTTGTATTTCGGGAACCTGACGAAAGTGGGGAAACTAGGAAAATTTTTTTCCGCCAAAACACCATCCTCTATACCACAGGCTACGGAGTCTTCACTTATTCGTTTTTTTAGTTTATTGGTCTTTGATGCAAACAAACCGCAAGAAGTCAACATATCGTCTCAATCTACGATTCTATGAAACACCTTTTTGTCTAATATATTCAATTCAAATTTATTATGTAAATTCATTATCTATACTGTATTCGGTTTATTTTTTAAATAATTAATACGGTCAAAGATATGAACAATTAACCATCGTATTTAGCAACTTTAAAATTAACAAACAACCGCAGTATTTAGCAACTTTTAAATTCACAATGAACCACAGTAATTGGAGAATTTTAAATTAACAAACAGGATTTGGGCAGGGTTTTCGCTGCAGAGAAATAACAAAATACGAAATAGCAACAGAATGATGTTTGTGAAATTGCTTGTTCAACTTTATGCCACCCTCAATTAACAGGTTCACTGACAATCATATGGAATCCAACTTTTTATTTCCTGATTGACTTATCCACTTGTGTACAGATGGATTTGAAATTACACGATGGAAATAATTCCTGACGAAGATAACTTACTTATATGATACTAAAAATGTCATTCGCCAACATGATATGGGATTTATTTTTAAGAGCTAGGACTCTTTACTAGAAAGAGAGGGTGTTTCTTTCGAAAGCATAGCTCGGTCCAGCCAACATCCATACAGCCCAAATCCAGCCCAGTTACAGACATTTCAAATACTCCACAGACAGCCCAATCTTTACAGATCAGATGCAGCCCATTTTCCAGCTCAGTTAAATTACATATTACATTCCGTTATATTATACAGATACCATTAGGAAGGCCAGTTAGGTCACTGTAGAAAATAATGATATCGCACTGATTGCATGCCATTAAAAATGAGTTTGAACTTAAAGAACTCAAAATTCCAATTCCATACACCAATTTAATAAGTACAATATGAAAACATTCATTGCGTACAAGTGTTTCGCTTCAGAAACAAACACTAATAATTGTACATTAGCGTCAGTTGAAAAAAAAATATTAAGCACATGCCACTGTTGTGATTCCATCACACCCACTATCGCCGCTAAAACATGTGAGAAACTAAAGAATAACAAGGAAATAAATACAAGATAGCCTGTGGCTAATGGCTGTACTTACCAGATCTGCTCTCCTCAGTTACCCTTAAGTTGTCATGAGCACTGGAGACAAGTGATTCTTGCGAATGCGTCATGCTGCCAGTCTATGAAACGAACACACACAAGGTTTAACTAACTTCAAATATCATTTTCAGCGATGTACAACAACGTCAAATCGACATTGTACGAGACCGACGGCACAGACAACCTTTCGCCGTCTCCAACACTGTTGCCAGTATGATCACGCTCTACGACTGACTTCAAGATATGTACCCCTGTTTTCTTTATTTTTGTTATATCTTGGGTTAGGAATGATGTCATTAACTTTCAACCTAACATATTCACTCTCCTCCAATGGAAGAGCACAAATGTAGTGCCCCGTTGCCAAACCTCAAGCATATTCTTAACAAATGACTCTACAGCCCTCTAGTGAGCGCATTTGATTTAAGAGAAGTTGGGAAATTAATTTTGCCAAGTGTCATTATAAGATAAATTATTTTATGAAAATTTCATGTAGTTATATATCTTACCATTTCACATATAACTTTTTTGGCGATATTGAACCTAATGTCTTTGCTCATAATCACCATTTAGAATTAGAGGTCTAGTTAATAACTACTACTTACATTTATAATTTTTACCATCATCTGGCCTGTAACAAATACTATAATTCTGATATTCAGTTTCCAGTTTTCAATTTGGAATATTATTTAATATTTATATTTTGTTTACATTAATTAATACTTTTAATTCCAGTAACAAGTATGTAACTTAATGTAATTTGTACCCATGTGCAAATTTTTTTGATAATTGTGGAATTAATATGTTTTGCCTTTCTTTTTGTTAAAGGGTTCTTCCCGTGAATAAATATCAACGTAGCTAAAAATTACCGTGGATAGCGGGTTGAAAATAGGTACTGTGTAAAGATGTAATTGATTGAGGTGTAATTTTCAGTTAATAAAGTGACAGTGTATTTAAAAGTAAGCATTAACCTAAAGAAGATTAGCGAAAGAGTTTTTAACCCAAGGTTTATGTTATGTTCGGCTTAATATAATGCTGGATTAACTAATTCTCTGTCGTTATAAAAAATTATATTTATCTTGGCGTTTTGTTGTGGGAAACAATACTGAACGGTCGTAGCTTAGATATATATTACACTATTTCCTTACCGCTGGGTTTTATGTTCTTAAAAAAATAGACAAATGGACGCCTTTGTATGTTGAAATTATTTTGTCCTACGGTGTAATTTATTTCGTTTCGCTTCATGAAGTTTCGTTACCTATTATGTATATCCAAATGTTACCTATTATGTGGTAATGTAACATGCTATATCAGAGTGCATGTTATATTTTCGAAGGAAAAATAATTTATCCTGAATAATATGAAAAGTGTGAAGATGTTTGTTTGACCAATATTACTTCACCCTTTCCTTTTGTTGATGAATTGTATAAGGGGCATAATTGAAATTCTTATGTTAGGCTAGTAATTTTAAGTCACAACTTCTCATTCACATATTGATTCAGTCAGTCATAAAATGTAATCATAGTGAATTCTATGGTCTCAGGCTCAACTTTGTGGAGGTTCATGTTCGTTTTAAATGAATATGCTTTTTTTGTACCTGATGATGACGCCGAAGTGTTGAAACCGGTAGTACGAATAAAAATTGTGTGGAAGTTACAAAGTATATTCATTTAAAACGAATAAAAAAATGTAATCATAGTGTTTAAATAACCTCCCCCAGTGATTGTAGAATAATACTGTTCTAATACTAAACATTCTCATAAAACAACTGTTCCTGAGAGAAAGGCGTCATGTTTTTTACGCCCTGCAGCCGTTTAAATATTTTGATAAACGGCTACCAAGTGTTTCATATGTGAATAATGAAAGACAGCAGGTGTGTTTCTGGTAATCTTCAGCTCACAAACAGCAAACAAATCGTCTTCAGGAGGAAACCCTTGCGTAATTAGGAAGCTCTCAGATTATGGCAGAAAAAGTAGCAAGTTATTTATTTCAACGAATGGAGACTTTAGTGAATAAAGAAAGATCTTCCTTTTTTCATAGATAATAAAATTTTATATCTTCTTTGGCGCGGGCGAAAAGGACCATTAAAACTTGCAGCAAAAACAAACAAAACACGTCTCAAAAGCGCGAGTGGGTTATGCTAACAAAATGCATGATCCACTACATTCAAACCCTTTTCGTTGTATGGGTATTAGGTATAAAACAGATATTCATAATTTTGAAGTTCACAGAAGTCAAACCTATTCTTCCAATCAAGTTTCTAGTTGTTTAGCCTTGGGCCACAACGCTTCAATGAGAATTACTGCTACATCATCATTTAAATATTAAAGCGAATATATTTAAAAGTAATTTCACCACTTCATACTTTGTCTTTCAAGAAATGGTACGTGTCAACTTCGTTCGTTTTTTAAGCAGTTATTTGGCTCAATATTTATTATATATATTCCGTCCATAATACTGCTCAATTCTCTAATGAAAAATCCTCTCCAAAATTCCCCTTGCAATTATTTGTGATTGGCAAGGTATTCTGATTCTTAGAAGAAGCGGCAGCCTACCCTTTTGCCCTGCCTACATCTGTACTGCCTGCCAACATTTGACAAAACCACTAAGGGAATTTCTATCAATTTTTTCATTCACTCTGTGTGCAATCACATAGAACTCCATACTTTCATCCTTTCTTTTATAAATTATCTCAAGGTCGGTGGTACTTTTTAAATAGAGCAGAGCACATTTGATTTCCTGTCAATATTTCCATGTTAGATGACAATATTGATTTTGGTGAATTCAGCATATGGCATATCTGGTCTGGTTTTATAAACTATGTACAGTGAATTCCATATGACACTTCTGTTCATGGTTTTATCAAATCATTCACATTTCAAAACTATCTCTGCGTACTGGTAATGGGGTTAAATTTTTTTTCGGTCATATTCATTTGGGCAACAACTAGAAGTTTTTTTGCCAAACACTGCAGTATCTGATCATCTACCGGCCTGCATTATTACTCATTATACATAATAATTCTAACTGCCTGCATAGTACATATTTATACTAAGTTTTGTTACCTGTAGTATTAACAATTGTGACACCATGCATAAGTATTGGGTGTTTAGCATTTTCAATTACTGGTGACAGAAATTTCATCCCACGTTCCACAGCCACACCTAATGTGTTGTCTGCATTATATCCTAAAATCGAATTACTTTGGTTATAAACTCATGAATCCATTTTGAACAGTTGCAGTCCCATTGTCTTTATATTTGAATCAACAGGATTGTTCTAGTCTCACCTAGTTTAATAAACAGGGTGCGTTCCAAAAGTAATGCAATTAAAGTTCCCGTGCCACTATTATTGATTGGAGTGGGAACAAACCGCTTGTATTATGTGGGGGAGAGGGGCTAAGCTTTGCCACAAAACCTGTCTCAGTGCTCTCCAAGCTGTGAAAGCAGCAGGACGTCATTTATTGTAAACCTCTGCCATGTCACAAAAGGCCAACCGACTTCAACATTAACTTTTGCAATGTACTGCAAATGAACCCAATTAATTGGACAGCGTCATCACTGGTGATAAAATCTGAGTTTTTGAATATGACCCAGAAACAAAATGCCAAAGCTCTGGGTGGTACACCGACCAGTCCCCCAAGCCCAAAAAGTTAAGAATGAGCAAATCAAAAGTGAAAACAATACTCATTGTCCTTTTGGACAGTAAAGGAGTGGTCCATAAGGAGTTTGTTCCTCAAGGACAAACAGTTCATGCTACCTACTATGTGGATGTGCTGAAAATACTCTGAAAAAGTTTCATCTGGACGAGAAAAGACATCCGCTACCTGGCAACTCCATCATGACAAAACACCTTGCCACAATGCACTATGAGCCCACGAGTTCCTGGCCAAACATCAGGTGCCAATGCAGCCCCAGCGACCCTATAGTCTGACATTGCCCGAACAGACTTTTTGTACCCTTGGAATAAGGCAGTCCTGAAAGGAACCCATTTTTCATCCATAGAAGAGAACCAATCAGCCATGACATGGACCTAAAAAGAGGTCCACAAAGATGTCTTCTAGGGCACTTATTAGTCATACCAGAGTTGCTTGAAAAAATGTGTATTGGTCCAAGGACAGTACTTTGAAGAATTTTAAGTGTTTGTGCAAATCTGTTGAATAAATAAATTGACTTGTACTTTTTTGTATAAATTTTGCATAAATTTGTACAATTAATGATTGTACCTTTGGAACTCACCCTATAAACCAGGTATTATTCTCTTCTTTAACCAGCACACATAATGGCTTCCTTCCCTTCTCATTCAAAATAGTCAGGCTGTTCCATGTATACTTTATCCATGATTAGACTATTGAGTTAAGCAGGAGTAATATCTACATGCTCAATTTCCCGACCTATTTCAACTGAAATTGCCATTATTGCTCTTAAGGTCTTTTCTTAATCAAAAGATGATAAGTTTCAAAACTTCATTTCAAGGTATTAGTGAACATCCTTGGGCAGCTATCTTAGCCTAATATTTATTCACCCTTTAATTTCTCCAAATTGATTATATTTGTTTTTTAACACTCACTTAAATCTAACCATATTCTTGTCTTTGGGTCTTCATACAAGGGCCCTAGTATTATTTTCTTCCATTCTTCTTGTCTCCTTCGAATTCTTCATTTCTCCTTTCATAGCTGACATCCAGTCTGCTGTATTTATACCGAGCAATGCATTTCGTGATTATTTTTCCCACTCTCCTCTGCATTTTAGTTCATGCACTGCTTGAGAAAATATTCCCTTTTTTTTTCGTCAAAATCCTGGTTGAGATATATATCGCAGCATCAGTGACTTCATTTTCATCTCAGTCTTCTTCTTCCCCTGCTGATGTCAGTTCATTTTCTTCATGTGTTACAGAAAATTATGTGGTGACTTTTTGCACGACTTTCAATTCTTTTTCTGATTTTAATGGAAAGATATTTTCACCTAATATTATGTTGCAACTTATTTTTAACCCTTCTTTTTTTTATGCATCACAAGTCATTTGCTTTTGCAATTGAAGATAATTGGTTATTGGGCAACATTCAAAAGTGGCAGCTTGGGTGGAGAAGATAGATATTAAGAGGTATTTTGGAATGTCAAAGACCACACTAGGGGGTAGAGTGCACAAGTAAAGTTATTGATATCCTGTTTGAAAAAAATCATCTACATTTTAAGTATAGCATCATAAAATAATAATAGTTTAGTGATTTTTGTATCTGGAAATTGTTCAAGAAAGTCTGGAAAAGAAATCTGATAAAAAGCATTGCATTGACTCTATTCTGTGAAGTCTCACCTATGCCATGTTTTTAACTAATTATTTTGTCATGCTCAAATTTTTTCCCTAGGAATAGACAGAAGGGAAATGGTATTGAAGAGAGCATCTGTAACATACAGCTGTAGTTTGCTTGTTTATTGAAGGTTTTTTAATTTTGAAAAACTTCAAAGTAATCATCTGGAATTGTCCTAAAAAAACTGGGAGCAATTTTGTATATTTTGGTAGGCAGGAACACCTCACATATGCCATCCTTGTGTTTTCTATGAATCTCCAAAGAAAAGGAATGGGGAAGGATTAGGATTATTTACTCAGGGTGCACACTCTACATCATCTTTCCCAGGGAAAATGGAGTTTGCAAAATTTTTGTTAACACCAATGAAGACAGGCCATTTTTTGCTTTGGGTCAATTGGTTTGGAATATCATGCCAACAACATTCTTCGGTAAATAGTGATGCTAAATTGAAGTTTAAAGTTTTACATGAAATATTCTTTCTAGGGTCTTATGTATTTATAGCAATTTTTATTGCCCTCTTAGATGATTTATTTGATGCACTTAATAGACATGATACATAATATGGAAACCATACCAGATACTTCCCTGATTGATTGAGGTTTTTGGATGAAATTATATAACTATATTGTGTTCATTGGTGTTTAGATACCTACTCAGCAAATACTTAGATCAGGTTGAATGAATATGATGCACAGCTCACTGAATGTTTAATCACAAATAATTATTTTTAATTTTTTCAGAAGACACTGTGAAGTGGAATCCAGCAATGAGAGAAGAGGTGTTGGTGCTCATTTCGATGTCCTTTTATAAATATTTAGCCCAGCTGGTGAACTAAAAAGCAATTACCATAGATGTCTGGTATGTGAGGACTTTTGTCCCCTAACATTCACATCTGGCATCAAGGAATAACTACACGGTCATGAATTGAAACCAGTTGCCAAATGACAGAAATGAGTCAGATAGTAAATTGGTTGACAAATAATAAAAAAAAATTTACTCTTTAAAAAATAACTAGATTCATTCATTATGAGAAAAATGTGAGGTTTTTATCTTAAATGCCAATTTTGGAAACAAGCATGTTGAAAATGTGCATAGTATTTCATCTTGATAAATCTTTACCCTTAAATGTGATGAAAGTTAACCACTTACCTGATAGGATTAAAATTTTTTTTTACATCCTAACTAAAATATTGTAAATAAAAGAATTAAGTTCCAAGAGTTTCCACCTAATGTCTCAAGTGTGCAGTATGCAAGAGGAAATTAATTAGTAAAACAGGGACTTCTTGAAGAAAGCAACCATGAAAACACAGGTAAATCAGAACCGGAGTGATAAGATTTGGTGCCCGTGCCACACACGGGCATGTCAGGAAAGTGGTTAACTCTCAAAAGGTTGGTGTATACCAGGCAACCTAGGCAATCAATATTCTAAGCAGACTCGGCTGTACACAAAATTATTATATTGGGGAAACATTTAGTTTAATTTGAACTATGGCTCTATATTTTGTACATATTTTCATTTGTTCATGTTCACGGACTTGTGAATTCCTTGATTCAAAATGATTGTTGATTTCCTTTTCTATATTTTACCCCAAATGAAACATTCCTTGGAAATAATTAATTTAATGAAGGTGGCATGCAGAAGAGCTAAACGGTTTCTTCAACACCGAAAGAAGGAAATATATCACAGTATTGGACTTGCAGCTGCCCGTTGCTATTTTAGTTTGCAATTTGTGTTTCTGATATAAAAATATTGGAATGTTGCTGAATTAAAATGTTGTTGACTTAGTTTCTCAATTTGATTAAAACAAAAAAGTAAATGTGACATCCGCATATATTACGTGATAGCTTTATAAAATTTTAATGTTTGTCATTCTATTACAAAATATTGTGACACCAACCATAGTGCAACTATATTCATTCTTGAATTCTCTATGTCAGTTCATTTAAATTGCCGCCTACGCGGCGTTGCCAAACTGCCTTTCAAAGTAAATTGCAAGAGCACTCGGTGACCCATACGAAAGGCCTCCTAGCCAGCTACCGTATTAGCGTTACGAAAAAGGTCATTTCGAAGTAGAAAAACTATATTTGGCTGTGTATGACCATATTTATTTGGAAAATGGTCAACCTGGCGAAAAGTTATACCGAAGAAGGCAGGATGCCTCCGATCCACAGAAGGAACAAATTACCCATTTCTCAGTGATTATAAGGACGAAGCGGAAAATTTCAGTTTTATATTGGAAATTATAACGATTGTTGAAGATCGGAAGATGAAATAAAACCAACCATTTTTTATATTCGTAGCAATTAAATATATATTTCTTTACACATAGAATAAGAATAAATATTTTATTATTAACATCAAGGATGAAGTTCTTTTGTATTCATTTGTGATATTTCTGGAAGACATGTTTGTTTACTTATGTATTATCCGAATTTTTGCTGTCATAAAATCTGGCCTCTCTCCTTCTGATAGTTGTATGAAGTCTGAATGCAGGATTTCAGTTTTTTTTTTTCGATCGAGTTTTCCATTGTTTTGAACGACAGAAAAGACCTAGACTCCGCTCAGGAATGGAGGGTTCCCTTTTATGATGAAGGAAGTTTGGTTAACTTTACCTAAGAAAGATGGCTTGTACCTCAAGCAATCGCTAGGAACATTTCGTAATACGAAATGTAATTACTCTGTTGCCGGACTACCTATCTGAAAACTATTATATTGGGCCTCGGATTTGTAATTGTATTTACCAAAGGGATGACCTATAATTTAGGTGAAGTTCGGTCATGGCGAATGCATGTATCCAATAGCCTAGTATGTCGAGGAAAGTTAGGTCCACTCTGCATGGCAAAATTTTGACCATAAATATGGCATTAAGAAATGTTGAACGAAACGACGCTCACTTTCTCGCATGCACAGATATCTTAAGTGCACTACAAATCATCTTAGACTTATTTCCCTTTCATCCTATATTGAATCCGACCTTGAATCTATCCTTTCACGCAACATTAACTTCGTGGTTAATAGTAAGGTTAATAGTAATGTCGGCGACGCACTGGTTTACAGATATATCCATAGTTCTGAGGATAACGTAACTTTAGCAAATGACTTTAATGCTATAAAACGTTGGTGCAACATTTAGAATCGGTGTCGCTGGTGCAGCAATTAGAATTAAACTTTTAAAAAGTGCATTGTGGTAATCTTGTGAAGAGGATTATTTCCCTCCAGAACGCCTAGTGCCTCAGGAATACCGAAATAGAAAGTGTATATCAGAGTAAATACGTATACTAGGCGTTATCCTCACTCTCGACCTCTCTTAGATGAAATATATACAGGGAGTATGTGGACAAGCTACCAAAAACTTAGGGTTTATTTATGTTGGAGAAATATGGCGAGATAGTTAACCAGCAATATTATATTTGGCTAGTTAGGCCGGTTTAAAAATATGCTGATAGCACATGGGATACTCAAGGAGTTGAATTGATAGCCGAATTAATCTCGCGCAGGGTAGAGGAGCTGGATTTGTGAAACGTTGATATGATAAAGCGAGTAGCGTATCAAAATTATTATAGGAGCTAGGTTGGGAATCATTCACGGAACTAAAGGTAAATTGCACATTAAATACCTTGTAAAAATTGGGAATGGGTCCCTTTAGCAATTATGTGGAAAATGTATTCTTAGCCCCATTGTATTATGGTAGGAGATCATGTGATTCAAATCAAAGTGATTCAGAGTAGCACAGATAGATGTAATATATCATTTCCCCCACGACCGATAGGAGATCAGAATAACATGATCCGATGGAAGAGGGAATCTTTTATTCTAAATAGCCTAGCCTAGTATGTTTAGCTCTTATAGTCCTTGCGTCCTACAGCTTCTCTCATATGCGTAGAAAAGTATATGTCACTGAAATAATGATATATATAACATGAAATACAAATGAATTGAGTTGAATACAAAACTTTGACAGCAACACACAATTTATGAACACAAAAGGAACACTCACACGCTATTTATTGATAATTTCGACGGAATTGAGCTCCGTCTTCATCAGAAGAGTCGTTGGGACTGACTGCTGATCTGGGGGAGGTGAGGTATGTGTGGTTGTGTGTGAGAAAGAGAGAGAAGGGGACGGAGGAAGGGGAGAAAGGGTGGTGGGGGAGGGGTGAAAGAATGGGTTCTGGAAGGGGGAAGGGAGAAGGGAGGCCAGAGGGGAGCGGAGATAGGATAAGAGTGAGAGGGAGGATGTGGAAATCATTCACAAACGGAAAAGAAAACTTATTCGTTTAACCAAAGATACTACAACATCCACGACCCGGGTGCATTTAATTATCATGATTCAATTTTTAGTTTACTTACGAAACATGTGCAAGATTTAGGAGTAGTTATTTAACAGGAAAAGATCGCATTTTCTCATTTTTGGCAGTCTCAGGTTGTTGATGCTGTTCAGTTTTAGCGTATGACATGAAAGTGCCCGTCGAAATGGAATTACCCGAAATGGACTCAATTTGTCATTCCTTTGAAACTTCATGCTCCTATATTTGCTTTGCTCGTAGTTGCTCCTTCGTCGAAGAGAAGCTGAAATTTCATAGTTTTGTGGCTAATGTAATGGAATTAATCATGAAGCATTAGACTTCAGGGCTTTTTGGCTGAATTGTTCGCTAGTCGTCATTAGAGTCATCATTAGATCAAATCAATGACTGAGAACGTAGCAGCTCTTCAATTTATGCCCTTAAACCTACCAGCCTATTCAATTAATATTTTCTCTCTCAGACGTCTTTCATCACCTTTTACTGTCGCAATTTTCCTAGACTTTCCTTTCGTACTTTCTTCAGTACCTGTGAGCATTTCAACTAAAGTTTTCATTTAACTATTTTGTCTCAATATGCGTCCAATTAGTCACCCTCTTTTTCTTAGGGGAATTGGATTGGAAGTACCCACACTCACACACATTCACAACTCATGACAAGAAATTGGTTGAAAAAATATATTTCTAGGTGGGTTTCTAGGTTTCTAACCTTTCTTGCAGCCTTCATCAACAAAGTTTCGATTCCTCACAAATTCACTACGAGATTAATGCGTCGTGGTCATTGCATTCCCGCAGCAATAAAATATATGTGCTATAATCTACAACCAGCATTTTATACCAAAAGACCACGCCAAATGTATTTAAAACACAAATTAGAAATTTAAAAGTAGATTACAATACCTTTATAAGTTTTATTCCGTTGGATTTCTGGTCACCTCCAATGGGGGATGTCCGATGGATTTGGCTTTCCTAGGAGTTGATTACTTTTCCGTTGTCGTGGTGAACACAAGTTAAACAGCTAATGACGACTTGAAATTTTGCAACCGCTGAAACTTATTTTTGATGCAATAGGTGAAATGGTGAAATTCCAATGAATTATACGGATTAATATCTATAAAAATGGTTAATTAACGACCGCCACCGGCGTTTACTGAATTTAAAATTCAGTGCGACCGTTTTCGATGTTTTTTGTTTGACATCCCGCCATCGTCAAGAAAATTTACCACTTCAGGTTCAACGCAAAGGAATTTAATAGCGACTCGCAGGCATATTTGTCTTTATCCCCGTTTTAAAACTATATGCTCTCCAATCAATTGATTCATTCAGTGGCATTGAAATCTTTACCGATTATAATGTCACGATTGTTGCTTTGGGATGAGAAACTTGATTTGCTGGTCTAGTTCTAGTATTGATTTATCTTTTTCTTCTGGCGGCCTGTAAAATGCACATAGATATATTCTTTTGGATTAGGGATTTTTAATTGAACATCAAACGCTTTCGAAAACGTTATCTGGAACTACTTTAGTCCTACGAACACAAAAGGTATTAATTGTATTAACGATACCACCCCCGATTCAATTTACTTTGTTACTTGTTTGAACAGAAAAGAATTTTGGGACAATTGGTAGTCGGCGATATCAGTGGATAACCAACTTTAAGTTCTAATAATTATATCTGCGCCTGTGATTTGAATACGGTGATGATATACAGGATCTTCATTTTTTAAACTTCGGAATTAACTGCTAATACAGATGCTTCCTTGGCATTATGGTTGCTTGAATATTTAACGTGGATCGTTTTATTATTATTATTAAATCTCTCACAAAAATTTCCGTCCGATGCTGTCTGATTCATATTAAGTGGCATATTATTGTTAAGTATGCATTATTGTTAAGTATGTATTAATTATTAACTATGCATCTCTAGCACTGACCATTACTTCATTTAAAGTTAAATTATTTGGCAAAGAGGAGTTTAGGGACCCATTGTTCGAACTACATGCTGATCTAAGCCTTAATCTAAAATAGCTCTGCAGTGTTCGAATATCCTACCCGCCACACCCCTGGCGGCCTCAGACGTGTAGTTAACACCAGGACGGTGAAGAGGGTTATCACACGATTGGATTGAGGGTTGAAGAAAGAGGCCCCGATATCCAAGAGGCCCAGATATCCCTACAGGAATGACGCAACCTATGATTCATCCCTTCCTCTCGGCTATTTAACCAGAGGATTGACCGAGGATTTGGCCGGCGTGTAACGATCACGCAAAACATCGTGATACTACTACTTTGAAATGAGATTGATAAAACTAATGCCAAACTATAATTTTCGTTTTAATGTCATAAAATCGTGGCTATCCAGCTTTCAGTTCCAATAATTATATCTGTGCCTGCGTTTTGAATAAGGCGATGAGATTCAGCGACTTCGTTTTTTAACTGAGAAGTGATTTTGAAATTTGAGGTTCTTTGATTTAATTTAGATTTGAGATTGAAGAAGTCAAATATTTTAGAAATATCCCAAATAGAATACTTCATAAACATTGTGCATCGTATTTCATTGCCGGAAGTCACTTAACGTTTAGGAAATGCTTCTATATGTTAACAAAAAAAACATGATAACATTAGACTTTAGCAATGGTGTCGAATTCCGGGTGACCTGGTTTTAAAATATCCGGCTTCCAGCCATTCATGAAACAAATGTACCTCTCAGTAAACCCGGATTTTCCGCCTGTATCTTGGTCCAGGGTCTCAATCCGTACTCGAACGCGAATGCCTGTTTTAAGTTTCGCCGAAATGAAAGATATTGGGTCAAACCCCGGTAAGAACTCCGACGTTTTGGGATATTTGAATTTTTTCAACATCACCAGATTAATGCGGGTATATCATAGACTCCTGATTTAATGTTCACGTCCCTCAAGATGAAATTTGGGCCCTCTATTTGCAGCCTTGGGAAATATGTGGGATGACGGAAAAGGTTTGCGAGATGTCGATCCACGTATGGAAACTGCTCCTTGGAGTCAACACAATCATGTAGTCTGCTCATGAAGAAACATCTATTAAATAGGTTTGCCATTTTTATGTAACGATAAGGGATCAGAATAACATTGTCCGACCGAGGTAGGATCATATTCTAGTCTAAATTTCAATTTGACTTTGGCTTGTAGATTTGACAAGTTTGGTGAATCTACGTAGCAATTGAAAACAGTGGAAATAATTCATAGCTGGCGACCTTGATTGGTGGACCTAGCATGGTAGCTTAGTAGACTGAGCACTCGGCTACAGACCAGACCTGACCGATGTACAACTACTTTATAAAAAATTCCAGTAGTCTGTTTCTGGTTATTATTTCCTTCGGAATACACCGTAAGCTCAGCAAAAGTAACTAGTCACCACTATTAGCGTGACAATGTATGGGAATCTGACATTTGTAGTAGGGCTTATTTCGATGGGAAGTCCGTCCATGAGTTTCGAAACAAACCATCAGTGTGATCACGGTGGTAGTGAGACAGCTGAGCATATGAGGCCAAGGAGTGATGCCAGATCTGGGGAGAAACGACACTGTTGCCAGGAGTTCGGAAACTCAACGAAGTTCTGAACGGTTATTAGTTATACAGCGTACTCTTTTTGTTATCTAATATCAATTATTACTCAAGACTCATCTTCAATTCCGTACCATGCAATTACACAAATTATGGGTATAATGCGAGGGCTGTGCTGAAAGTAACCTCCGTTATACTATAAAAAATACAGTTGAGTAGAGAAAGAAAATTTATTATTTTTATTTGAAAACTACGTATTATTCTATACATATTCGCCAAACAAATTTAAACGATTTTCATATTTCTGAACTAGTTTTGCAATTATTTCAGCATCGAACTGAGACCGCCAATGACTAGGTAGGTAGAAGAGTACTAGGTAAATGTGATGACAAGATCAAAGAGAAATGTTGTCTGTCGCTGGTTAGGCCTCATTTAGAAGATACTGCAATTACATGGGATCCTCACGAAGTTTTCTTGATTTTAAATGCTTTATAGTATATCATCGCCACGCTTATGACTGACCTTAAATACGTACACGTCTGTGAACATATATTAGCGGAGTGGGAGTAGTGGCGTTAGCTGAGAGAAACAACGCCATTTTCAGTAGTTACCATGCAGTGGTCTAGTGAGCACCGAGTCCTTGTCGTAGAAACATTCATTAAGAACAATAATAGTGTAATGAGGGCGCTGTGCTTTAGCGATGAAGCGAATTTTTACCTCTCCGGCTCAGTAAAAAAGCAACATTTTCGTTACTAGGCCACTGACAACCCTCGCGAACTTCACCCAAAACCTCTTCATTGTCCCCAAAGTGACAGTTCGGTGCGCTGTATTCTCCATAAGTATTATTGAGCCTTATTTTTCGAAACTCGAGGTTCAACTGTTGCTGTGAACTCTGTGCGCTATTGTGAGATGCTGGAGAACTTTTTACTCCCCAAAATGGAAGTGTGTGGTGGATAACATGACACAGAAGCCTTTTGGTTTCAACACCATGGTGTCGCGGCTCATACCGCCCGTCATTCACGCCAAATCCTGCTAGAAAAATTTCCCGGCTGCCTGATCTCCGTAAGATGGAATGTTCCATAGGTCACTCGCTCTCGGGATTTGAGCCAATGTGATTTTTTTCTGTGGGAATATCTCAAAGCTGTGGTTCACAAATTTTGACGAAAGACCTTGGAGGCTCTTAAGGAGGCAATTACAGATGTCATCGCTGGAATAACGCAAGATATGCTGAGAAGAGTTTTCGAAAACTTTTTTAGACGACATAACATTTGCACCGCTCACCAAGGTCGTCACCCGGATGGAATGATTTCGAAAACCTAATTACAAAAAATGGCATTGGGTGAAGTTTTCATACATAAAAATCTTTTTTAATTAAACATATTTTCGTGCCATTCTTTGCTTCGTTGTCAGAGGAAACCGCACTGACACCACCATCATCAAAACAACCAACCAGCTACGTGTAGTAATTAAATTCTAAAACAGTGTCGCCTCTCTCCTAAAATTAGAGATATTGAAAGAGAATTATTAGGAGATGTTGACATTTAACTTTGCGAGAGTTTCGGGTTCCAAGGGTGTGCGAGTGAGAACGAAAGGGAAAGCTAAGGGATTCGGCACTGCTGGGAAAAGATCCATACATTTATAGATTTATAGCCAAGTTTAGGTACGATATGGATAAGAATTAGATGCGTTATTTATAATTTTTTCTTGCAATGAAACACAATCTACAACAATATTCTGGGGAATCATTGTTTCGTAAGCATCAGATTCTTAATCATTTCCATTACTTTTTTCTGAGAATTTCTAGAAATAGACAAATATAACCAGAAATATTAACGGACTTACAGGAAAAAATAAAGTATTAAAAGAAAATAAATAAAATTGGAAATATTACTAAAAATAATGTCGACAATCTTTTATTCGTTCATAGTAACTCAACTTCATAGATTGCCATAGGCATAAATAAAAGACCCTTTGTAATTTTCCATACGATTTCATTTGTATTCCCGATCGCGGTTCCAATGCATATGCTTCAAATTAGAGCAATAATACTATGTAAACAAAAAAATGCTGAGACCGTAAACTTGATCAAGTTTACGGTCTCGGCATTTTTTTTGTTTACATTGATTCACGACCGTAGCTACGTTCCTTGTATATTTAAAATAAGACTATGTTGAAAATTATGAAAGTTGAAATCGCATTTGAAAATGTATAATGAATTCGTGCAATTTCACCAAGTACCTTTTAATAATAATTGAAAACAATAATTTTATTCGGCTAGGCATAAGCAGTTTATACGAAATTTGACTGATAAGCATAGCTACAGGTGGAAGTGTTAATGTTTTTCTTTCGGCATTTCGAGGTCGCTATACGATATCATCTGCAGCCAAAGGACTGTGTAATATAGCCGAGGTGGTTGGATTCAGGGAGTTGGGGGCAGGGGGAAAGAATACTCAAGGTGGTTTTCCGCCAAGGCGGCAGAAGGAACGGGTGGCTCGCCGAAGAGCTCCAATAAAAAATGAACTCGGCAGCCAGACATTTTATTGTCTCTTTCTTCCCTCGAAGGGCATTTGGTATTTCTCGCTCCATTGCACAGCGGGTTCAAATGCGAATCTAGCGGGACAAAAACCAGCAGGGTGAGGGAAAAGCCTCCGCGGCTGCAATCACACGAGACCCTTGCACAACCGAGTTCAAAGCAGCGAGAGACAAACTCAGAAAATGACCGCAGAGGTTAGGATAGGGGCATGGAATGTTGTGAATATGAAACGAGCCAGTGAGACGTATAATTCTATTGGTGGTGATTAAAGCGGATAAGATCAATCTTGTGGTAATCCATATATAATGTATATGCAAACAATTAGTCACCGAGAGGAGACAATAGATAACTTGTGTGTTGAATCATGAAAAAAATTGGAAATATGCCAGTAAGGAAGTACTTCATAGTAATGGGAGAACGGAACGCAGTGGTAACTAAGAGATGGACAGGAGAGGGGTTAGCGGCGAGCACAGAGAGAGCGAGATTTTCCGTAGTTCTCCTCCAGACACAAGAACTCGAGAAGAAGAGATGACGACAAAATAAATTTCTGAAAAAGTGGTCATTTAATTTTCTAAATATCTTATCCAATCTTAACTATACACTATTTATAATAGAGATTTATCTTATCTTCCCCATTTATTCATACCAATTGGAAAAATGAAATACAAATATAAAATTCGTCAACTTAAATCATGATTGAGTTGAAGAACTAACAGAAATACTTTCCGTTAAGGAATTTATTTAATATAGTTTAGGAATTGAAAATCACCGTGGGGAGCAAGTAGTCAAGTTCTGCAGAAGATGTTTTTGATAATTACCACAACCTGGCGAAAATAACACCATAGGTATTGGTAAACATCGAAGATGCCGGGAGAAACTGGTAGAACATATTATGGTTCGAAATAGATTTATAAAATTGCGTCAACTCACACAACTTCCGGGTGCGGATGCTGACTCACACTATGATTTATTTATGATGGAATTCAATTTAAAATGGAAAGTTTTAAGGGGGTAGGAGAGTACCAAAGTGGGAGTCTTTAAGGTTTAGCCGGATTAACAAGGAAGGAGTTCCAATAACATTAAAAAATATATCTAAATGAGGACATCGGAATTAAAATGGGTTTGGAGAAAGGTGGATGGAGCTAGAGAACTAGGATGGAGAGAGTAGCTAAGAAGACGATAGGAACGATGGAGAATGAGAGAATTAAGAAGCCATGGGTCATTTGGAGTGATGCTTAAGAGAATGGATGAAAGAAGGAAATGGAAGAACGGCAACACGGTGTATCCGACATCAATTCTCTCTTTCTTGCAAATAACCCATTCGCTAACGCAATTCTTCAATTGATGTCCCCGTTACATTGCCCATTTTCCCCTGAAATAATTTCCCCCTCCTGAAATACATGAACCCCTCCACCTGCTCTAGTTGATTCCTACCTACGTACCTTAATATTTAAGTTAGTTTTTCTACTTTTCGAGAATCTCATTACTTATGTTTTTTGTGGTTAAACCTAATTAAATGCCACCTATCGCATTGTTCCTGTAAAGCACTGAAAAACAACTGCAATCCCTTGGCTCTCCGACTCACTATTGCTTGGTTATCATTTCGCCAGCCACTTTTATCCCCAGCTCCAGCTCTTTTAATGTTGCCATATTAATCCTTCAGTATATGTGTTGAAAGGTACCGGAGTAACGGACAACCCTTTCTCAATCCCCGGTCAATGACTGCCCATCCCGATTCTCCCTCCGCTACCTTTACGTGTGCTGGCTGATTAATATACAAGTTTCGAATAAGTCGCTTATACCACGGCTCCACCCCTCTTTACATAATATCTGCAAGAACTGCCCCTGCTGTACACGTACATGGTCGAACGGCTCCTTCAAATTCAAGGAGGACACAAACACATCTTGATTATATTCGATTTTCCTTGCTGCTAATTAAAATGTAACAATTTAAAGCGTACATATAATTCATATTGAACAGGGTAATTTTTGCACTTGCGGATACCTTTGTTGAAGTTAGTTTTGCGGCATTATCCGAAGTTTCTAAGAATTTCTATTAATGTTTTCATCACTCCAATGGCTATCTATTCCTCCCCCCTTTCCGAAGCCAAACAGTCCTTCGCCTAGGCAAGAGTTTGTGCTATATTTTAAACATCTATTGAATATTTTTAGGACCACCTTTGCTGCATGTGCGGTTACACTTGTCGCCCTATAATCCTCACATACAGGTGATTTACAACTTTTCGGTATTTGGTTAAAAATTGACCGGAGTAGTCATTCCTCACAAATACTGTGGCAAGTTCAAAGAGTCCCGTTTTCTCATTATTCCATTATACGAGCTTTCTCGTAGCTTTCTCTAAACTCTGCGGATATATTTTCTAATCCTACTGCTTTACTCGATCTCATCTCCCTTGGCACTTTTTCTCTCTCGATCTCTTGTACTCTCGGTTTACATTTTTCCAATTCCTTCTGTCGTCTTATTTTTTTAATCATCTCGTCTGTAGTCTATGCTTTTCCTGTTCTTTTCCTATTTACTTTTCCTAAAGTTTCGTTGGCGGTTTTCGATACCCCTTTTTTGATGTTTTCCAATGTCTCTTCTGTTGTGCCCATCTTCCTTTCCTCGCTCACAATTGCTCTATTTCTGTCTTATCATTCTGTTCAAATCTTCTTAATTCGATTTCTTCTACCGTCCTCCATGTATAAATCTGATCAATATTAAATCACGATCTGAATCCACCGGGAAATTTTGCGAATTACACGTAATTACCTTCTTGCTAAATTTGTGGTTGGCTGTGATTTAGTCTGTCAGGTATCTCGCTGAATCTTTGGTTATTTTCCACGTATATCTCCGCACAATGTGGAGTTTAAACGCTTGTATCTTGCAGAACTCCTTTGTTTTTCCTCTCGGGCATTCCATGTTCCTCTAAACCACAGTCTCTCGTCTCTCTCCCCATCTCTTTCTTGACCACAATCGCACTTAAATCCTCCATAAGCATTAAATGGTTCCTGCCAGTGACACGCGATTTTCTTTCCCTTAATCGTCATTCACGCTATTTATTTCTCCCTTCCTAAGGTTACTGGTTGGTTACGCTTTTTCCTTTACAATACCTACGGCGTAGGTATTGTAAATCTATGAAATAAATCTATTTTTCCGAAACTTTTCCCGGTACTTTTTATGTAAACCTTGTACTATCTAATTGCCCTCTCCTCCTCATCGTCTCAGCATTATCCCTATTTTAACTGATCATTTTTTCTTGTCCTCTTATGTACGTATCTCCCTGTTTCTGCGGTCGGTTCCACTTTGCAATGATTTCGTGTGGTGACGACCGCGGAGATCATAGCCGTCGACCTAACAGGCAAAGGATTATTCTACACGTAGATGAGGATAGCCCGACTCCAGGCATGCTTGATGGCGAGAAAGAGATTTTTTTAAGAGAATTGAAATTGAATTCGACCGTGGGGGTAGAAAATATCCCTACTGAACTACTTAATACTTTGGGAGAAGATGGAAGGAAGAGTTCTACGACACACTTCTAGGGATTCCAAGTTCATCATAAACCATGCGAACACTTATTCTGCGATCCTTGTCAAACAAAACCCGCTTGCAAGATTTTCTTCACTTTTTGAGGTCGAAGGGCGTCCTGAACGTTCGAGCATGCCATGAATCTCTTTCTCGGTTTTTCCCAGTTCCACGCAGAATTTGATGGCCTAGCGCTGTTCCAATTTCCGGTTCATGACGGAGAGTAACAAGGTTACGTCATGGAGGTTTCGCAAACCAATGATCCGTACTCCGCAAAGGCTGGGAGCCAACTGCTATCTGATTCCAGCCTTTTCTCAGACTCCCCTCCCTCGAGCCCAGCCAGAGAAACCGCCGCCCATACGTCCGTCTATCCGAGAAAAAATAAGTTATACTACTTTTTGGACAGACCTTGACTAGGAAAAAGGGAAGGAAAACATTGATTACGGACGAGATGATATGGAAAGATAAGCGAGAGAAGGAAATGGAGGAATATGGACACAGAATTAGGCAGAATGAAGTATAAACAGTTAAATAATAAACCGAGGCGAGTAAAAATTAGAGCAAAAGAAGAGTGGTGAAAGACGCGGTGCGAGGATATGGAAAGTTTGCAGAGGAAGAACGTTGAGAGGGTGAGCGTTTCAGGAATGTTAAAACTTCGTCAGGAAGTAAGAAGGAGAACTTCTTAGTTGAACTGGAGGAGATTCAAGAAAAGTGGAAGGAATACATAGAATAACTGTATGGTAAAGAAGTTGGCAAGGTTAGACATAGAAGGAGAATATGACGTAGATGAAGATAGCTTAGGTCCAGACTTACTCGACGGTGAGATAGAAGGGTATTGAGGGAGTTGAAATCAAATAAGGCCGTGTGGGTAGACAATATTCTCGCCGAATTACTAAAAGTTTTAGGAAAAGCTAGGAGGAAGAGTGTTCAAGGAATAATTAGTGACATTTATGAGGGAGGAATTTGACCGGAAGGCTTCGTCAGATCAGTGGTAATTCATATTTCGAAATGTTTAAAGACTGCCATATGTGAGGACTACAGAACAACAGGTTTGATTTCGCACGCAGCTAAATGGTTCTCAGGATCATCAATAAGAAGATTAATTGTGGGGTAATTTCATATTCACATAAAGCTAATGTTTTAATCACAAAATTCTCGTCAATGATTAGGTTCTATTTACATTTAAAATGCACACAACATATCCTGTACTGTTGAAACTCGCTTGATACCTGTACGTTGCAGCGATGGAATTGATGATTACTTCAGTATTCTTAAGCCGGATGGTTTTAGCATGCCAGTCGCCTTGTAACTGCTGCCACCATGTTTGGGCTACGTATGGAAACTTTCAAAAATACCGACTCTGCCTTCGCAGTGATGGCAGTACGATGAAGTCTGATTGCTATTGCTAGCCTTTAGACTCGCGCCACCATTTTTGCATATACCATTGCGAATATGTCGTTCTTTAATCGGAAAGATTTTTCCGGTTTATCCACTGGTGCGACAAATGCCGTTCAAATATTTTCCCTTTATTTCGATTGATTTGGGCAAATAAAACATTTATTATATTATTGCAATTGAACGAATTTTGTGAACTTTTTCAAGCAACTTTTTCATTTCACAAAACATTGTTCCAACGTCACTGTCCTGAGGGAACCTTTGTCAATAGGTTTGAGGTCATGGCTTGGCAAAATTGTTTGGGGAAAAGTGCATACAAAATTTGTTTATTGCAACATAAATTTTTCCTTATCACGCAAACATCATCACTTACGGATTCACTTGCGTGAATATATGAAAATTAGCATTATTTTGCGAAAGAGTTTGAAATGCCCAAATCTGTGACATGATCGCGGGAATGAAACGAATTTTTGTTCACTCCGCTTTTCATTCAAAGCAACTCTCTCCAGTCGAGCCAACTACCAGAGATCCTCATCCAATCCTCATCCATCTTAATGAATTAATTTGTAAGCGGCTTTCCACGAACCAGGGGGGCGGATCATAATAGGTATTTCTTCTGTTATTTACTAACCATCCCCAGTAAATAATAGACGGAAGAAATGAAATCGATTTCGCTCTGAATGTTTACCGATTTCCTGGACCTTCCTCTCCTTTCCTCGCACACTACCACAGCCATTGACATTCTATATTCTATTCACGCTAACAATAAGATGGTTCTGGCGTCATAAACTCTTTATGGCGATAATGTTATTCCTCTAATGAGAGAAAGAGATAGCTATATTGCTCTACCAGCAAGCCTCAATGACAAACTCAATTTCTATCTCGATCCCGAGACTATTTCAAATGAAACGAAAGATCTGGAAAGCTTACAAACCCAAGAAAAAGTTTTTATCTACGCCGTTCTGATCTTTTAAGCGAACAGCATCAAAGCTCATTTCGAACTAACATTCATTGGAGAAAGACATCTATTTTATGAAGGCCACAATGTAATTTTCATCTTATGGCGTTCAAACTAAATTCCATTATAAGGACGCGGTTTCACTGAGCATTAATAACAGGTTTCCGGTAAAATTACGCTGACAGTCATATGCGATACAATTTCGAAGGGTACGAGAAGCCGTACGGAAATCTACCTTTGTGAGGCATGCTACATAGAATGGTGCTGAGAAAAGCATATGCAACTCCTCAATAGGAGTGGGAAGCTGGAATTCTGAGGACGTTTACCTTTCCTTCCAGGCGGCATAAAAATTTTCGAGCAGCTTCGGAACTGCAGATGGAGAGGGGAGTTGGGAGAGGCGCAGCATTGATGAAGGCTTTCGTGCGAGCCGGCCGGTCGTTCCACCAATCGGGTGAAAGGGTTAATGCGTTTTGGCTCGGTCGGGTATGGAAAGGTGTTGCTGCATGCGAAACGAAATCCGCCGCCGAGAGAGTGAATCCCGGCACTCCAGCGCACCTCTTGCTTTCGTCTTTCAAGGTGGTCAAATTATAGATTCCTGTTTCAACGCTATCCATTATTGTTAAAATAGGTAGACGGAAATGAATCCGTTGTTATAAAACGTCGTTATAAATATTCCATTTTTTATTCCAATTATATCTCCGCGATGTGAACTTTGTATTCATTGCAGATATGTCGAAAAACCCGCTGCAATTTATCGCATATAAAATGCATCTTGTAGGAGAAATTACTGAAAAATCCTTGCTAAAGAGAGGGGAAGTGTGTGAATAGTGAATCTAACTTTAAGGGTAATCGAGCAATATTTTAATTCTATTGAAAGTTCATTTGTATTAAACATTATTAGATATTTTAGATCTTCTTTTTAATGGATATTGTAGATATATTTGTTTGCTCTGAAGGAGTAGAAAAATTGCTGAACGTTGTAATAATCGCCCACTGAAGTTGGCGAACCAACGGTTACGGAATGTGGAATTATTCTCTAAGAAGAGTCTAATTATTTTCATATACTGCGTACCATGATGTTTTTGGATGTCATAAATTTATTGAGCTTTTCTTTGGGAAAGTTCATTGCAAAGTGTGTGTAATTTGGGAGGAAGGTTCCATAAAGAGCAGTAATTACACATGTTTGTAAATATTAAACCGGCCACTCTTTTTTACGAACGAACCTTGGTCTTCCATGAGCTTATTACTGTATACCTATGTACTATTGTTTTTTCAATACATTGCATTCATTCCTCACAAGGATTTGTTTCAGCGCACACTTTTTCCAGGGGTGGAAATCCTAATTCTTTCTTTTATGAATCTAATTAATCAATTACAATACAAGTTAATGAATATGATATTCGATTAGCTCACCATTGTCATATCATTAAATCTTACCCTTGGCTTCGTGAGAATGCCACATCATAAAGAATCTTCTCAGTTTCAGGGGTTAACTTACATGGGTATCAATGCTGTTCTAATAATTTCTTGATGTTACCTTAAGTCTTTAGATTGGCCTAATATTTAATATTATTCTGGCGGTCTGCTCTTAGTCTATTTCCTATATTAGGTGTCTATCCTTCCAGAGTTACTACTAATTATTTTCCTGACGATACCCTTGAGTACCTGTACCCTTGTACGTATATTCCCTTTTGCTTCTTTACCTCTGAAAGTTGTGTGTATCCTCCCCAGATACCGTTTAAAGCCTCATTATTTTTGTTCATTTGGAGGTTTCCTCTGCATGCTTTGATAAGCTCTTTACATTTCTCGGGTTTTCTCCACATTTATTGGCCTGGATTTATCCCAGCCAAATTGAATAAAGTGAACCCAGGTAACGTGCTCTTCATTACTTTTACTTTTGTCTCTCCTGTTTATTTAAAAAAAATTCATGCAGACTTTAAATCCAGAACATTCTGATTGCTGAGTGTTGATTTAATTTTTAGCGTAAATTTGCACAGATGCCTTGTAAATTAGTTTCCGGAGTAACCTTCTTGGAAATTCATATGTCCATGTTGCAGAAGAGAGACGTTCATATTGCTTATAATTAATAAGTGACAATGACTACAGCATTTTAATGCAATGATTCATGGAGATAATGTCATTTGTGTGTTGAACCTATAACCTCTTATTAAAAATGGACCAATAGGAAAATTTGCATTTTCCTTTATGCAGCTTTTAGGTAGATTAAACCTTGGTCTGTCCCCTGATGGAAGGGGCTATTTCATAGTTTTGTCATATATCGAGTTGGTAAATGGTCTACCAAGATCAAGGGATGGGAGTGACTAAGTCACTTCACGCTGAAGACGATGGCAGAGTCAGACTTCGAAACATCGGTGCACTTCATCAACCTGACCCGGTGGGAAACCCGAGAAAAATTCTTGAATACCATACGCCGGGAAAACCTGAGATCCTTCATCAGAAAAAAATGTGTTTAACCTTAATGATGCAGCATTGCAGCCGTTGAAAATGTTGTGGGATCTTCATCAAAGACAACACTGCTTACGGAGAAGGCTCCCCAAAAATCACACCTTAATCCACTCAGGCACTTGCCTGCGTATGTACGTACTCTAACGTGGGATAAGCATTACAATGTAACAATTTCCTAGTGTAAAAATCATTCGCCTTGGTCAAGGGATGACTCCGCTAAAAGTTACTGTTGCGGCATCTCCCACAGTTTCTTGGAATTTGTCATTGGGTAAGCATCATAGAAACATTTGAGATGTGTTGAAGAAGTGTAGATTCATGAACAATTGGTGGAAAAATATTCGATTGAAAAAAACTAAGGAAAGGTGTTACTTTGCTTTGGTTTTATATATTTTTCAATAAGAAATCGAGGGTTTGATACTCTTCGCTGAAGGGCCTCATTGCAGAATCATACAGATTTCAGAGAAAAAACTGCCCATTTCATGAAGTATCATTTAATTAACGAATAAAAGGAGTCACATTATTATTCTTATTGGGATGCCTGGGCTGAAAAACACTGAAAGCATGAAGGTTAAATGAACTTGCCTTACAAAGTCTATCCAAAAAATAATTAATCCTTTTCTCGTCGTCTTTTTGGACTCAAAATGTGTTCTCCACAAAGATTTTCGGCATCAATGACAGACAGTGAATAAGTTTTGCGTGAAAGGCTTCGACAGACAGAGGAAAATAGTGCAACGTTTCAGGAAGTAGATATTTGCCAATTTTAGGCTGCACCAATACACTCACCGTCACTGCCTTCCTAGTGATCGAGGATCTGACAAATCACAAGGTGGCAACGCTGCTCCAGCTGCCCTACAGCCCCGATGTGACCCCACGGGTCTTTGTTTTCCCAAGAGTGAAAAGGAGATTGAAAGGCATCCCATTTTGGAAACCCTGGATAGCGTCAAAGTGGCCGTGACGAGTTTCCCATACACATAGCTATCAACCTGAAGGTCGTTTTGATAGGGATGGTACTCAAATACCCAATACGAGTGCTAAGCCCAACGGCTTGTGAAAGTCACGCAGGGTATGGGGACCACTTCCTTCCCCTAAGTGAGGGTATGAAGGTGAGGGTGCCCAGGGAAGTGTTCCCCGGTTTCGAACCCGGGCCCTCCGGTCAGTAGTCCAACTCTCTACGCCCCCATTTTCATGTAATGACTGTTTTATTAAATTATATTGCATGTATTTTCTCGTTGTACAAGATCTACGTAAAAAATGCTTACTTTGAAGGCTTCATATTACCCCAGCTCGAGTAAATGATTTGACCTGAAAAGCTGATTAAGTAAACGAAACAAGAAGGAGAAAATTGACATTAGAAAAAAGCTTTAAGTTAACCGTCATTCGCTCGGAGGAACTTGCAGATTTCAACCGCGGTAAAATCGACCTCAGTGCGTGAGCATGTCTGAGAAGTGAATGCATACGCCTTCTCGTGGTCAAAATGCATACTATTGCACCAAAAATTTTAATCCGGCATGAAATTTCCGGGAAATTGTTAATTAGGAATTTTGCAGTGGGTTGATGACGACGCAATAAATCAGGAAAACCTTATAATTTGATATTTTTTTGCATAATTGACCGGAATTTTTCTCTGCAAATCGGGTTGGAAAAATTTTGGACGTCTAAGGAAAATATTGCATTATTTTATGTTTTCCCAATTCTCGCGACCCCCTAAACATAATACAGAAGCCTAGCAATAGTGCAGCTGTCCCGATAACTGACATTTCAGAAAAAAATTCGAAAATAAAAAAAGAAGTCGCCGGCGATAGAATCGTACTTACTTGTTTGCCAGTTTCATTCAAATTATCCGGATCTTATCTCTTCGTCCAACGGGGATCGAATGAATATAGGTTTCAAAACTCGGATAGGATGCAAAACTCTGGACATTTGAAACTCATTTGAAAATCCTGCGGCGCTAAGCTAAGAGACCAGAAGGGAGAGTCTAGTTCTTGCCACCACTTCCGTTCTCTCAGAGGAAGAAAGAGCGAGCATGGGACAGAATATTTCTGTCGAGGCAGTCGACCCCGCTTTAACGAAGGGAGACGACTTGCTACCATCAAATCAATAACACTACATGGACGAACAGCTACTATATTGCGCCGTTAAGGGGGTTGGTTAAGAGCGCAGGAGCAGTCGAGAATGTCGCAGAACGTGCAATTTAGAAACGGGGTATGATGTTATTAGATGCGTCCCCAATTTAAAAGTGAAGGCTATTTTAGGTAAGAGATGGATCTGAAAGGAGTCAGGAACTTTTACCAGTGACGAGGGGGGTTCGCAAAAACATTGGGAATAATCGCACGGCTGAGGAACGTTAAATGTAACAGATGAGGGCCGACCATTTTAAAGCTTTGGGGATTGGATATATTAAATCATGTGGGTACTAATTTTAGGGGACTGAAATAAGGGATCAGAACAATTTCGTGATACCATATGTGGATTTCAGGGACAGAGGTGGCCCCCAGTAATCAGGGCCGGCTTTATGGAGCCGAAACAATGTAACACAGGTGACAATGATGAGGACCGTCTGTATGACAATAGGGGTGGAGGATGGCTGGACCCTGAGAATTTGGCACCAGTGCTCACTCAGGGCCGGCATAATACGTATATAAATCGAATGAAAAATCTACGGGGTACCTATTATCGATCACGGTTGTCTGTTCGTGATCAGGACCAGCTACTTGAGGTCAAATGTAGTAACTATTGCCCAGGGCCGGCCGTGCAGAAAGTGAAGTGCATGAGATTAGGAGCGGATATGAAGTTTCAGGGACAGAGCCAAGTGCTCAGGGCCACATTTCTATATGGAATTTTTAGAGTATTATTCCTAAAGCGTTTTCGCGCAAATCACAATTGAAACAGAAAGATGTTGAGACATTTCCGTACTTAATTTTGATTTAATATTATTATTAAAATATAATAAAATTATTATTTAATATTATGGATTAAAAGAAGTCATTGTGACCGTAGTTGTTTCAGTAATAAGTTTCAACTTCTGTGAACTTTTACTGGCTCACCATCAACAAATAACCGAAAGTAACATACAGGACAAACCTGTACGGCAAGAGCATAAGGAACTACGTTATACACCTTTAAATATGTCATATTAACCCATAAACCAAGAAGTGATTCTCTCATTCTAAAGTTTATTATTATAATTTTGTTTTCTGTCGAACAATTTTTTTAGGAGTTTAGTAAGTGCGTAGGTCCAGTGACGGATCCGGGCTGGAGGGGTCAAGAAAACCCTCCGAGACGCCTTCCACGAAATGAGTAAAGTTTTATTTGATTGAAAAATGCTTAAGCGTTAAAAGCACACACAAACCGAAACAAATAAAAAAATTTTAAAAAGCATTCCATTTTAAATTACTGACATGAGTTTTCTTTTCACCTCGTGGCTTAATGATGTGCTCAGGTTCCCCACGAATGTCGACCGCTGGATACGTCCCTGTGTAGAATCATGAAAGAAGTTACTTCCGATGAATTAACTTTCATGAACCGAATGTACTTGAAAGTCGCTATAATCGTTAAAGTTTCATCTTACCGCTGAGATAAAAGGTCCTCCGTGAAGCTCGTATAAATTAAACAATGAATCTTAATAATTTATACAAACACAATAGATGAGGAATTATTAATTCTCCCAAATGCAAGAACAATTTCTGAAAATTGTGTTTTTAACGGACCAAGACGGTCAAGGAACACAATTCTCTCGAGACAAATCGGGTGTCGGAAAATACTCTTGGATGTGAATCCTTTATACCCATCTCATACGTGTTTGCACGTTAGATTTACTGAACTCGAAAAGAAAACGCATCCTGGTCCATGTTGCACTTGCCTTTTTCGCCCATGTAGTTCAACCTTCCAGTCCACGCCGTCACTTACTCTGCAATTGTTTCTTCAAATGAGACTGAAAAATGCATTCACTTAAATCAAAAACCAATTTTACAATATCATATGTATCATTTTTAAAAGATCAGTCAAGTACCAACTGCAGTCTTCTCAATTTGAATATCAAACGAGGTAATTGTCTTGGGATCGTCGTTCAGCGTGCCAGGAACCAAGCCGAGGGTGAGATTGATCGGCGAAATTCCGGTTAAAGCGCTGAAATGTGCAGTGATCGACCGCTGGCACGTTCGGTCAGATATGTATATAATTCCATTGAGGGATCGTATCCGTGCTAGTGTTATGAAACGCGAGCTACTCTTGGTGAGCCATTCTTCATGCGCACTAGAAAATTTCCCGAGTAGCGTGCGGCGTATTCCTGAGACTTGGCCCCTCATTCAATTGAATTTCGAATCTGAGACCAAACCAAGGAAACAAGAGTATAATCTATGCTCAAAACCTTTGACTATTCACTTATGTTGCGTCCCCCTCCCACGTCCATCAAACCTGTGATCTTCCCCCCTCCCAAACCATACGAACTCCTTGCTTCCGCCCGCGCGCAGGTGCTCGTTGTGCACTCTTCTCATGACATGCAACCTGTCTCACGGGGGGGGGGGATAAATCCCTGCAGATCTACAGAACTCCATGCATGCAGCGCTGCCTTTTCTCTGTCTGCCAACCACTTGGTCGAAAAAGTCGAGCCGATATGCATCATGGGCATACGAAAGACGATTTATCGCTCAAAGCAAAACAGAAGTGTTTATCCTCTTGAAAAATATGATTATACTAACACCCACAGAAAATTAGCAACAAGCGAATATTTTTGTCATAAGAGATAATATCAGCCGAAAAAGATTTTACGTATATCAATATGCAGCTATAAGAATATTCTCTTTCTCTATCTGGTTTCATCAGGTCCTCAATTTATTTTTTTAGGTGATCTACCGGTTAAGGCAGGTTTTTGGATGGACACATCTGCCAAATAAATATTTTGCGACTCCAAACAAAACACAATCCAGCAACCTACTCTACATCAGGCCCAGTTCTTCCTTCCTCCCGTTCAACATCCCTATCTTGTTCCTGCCCTTTCCTCGCTTGCCCAACATTCTCCCCTCTATTACCTTCTTCAACATTCCACTACCGCTCAATACGCCTTTCATCCATTTTTCCTGCCTCCATAGGATTTCTATCAGCAAACCTCCTCACCCACCATCTCCAGTACTTCCTCATTTGTTTTCCTTTCGGTCCATTTCACCATCTCCATTCTTCTCCAAACCCACATTTCAAAAGCCTCCAATCTACGTCTATCCTCCTGCTTCAGCGACTACGTTTTCGCACCGTACATAGCTACGCTCCATATCAAAGTTTTTACGAGTCATGTCTTAACATCCCTACTCAACGTCCCCGTCATCAACTCCCTCCTCCTTGAGAAAGCCTCCTTGCCTAGCGCAATTCTTCTCCTTACGTCCCTACCACTTTGACCGTATTGGTCCAAAACACTTCCGAGATATGTAAACTGTTCTACCTGCTCTACTTTTTCCCCTCCTATTTTAATGTTTAGCTTAACCTTTTTCTTTCTGGAAAATCGCATAACCTTTGTTTTATTAATATTGATTCTCATCCCATGTTTATCGCACTGAACCTCCAATTCACTCAGCAATGCTTGCAACCCCTTGGCTGACTAACAAACCAAAGCCTGGTCATCAGCAAACCTAATTGATCTTACGAACTCCCCTCAGACTTTCACTCCCACCTCAAGCTCTTCCCATGCCTCCTTAATCATTTCTTCCACATATATGTTGAACAGCACTGGTCATAGTGGGCAACCCTTCCTTACACCTCCTCCTAAGACAAGGGATCACTGGTCACAAGTACGTCGAGGGAAGGTGATGGAGAGGAAGGGGGGGGTGAAGATAAAAATTGGACTTCGTTGATGAGGTCCAAGTCCTTTTGATGTAAGATTTCCAGCTGTTCCATAGCATCCAGTTTCCTTCCTTTGGTCAGGTTGTGAAGCACTTTGAAGTTGAAATTACAATTAACATCTCTTTGATTGACTTGACTTTGATCTCTTGAATTGACACCTGAAACATCTCTTTTTACTTCTACTTCATGTTCCTTTTCTATGTGTAACCTTGTCGGCCCAAGTTCTCTAGCACACAGTGTTTCTATATATTCCTTCCATCTCTCTTGGATTTTTCTGGTTTAACTATTATCTTACCCCACTTATCTTTAACTGTTAGCACAAATCTTGCCTTTCTACTTCCTGATAATGACTTAACCTTGCTGTATAGAGCACCAATTTCCCCCTTCCTCTGTAAACTTTCCATATCCTCGCACTATTCTTCTTTTGCTTTATTTGCTGCCCGTCTCAACTTATTGTTTAACTCTTTGTACTTCATTTTGCCTTACTCTGTGTTTACATTCTTCCAATTTCTTCTCTCATCCATCTTTGCAATCATCTCATCCGTGACCCATGATTTCCTTGTCCTTTTCCCATTATGAGTTCCTATAGTGTCTTTTTCGGCTTTCGATATCACTGTCTCGATACATTCCCATTTTTCTTCGATAGTACTCAGCTCTTTACTGTCATCCATGATTTTCTCTACAGCCTGCTGATACTCCTTCCTTGTTAATCCGTTTAATGCTTCTACATTCCATTTCCTAACCCGCTGCCCCTGCCTTATCTTTTTGAAACGGATGTTGCATCTCATAATAACCAAATTGTGGTCCGAGTCCGCATCTGCTCCTGGGAAACTGTGCGAATTTATCACACTGTTCCTAAACCTGTGCCTAACCATAATATAAATTATTTCGATTATATTATATAAATTAGTTCGATAATAAATTAAGTCGATAATAAATAATATAAAAAAAACACAGTAATCAACCCGAAGGTCGGCTTAGTAGGTGATGGTAGAGCTCACCCGTGTACCAAGCCCGACGGCGTGTGAATATTCACACATCAGGGTAGGGGGGCCAGTTCCTTTCCCTGTGCCGGTTATGGTTTCCCAGGAAGATCTGGTACCCGAAAAATCAACTAGCTTGGGTGGAGCTGCAGGTGCCCAAAGTGCCTTGCCCGGGAATCGAACCCAACCATAATATAATCTATCTGATATCTTTCGGAGTCACCTGGCATTTTCCATGTATACCTACGCCTTTTGTGGTGTCTAAACCATGTGTTGGTGATGACTAACCCCTGTCTCCTGCAGAATTCAATCACTTTCTCCTCGCGTTCATTCCTCGTGCCTAACCCATAGTCCCCCACCTCATCACCATCTCTTCCTTCGCCTACCGTCGAATTCAAATCCCCCACCACTATCAAATGTTTCCCTGCAGGAACACATGCGATTATATCCTCTAACTCATCGTACATCCTATCGACTTCTTCCTCCTTATGGTTGCTCGGTGGCATGTATACCTGAACAATGACCAAGTTTGTCGGTTCTGCTTTAATCTCTATGAGTAATATTCCTTCAGTTGTTTGCTCTATGTTGACTATGCTTCTTCTTACCCCTTTATTTAATATTATGGCAACCCCTCATTGGCTCTCGTTCCCGCCGCAGTATATTATTCTATAATTATCACTCCAGTAATCCCTCAATTTATTGGTCACTGTAATTTGAAGCAGAAATATAATTTGTGAAATCTCTGCTGTTTAAAACTATATTCTTTATCATACATTCTAAATCTATTCTGACAGAGAACATGAATACTAAAACTTAACTTTGGAATTATCCACTACGTAATTTTTATATACTTCATCTTCCGTATATTCTATATTCATAGGGTCTATACCATTTCTATTCTTCCATTTCCTGTGTTGTTCAATATCTACTATGTGGGACACTAAATTTAATTCATAAATGCAAACTGTTCATGCGCTGGGTGTATTCGATTCTTTGATAGTGTTCTTTGATTCTAAAATTGCCACTGCAGCTGCTTTGAGTCTGTAGTGAAAGATATGGATATAGGGAATGGGAAAGAAGCACATTCAATCTGAGAGGGCATGGGGAATAAGGTGAAATCTAGAGCACATGGAAGGAGTCAAGGGATGATACTTGTCTGAGATCAAGAGAGATTGGGGCATTAGAATTATGATAGCAGTATCACTAAATAGGTTGTGTGTGAGTGGAGGGTATGCGTTCATAAAAACGGAGTAGGGATCCACTGTAGTCTTACCCTGGGTGGATGGGATGGGATGAATAGCAATGAGATGCAATGAATGGAATTATGGCGCCCCAGATGGAAAGTGAAAGAGAACGTTTGAACAGAGAAGAAAATGAGCAGCTTCCAATTGATTATTCAATTTATGTTCTCCACTAGTTTATTCAGAAATGGCACATCTAACGCTGTGAACTTTTCGTTCTCCTTTGAATGAAACCTATTTAATGTTTTCAACTAAAAAACTCGCATTAATTCTAATTTATTTGGCACTAATTGTTTTGACTTCAACTTTGAGCTTTACTTTTTATTTTGAGTGATACCTAATGGACATGTCCACTGTATTGTCAGATATAATAGTATAGAAATAATAAATGTGTTTGGGAATGAATTCTGGAGCGCTCCAATTATAAGCGCAATTCAGGTGACAAGCAAAGGGAAGGAGAGGAAGAGGGCTATCAAATATTTCTGTCTTTTTTGGCCCTATATTGGCATTCAATATCTCTTTTTTGATATTATTAAGAAATACTTGGCAATCAATGCCATTGCTCATAAATAATATTATAAAAATAAGTAATTGAAACAAATTGGCCACATCTGTTTGCCCCTCTGGTTTTCAGTAAGGAATGCTTTCATATTGTTTGGAGTAAGATACTATAGTATACTCTTTCACTTGCAAGGATAGCTATTCTACAAATGACCTTAGTATGAAATAAATATATATCCATAGCCCTCATAAACAGATATCGATCATTCAAACAATCAAACCATTGGCTTGCATGAAATAGTTATCCTGATCTGGTAAAATACTATTTATGATACGAGCATAGTATAGTATACCTATGAACATTATTTGAAAGTCAGTTATGGGTGAAAAATTTAGTATGATGTGTGTGATTGGGTTACTTATTGTTAAGTGAGAGGTTTAATTACTGCTAAATGGAATTTGAGGTACTGTGAGAGGGAGCATTAAGGGGGAATTGCTATGTGACTGTGGTCAGGGTCAAGGTCTGATGTAAAGATTTCAATCTTTTACAGGGGTCAAATTAAATTCATTTCTTTCCAAAACTTGAAAGTGCCAGGCCAAAATAAACATGCTTATTTTCAAAGTGCTTTGCAAAGATGTCTCAAAGCCAAAGGGGAAAGATTATTCTAAACTGAAAACTATGGCCCGCTTGTCCCCTGCAAACAACATTGCAAAAATGACACATTGACGGGCTCTTCTAAATGTGTGTTTCTGGTTAGATCTGTATTATTTCAGAGCTTGGTTTTTAATGACCCTGTTATAGCTGATGAGACGAGATATTAAAGAAGTGTTAAATGCCTCGCCATTTAATGAATGATAATTTACTCAGTTTGAGGAATCTCTTTGAGAAAATTAATGTTTCATTTAATGCAATTTTTTGCATCAAACTTGATAGAAATTGATGATTAGCCTTTTATTTATGGTATTGTGAGTTCTAGTTGAATTCATAGTGGGGGAATTAAAGAAAACACTGATCTCACAGTGATCAATGAGAAGTTCTGATATGTCCATTCCCTGTGTTTGTTTTCTTATCTCAAAAGCCAGATATTAGTGCAACACCACTAATTGCAGTCATACACATTTTTAGGTGCACATTTTCAATTTTTACTCATATTCCAACCCAAATAACTCCAATGCTTAAAAATCTAACAATATATTCCAGACTTTTGATATCATCTCCTTTAAAATTAGAAAGAGACTTTTCAGGCATGATATGGTGGAATATCATGAGTAATTAAAATTGGCAATTTTCCACAAAATAAATTTTTTTAATACGACTGGTTTTGATGTAACTACATCATCTTCTGGTAACAGTCATAACTCCCTTGACCAGTGATCCCTTGTCCTTAAACATTGGAATTTCCCCCATCCCCCTGTGCAACCTCTGACCATGTTTTCCTGAAGAAGGCGGGAAGCCTTGTGTCCCCACCCTCTTTCTCCATGGACGATGTGGGAAGGCTTAACACTGCGGGACAACTCCCACCCCACCCTCCCACCTTCTCGTCGACATTTGCAAGTGAAATCCCTACTCCACCCCTCCCTAAACCCTCGCTAGGGCTTCCCCTTGGAGCATAATAGATAGTGATCCCAAATCTTTACCCCTTTTCACACACTTCTTTGTGCATTGATGTCTTGCACCCAGTCAGCGACCAGGGTAAACCCCGATCTCATCCCCTTTCTCCATGGCCCTAGGACTATGGCACCGCTCAGAGGAAACAATGAGACACCCACTCCATTCAGCCACGAGGTTTTCTTCGGACTGTTTTGTCTTCCCCACCCCTTTCTCCTCCCCCACTCATATGTCACCCACGCAGTTTTCCACCTCCCCTCCCTCTTCACCCCATTTTCCACTACCCTCCCCTTACTTGCTTTTCACCATACATACTAGACACTGAGTTATGACTGTTACCAGAAGATGATGTATTTACATCGAAACCGGTCGCATTAAAAAATTTTATTTTGTGGAAAATTGCCAATTTTAATTAATCCTTTAAAATTGCTGAAGCAAGTAAAATTTTCAAGTGTCTGTGATGGCATTGGTTGTATTTTCTTTCCAGCAATCAAATTGTTTCTTCGTGCTAAGTTATAAAACTTAAAACATTCTGGAGTGCGATCATTTTTCCAGTTTATTGGATTAAAATTTATCTCTTGAAGCTCTATAGTTTGAAAAAGATAATAAAACAGTCTTAACAAATTTAATAAATATTACTTTAAAATATATATTACTTTATTTTTCCATTTATATTTTGAAGTTTTGCAGAATATTGTTCATGGCAAGCATCTGTTGTAACAAATTCATCCTGCTGGTCATGATAGTAAGCTTGTCTTCTCTAATTACATTGCTGCAGTACTAATTGGAACTTAGTCTGTCCTGTAACTTGAAGCCTTGGAGATTCTGTAGCGTGATCTCCTAAAGACACATCTGGAAAAATGTTCTCACTTGGTATGAAATAGGATGGAAAGTATTAGAGAAATAACGGTGCATGTATGCATTTATTTTGAGATTCCGATTAAGTTAACAATGAATTTCAAGGAATTATATTTGTACTTACAAAATAAATTCGATTCAGAATATTTGTGGATTTTTATTGGCATCTTAGGATACCAATCAGCACTTAAATCATGTGAATATAAAAGTAATGGTTCTGATAGATTAATATAAAAACCATAAACACAGTAATCAACCCGAAGGTCGGTTTAGTAGGTGATGGTAGAGCTCACCCATGCACCAAGCCTGACGGCGTGTGAATATTCACACATCAGGGTAGGGGGGCCAGTTCCTTTCCCTGTGCTGGTTATGGTTTCCCAGAAAGATCTGGTACCCGAAAAATCAACTAGCTTGGGTGGAGCTACAGGTGCCCAGAGTGCCTTGCCCGGGAATCGAACCTGGGACCCTCCGGTCAGTAGTCCAATGCTCTACCTACTAGACCACCGTAACCCATCGATTAATATATAACAGCATTTTTTGGATTTCAGAAGAAGATGTATAACCCGGAATTAATTGGTATTGCCCTTGTGTCAGCGAATCTTAGTTTGCCTTCCTTTTCATGTCTTCCTAAAATTTAGTACCAGTATCCTTACATACTGCTAACAAAAAAGCCTAGCCTCTACCTATATTTTCTTATTGAATATTTTCCCTAACAAATTTATGAAATAAATACTAAAGTATATGAACCAATAACCATGCTCATTTCTTTTGACTATGGTCTTCTCTAATTTTCCATCCTCCCCTATTTTAAAAACACCATAACTCTTACCTACCCAACTAACTATAAACCATTGGTATTAATGAAAGTTCAGCACAAAGCCTTCCTATTTCTTGATATTTTGCTCCAAAGTAAGGCAATGGTCTAAAAAAACTTATTTGAAAATATTTAATTTTTTTTTGTCTAAATATTTTCTACTGTACAAAGTTCACTTGCTGAAAGTCCATCTTATTGACTAATTTCCCCTTTTGCTTTTAGCATTACTGTTCTTTTTTCAATGCCCATTCTTATTTTGGCTTATGAGCATAAACAGGAAAAAGGGTAAAATATCACTTAATTGATTATGCATTGCTCTTTACAAAATATGGTTGACATTACAATGCTTCATTTAGTTTACTACCAGGAAGGAAACTTGAATTAGTCAAATGTGGAGTTCAAAAAACAAATAATTTTATTATTGTCCTCAGTAATCTACTGGTTAGGGTCGCAGTAGTTCAGGGGAGAGCATTGGACTATTGACTGAAGGACCCAGGCATGTCACGCTGGGCACCCAAAATGTGTGTTTTTTCGGCTGCCAGATCTTTCTCAGGAATCATAGCTGGCACAAGGAAAGGAACTGGTCTCCCTACCTTAATGTGTGAATTTGACATGCTGTTGGGCTGGATGAACCAACCTTTGGGTTGATGAAAAGTTAATAATGACAATTTTGTAAGTTCCACTTATTTTAAAAATGACTGGTTTTGTCAAATAGGCAACATATATCATATATAATATACATAATCAGGTAGATGACAAAACCATTCATTTTAAAAATAAAAACCAGTGGAACTTACCAAGTTATTAAGAGTATCTTTTCAACATGAAATTCCATCAAGTTGAGCCAAAAGTCATAGAATTCATCTTTGGTTTGATCACTATATTTTTTTAATCCATCAGTTATGGTAGCTTTTTGATGGACACAAGCTACCAAATGATACAGTGACAATTCCCTTATCCTTAATAAAACACAAACTTACATCCAACCTAACAACTGGCCCCTCTTCAATTCTGCATACTTCCATTCTCCCTCCATTTCATCCAACATCGCTATCATATTCCTGCCCCTTCCTTATTTGCCTAACATCCTACCTTCTATCACAGTCTTCAACACCCCATTCGCAATCAAAATGCTTTGCACCCACTTTCCCCGCTGGCTTTGTGGTACATATTTCTTCCAACATTCCCACCCACATCCTCGCCCAGCCTAGCATGTCCTCATTTGTTTTCCTTTCAGTCTACTTCTCCTTTTTCGTCCTTATCCACACCCACATTTCAAAACCCTTCAATCTATGCTTATTATCTATCCTATTTCAATGACCACGCTTCCGCGATGCAGAAGCTTCGCTCAATATCTCATTTGGACGAACCTTTTTTTTAATATCCTCACTCAGCATTCCTGTCATCAATTCCCTCGCTGCAAAAACTTTTTTGCCTGTCGCCGTTCGTCTCCTTTATGTCTCTACGACATTTTATTATGAATAATGCCATTATAAAATTAATTAGACACCTTAGTCTAGAAAGAGCAGATTAAAAATTTTGTATAGAAATGTTGGTTAATATGAGAGAATTATTGGTACCAATTGCGAGACCAAGAATGATTTCTACGCATTTGATCATGGCATTCATTAAGTAATCAGATCCATATGTGCCTCTCGAGGTTGGGGGGCTTTTCGGGATTTTAAAGGTGCGGGGGTTTTGTAAGCGAGAAGGTGAGGAAGCCGACTCGGCATTCCCGTATCTCCTGGCTGTAAGGAAACGGTGGGAAGGCAGTTCGAACGACCCGGCGCTCAAAGCGATGTCGTATTGGACCCATGTTTTCATTTCCGTTCAAATTTTAACCAGCAACCTTCTAGTCGGTGACGGATCACTTGAGCTACCCTCCAGCTGGCGCGAATTGAAGTCTGACTAAAGGAAGCTAGTCTAATCGCGGACGGGTCAATCGGACCCGAGGGAGTGAACTTGGTCAACTCGGGGACGGCGTAAAGGGGGCATTTATTCAAACAAAGGGATCAAAATCACGCTGCGGTCTAAATGAGCACGCCCGAGAACACTAAGGAATGGAAAAATACCCAAGGATACTTGGAAACATTTATCCTTTCAGTATTAATACCTTACAAGACGTCTGTACTCTTAATTATACCAGCAGAAACTTTGAATTACTTTTGATCAACCAGGTTATTTTCGTTGTCCAACATTATTAATCTTCTTGATGATGCTCTTCAGCAGTTATTGGTTTTATGTCTTTCGGCAAAAACTTATCTCGTGACCGTGTAGTTTTTATTGCTCTAAATACATTCCTCCTCTCGCTCGTTTGTACTTCTTATAGAAAATAAAATGCTTTTTGGTTTGCCTTACGTTTTTCTTTGCGTGCCAGTAAGTGTGCACACCTCAAACAAGAACACTGTGTTCTAATCAATGTCGTAATAAACTTTATTTTTTCCAGATATCTGTTTTTCATATGCAGTTCCATGAACAAATCCTAGTCTCATTTAATGTTCATTCCATTTCATCTTCAGCTGTCTACGATCTTCTTTCGTCACGCCCCTCCCTCTGTCTGCCAAATTATAGGTATCCCATTGGACCCACCCCCCACCTATCTTTCTCCTCGCCTCCCCATGTCTAATATTCCCCTCACTATTCCCTCCCTTCAATCCCCCTTCGTAAAGGCAGCTCAAAACTTCCCCTTGGCCCCCTTCCCTTATCTTCGCCAACCAATCACTTGCGCCCGCTGAATCATTCGCTCTTGATGCCTTGGCGGAGAATTTAGTTCTACGAAGACTTCCTTTGGGTTCTGTTTGCTGCAGGCGTGCTGTAAGAAGAGGGAACGCATGTGAGGCGTAAGTGGCGTAGCGAGAGCGACGGAAGAGCACTCGTGTCTGGATTGAATCAAGTAAGTGGCCATCCATCCTTAATTATGTTATTTTACTGAAAAGATTACTTTAATGTAAGAATTATATTGTCCAAACGCATTTCCCACGATCGTCGAATTCTGCCCTGAACTTCTTTTATTTCTCTCGCAATCTTGTCTTTATCTGTTATCCTGACTTAATGTCGTAAAAAAAACTGGTTCACGTGTGGAAGGATAAATTTGTGTATGCATACTGGCGTTACTGAGTCGAGGCACCGCGGCACTTAACACTCGACATTTGGGAAAGGCGATCTTTGACCGGTCTTTACCGAAGGCGTATGTTCTTCCCTTTTTGAATGCATGTACTGTGCATAACTTATACTTTACTTGGGCGAACTAAGTTCCCTGTGTGTTCATTAAAAGGGCTGCTCGAGTTTCGTGGAAAATGCGTTGGAATTAGAGAATCTAGTAAGTTTTCATTCGGGAATTATTTTTGCAGTTTAAAGTTCACGCGGCTAATGTGAATGTTCAAAACTGCGAATTGGATCTCATATTTAAGTATAAGTGGCTGAATTTATTATTTTTGATCCGATTTCCTTTTTTTTCAGTTCGCCCGAAGGTGTGATGTCGCAATTGGAGAGAGAAAAGTTTCGTGGGAGTTTCCCGTCTGGGGCGATTTCTACTGCTCGGAGCATTGTTAGTAGTCTGGACGAGTATTGAGCGTCCAGTAAATAAAGAATGACCCTTCCTCCAAGGTAAAACATCTGTTCCTTTTGACTTTTTTTTAACACGTTTCAGTTCACTTGGCGACTTTGCCAATGTGACGATGATAATAGATAAATCTTAGACTTAATCAACTAATTATTTTTCCCATAACTTATCCTCACTGCTCTCATGCCTTGCAGTCGCTCCAACTTCAGCCTGCTGATCGTATTCCTTTGACTCCTGACAACTTGCTCTACGGAAGGATAAATCACATTTCCATTCCGTCAAATCGAGAGGCACGCTTCGAAGTGGGAAGACGAAGAATGCTCCCTTGTGATCAGCTGATCGGCGAGATGATTTCCCTGATGCTGTTCATACTCACTTCGGAAAGGTAACCCAATTTATGAGCTTTATTGTTAGCCTTATGTGAAATTTGTCAACTTTGAAGATTCACAAGCTGGATTAATTTTTAGTTTTTAGCCGCGAATGCAGCCTCTATTCAGAATAAGATGATCATCGCGTGCTCGCTCTGTAGATTATGGGATAAATTTCTTCTATGAATTAACGTAACGATTTAACTTCTTTGATAAAGACTAATGATTTGCTGCGCCAATTTAAGATTCTATATTTCCGTTTGTCTATGTGATGGGTTTTGTGTAATATTCAAATACACGTCCGAAAGTACTCTTGGTTATTGCTATGCTTGATGATCACTGCTTTAATTTCATGATTATGTATTGAGGAAGATGGAAATAAATCGGGTGATCATTATTATATTAAGGGAACTTTTGTCCATTGTCCTTGGCTGCATCATGGTTCATATCTGCGTTACTCCCAATTTAGTTTTATTTTAATGAATAAGAATTACTTAATTTTTCCACACAATCTTTTATTTTTACGACCGGGTTTCGACGAGGATCGTCATCAGGTACTTTTTACAGAAATATACACACATATATATATACCACTGCAATGCTGGAAAATGAGGTGAAAGAGTAAGTGACAAGAGTTATTGGTCAGTATGGCTAGGGGGGGGGAGGGATTACGGAGTGTTATTTGGTCGGAGAGTGGGTGGGAACGGTTAGTCCTTTGGGCAGGCAGGTAGAAAGAGGAAGGAGAACGGGAGGGGGGTCCCCCTTGTTCTCGGGGCTGTTGGAAGGAAACTGTTGATGTGGGAGTGTAAGGTCGAGGAGAGGTGATCTGAAGGTGTATAATACGTCATTAACTACTTTGCACTTGGTCTTTTCACTCTTGATGATCTCCTTCGATGATCTCCTGATGATCTGTTCGAGCGCGTCCATCCGGGGTCCTTTTCTTTCCACATGCACAATTTCCAGCTTAAAATCACTAGAATGTCCGTTATCCAAAAGATGTTTCGAAAATTGGGACGCACCATTCTTGTTACTGAAGGAGGCTTGGTGTTCCTTGAGCCTTTCCTTGAATTTCCTTCCCGTTTGTCCCACGTAAACGGCTGAGCACTCACAGGAGAGTTTGTATATTCCACTTTTCTCTAGATCTGGGATATTTTCCTTTCCGTTGGTTATTAAGTTTTAAAAATTCTTTTTATTGTAAAAGGCGGGTATGAACCTATCCCTTGGTATCCTACTGGTGACTTTCGGGGACAGCTTTCCTAGGAAAAGGAATCTCTGCCATTTGGCTGTGTTCTCTCTTTCGGGAGCGGTGCTATATATTAATTTTACAGCCCTTTTTTCCATCCTCGTCGAAACCCGGTCGTAAAAATAAGATTGTGTGGAAAAATTAAGTAATTCTTATTCATTATGAATAGTTTCCACAAAGTGACGGCGGATGCTATACAGTAGTTTTAGTTTTATTTTAATTAATGGCAAGCATTGTTGTGCGTTCGTCCTAAATATTATCCTTATATTTCACATGACGATCGTCTAATTCAACTGTGTAATTATTTAATACCTAAATATTCGTTACTGAAGTGCTTCAGAATTTTGTTGGCGTAATGTTTGAGTTTGAAATGGCGGATGTTTCATTTGATGTTTCTCGGAACTTATTTAAGCAGTTATGCTTGAAAGTATTATTCTAACGTAATAACTTTCAAAATTGTTAAAGCTATGGTTAGTTTGAAAGAGAAATCTTGTTACCATGCCAATTTTATTTACGAGTTTGTACTAAAAAGAATAATTAACGAATTTACTGAGTTTCCTACTGTTTTTTTCCTGCAGATTCTTCGTCACAGAACGGGCGCAGTATAAGACCATGGACGAGGTATTCACTTGGTGTGAAGGGAGAGAGGGATTCTTGGAAACTTTTGTACCGCCTCTTGGATTACTTAGACTTGCAGAGACGTGTCTACTTTTAACAATGGAAGAATTCTTCGTCGAACCGCCATTTCATCAGTTCGTGATAAGAGACCGGCTTTGGATGAGGAACGAATGACCTCCCGCCATTAGCTGATATGAGAGGAGTCGCTGTTGTCGCTCATCTCTACTACTGAGGTAACTTAATGTCTTACCAATGGTTCACTTTAATAACACAGACATGCCAACTCTCCCGATTTAAGCGGGAGACTCCCGATTTTTCCTTCTTACGTTCTTGATGAACTGTTCAAATTGTGTACTTAGCTTAACATGTTAATAAAGTGTGACATTCATTAAAAATTGGCAAAGTGTCATAAAGGGATTAAGGTGCCATGCAAATATTGTGGTAATTAAAAGTGATTACTTCGTGATACACTTCTAAAAATCTCCCGATTTTTCATTTTTGAAAGTTGGCATGTTCTCCCGATTTTTCATTTTTGAAAGTTGGCATGTCTGATAACATAACGATAGCAAACTGTGCAATTTAAATAGTCAGTATCTCTAATTAGCACTTGTAGGCATCGCGCACCCTCTCGGGATTGGTGAATCGAATTCTGCTTTAGATTTTTCGTGCAAGTTTCATTTTCTGGATTTCTCATGATAGAAATTGCCTACCCCTTCTATGGATGTTAAGGCTTTAAATTTAATAATATTTAATATTGGGGGAAGGAATCAACGTATTCCTTCCAATCCCGTTTGATATTTAACACGATCATGCTCCGTTACGAATGCCAAAAGCAGAAATGTCGTGCTTCATGTAGAACTATTTGCTCACTATCATTGTTTTTGAAGATTCTGAATAATATAACGAGGAATTAAATCTAATGAATAATTAACACCTACTTAGAATCTAATGACATTACTTAATGTGGTTTGGTGTAGAGTTTCAGCAGTATGATATGCGAAGTTTTTAGAAATTTAATTCCAATATTCCTCTCATTTAGTTGTATTATTACGAAATTACGAATTACATGAATAGTTCTGAGAAACCTTTCTTGATAATTAATACAGTCATTAAGAATTTTTATTGTGCTATTTTCTTTGTTTTATAACATTAATTAAAATTTTAATTATCTTCGCGAATACTAAGCTTTTAAATTTTCTCTCCTCTGGTAAGGTTGATTCCCTGCTGAGCCGGCGTTAAATTTCAAATGGACTCAAGAGACTTACTGCAGTAGCAGTTGGTTGATAACGCCGTGATCTTACTCATCGATTTATTCTAATCTTCGGAATATTGACTCTTCGCACAAGTTCGCCCTTCCAACGAAAGAATTCTCAAGCTCGCTGAACATCTTTAGATAGGACTAGAGAGAAGACTACGGATGAGGGAAGAATACAAGGCTCATGCTCTGGAAACCAGCTCTCATCGGCGAAGTGTCATCTACGAAGTGCTTAACTGTCCCAGCTGAACCTTGGCTCTTCGGAAAGGTAGCTGCATTATTACATTACAAAATTATCATACGCCAATTTATTTGACTTTGTCAATATTTCTTTTAGTTTTTTATTTATTATTTAATTTAGTTTTATATTTTAATTTTTAAAAATATAATTTTCTTTTGTTTTCATAATTTCATTTTAATGCTTAAATTTTTGTTAGTTAATGTATTTATTTTTAAAATTTTATTTTAGTTTTTATTTTTCTGGTTGGTCTATCTATTTGATGTACACATGGTAGTTTTGCAATTCTTCGTGTATCAGTAGATTAAAGCAGCCGGGGCGTTAGTTGTTGGACAGCATTGAACAGTTGCACAGAAATGTAATAGTAGTTCGGTTTTTGTAACTTATAAAATTTGATCCACAATGCTTAATGCAAAGTTTAGTCAGCTTCTTAATTTAGCTAGGACCTATTTTTACTTCAGGAGAGATTTTAATTTTAGGGGCCGATTATTTTAGGTGGCGATTGAAAGTTTTTGGAAAGATTGGAATGAAGCAGATCGAAATACGTCGGAGATATCTAGCTAAAATTTTAATGTCCCATCTCCTCCCAAGTCTGTAATTTTCACAATTCATAAGTAATTAGGAATGTGGTCATTTCTTTGATTTTGTCTAGAAAGGCTCGTATGTTATTAAAACGAATATCTTAACAGTAAACTAGGAGCAAATATATATTTATTCCAGATTAAAACCAATCCAAGTGTTACCTTGCTAGAAAGAAAACTTTTTTATTTATAAAGATGCCACAGTGAACTGGAAATGTAAATAGCAATGTGAATTTTCTTTCACCCCAGTTATGACTAATTCCAGACTCATTAAAAAGTTAAGTGAAACGTTATCTGCTGTTAACACTGAAGTTTTCGAATGATAACACCGGCCAACAGTGTTTCTGGTGCTGGAGCTTTTAATACTGATTTAAAGAACAATTGGGGTGCTGAATCCAATTATGACACTTGTTTTTTCCTTTCAGCTACAGTTTTCAAGATATAGATATGTTGTTACTTACGTAAAAAAATCTTCTACATGATGATATGGGAATATTATATTAATAATTATCTCATTGGCCTACAATATAGAAATATACATAAAACGTGACAGTTTATTGAAAATAAAAGGAAAACCGCAGAGTGGTTATAAATTAGTATACTTATAGATTTATTTAACTTTGAAAATTATTTTTCGAAATAGATCAAATATTAAAACAACTAATCGTAAGATGTGCCAATTCTAAAAAAGTAGAGCTGTTAAATAAAAACGGATTTCATATTTGGATTCAGCTCTACAAATATAGTTAAAATCATCACAAAGATTCCCGGCACCAAAAAAAATTTTTTTTGTAGGCCTGTGTTATATTTGAGATGCTGCCGTATGAGTTGGGAGTGTTAGGCAGCGGAGTAGAATTCTGCGGGGAATCTCAATTTCGCGTCAGCGAATCGATTGATATTTGCCGTTCTTTGTGCCCTCGGCCTCGCACAAGGAGACTCAAGGAATAGTTTCCACGTGACGCATAGGCATCCCTTTGCGTCAATGTTTGATCCACGAGATTACTCTTGCGTCAATTATTCTTCCCTAACTTTGTCAAAGTCTTGACAGATCGAATATTATAGCATCCACTTCAATTCCCGCATCCATATACTACCTTGAACAAAAAGTTCCCGGAATAACCACCGTGTGGCGCTCCCATCGTTCCGATTTGAGTTCTGTTTTTTTTTGTTAAATTGGTACATCTGTTGTTGAGATTCCCTTTAAATCTTAGTGTCATAACTTGACATTTGCAAAAGTTACGTAGCCAAGAGTACATCTATCTCTGTGTGTGTTGGCGATTTTTTACAATTGCAGAAATGGATTTAAATTTGCAACAACGAACTTGTATTAAATTTTGCGTAAAAAACGGATTTAGTGGCGCACGGACGTTGGAAATGTTGGAAAAGTGTTTCGGCAACGATTCTCTAAAAAAAACGGTCGTTTACCAGTGGCACGAGCGGTTCAGAAGTGATCGTGAGTCAATCGAAGATGATGAACGCAGTGGCAGACCATCGACATCGAAAGTCGGTGAAAAAATTGATAAAGTAAAAGAAATGTTGGTCAATAACCGCAAATTAACCATCAGAGAAATAGCGGAGGACTTGAACATTGCCTATGGATCCGCCCAAGACATTTTGGTTAATGATTTGGGTTTCCGTCGTGTAGCAGCAAAGTTGGTGCCAAAAGACCTCAATTTCATGCAAAAAAGAGACCGTGTTGACGTCGCAAAAGACATGATTTGCGAGGCTGAATCCGATCCCACATTCATCAAAAGGATCATTACTGGAGACGAGACGTGGGTTTATGAGTACGACACGCAATCCAGACATCAGGCAAGTGAATGGCGTTCACCAAATGAGCCGAGACCAAAAAAACCACGTCGTTTTCAGTCAAAAAAGGCAATGCTGACGGTTTTCATGGATTACAACGGTGTAGTGCATCATGAATTTTTGCCAGAAGGCCAGACAGTAAACAAAGAGTATTATTTTGGCGTTATGAGACGTTTGCGTGAAGCAATTCGCCGAAAGAGACCAGAAATCGTCGCACAGTGCGTCGAGACCGTCGCACAGTGCTATCATTATTCGTAATTTTTTGACGAAAAATGCAACAAATACCATCCAACAGCCACCGAATTCACCTGATTTGGCTCCCTGTGACTTCTTTCTGTTCAATCGAGTCAAAAAACCATTACGGGGAACGCGTGTTAGCAGCCGAGAGGAAGTAATGGAAAAATCGCAGGAAGCACTGATGGACATACCGAAAACCGAATATAAAAAGTTTCGAGGATTGGATCAAGCGCTGGCATAAGTGTGTTGCAGTCGATGGGGATTACTTTAAAGGGGACAATATAGATTTAGATGAATAAACTTGTATTTTTAATTTTCTGAATAAATTCCGGGAACTTTTTGATCAAGGTAGTATTTCCCGCATCGGATATTTCTTGGCAGAACTCTAATAGTTGAGTTTCGTGAGCAAAGTTTGTTGCCCTTTCCTGAAACTTCATGCAACTTAAGCGGTAAGTTTTCGAGGACCTATAAAACAATAGCGCTGCGCTTGAGAGGCGATCACATCTAATATAGGTATATTTCTGAATGTGATGTGTCGATTAAGAATCTAGAAAAAAATGTGGGAGAAGAGCAGGAAGAAGAAAATCTTGCTTGCCGGGTATCACATGAAATGCAAAAGAAAAAGTTGAACGTACCTCTAGATGAGAGGTCGTGACTCTCGATATCTTTTTCAGCTTAGGGATTAGTATAACCGAATTAATCTATCGAGTGGTTACAGTTTATTTTAGACTTTTGAATGTCGTCTTCGTTAGGTTTTTTATCTTATAATTTTTATATGAACTTGTTCGCCTATTTTGAATTAATATGATATTGATGAACGGGAAGCTTGTAATTATTATTTCGCTCAATTACAAGTTGTGTAATTGCAGCGTCTTACCATAACTTAAATAATTCGTTTGTTGGTCACTTGGACTTCTCACCACGGTCAATTTGTAGGAAAAGTTTTGCGCATAGTGTAATTGCTTTTCGTGTAGACTTAATTTTTTATTGTAAGCCAAATGAAATAAAATATACGCGAATAAATACGCGCGACAATTCCTAAAAACTACTAGGTGTACTATCCACACTAAACGTTTGGATAATACGAAGTTACTATCCCAATTCCCGCTGTTGTCACCCAACTCATGTATTTCCATAGATTTATTCTTGATGTACGTAAGTTTTATTTTAGAGCCCAACCCAGTATATCTCTTTTTACAGCCAGTTAAGAATGCTATAGGAGTGACAATGGAGAGTAAAGATCTAAAAATAGTTGCAAGGTACTTGAAATATTTTTAGACTATATATTTCAGTTAGTAGTTTAAAATCGTGAAACACTCCCATCCATTTGTCATATTTTCATCACATGGATGACTTTTGAGAAAATAATGTAATATAATATTTTAAAAGAGAAAGATGTTAAGTAAATGGGTAGGTAATTAGTTGGTTTATCCCTATTACCGCCGCCTTTATAGATGGGAGTTACTAAATGGGCTAGCTTCCAATCGCGAGGTACTGAGCCTAAAAATGGGGCAATGTTTTCAGATAATTCCTCTAATATTCAAGCAGGTATTTCTTCCGGACCAGGCGCTTTTTGCTTTGATACTACGGAGCAGATGTTCTATTCCTTTCTTGATTAGTGTTATATCGCTCGCGTGTTCCCCGGGTGGGGGCAGGAGGATTTTTGGTGCGCTTGTCTTTATTGTAGACGCACTGGAAAAACTTGTTTTAAATATTTGCCTTTTTCACGCTGTCTGTGATAATTTCTTAGTTTTCCATCTTCAAAGAATGTGCATTTGGACGTTTACCCTTGATTTCCCTAACATAGGACCAGAATGACTTTGGATTTTCCTCAAGATATTCCCCAAGATATTTAGCATTTTAGATTTAAGAGAGTAGTACTGCATCCATGATACTTTTTGTTTTACTGAGACTCTTTTAGTTAGTTTTCATTTGTTTACATAAACTATATCATGACTTTTTAAACTCTTTTAGACTTATTTAACATTTGACTGGAGTCTTCTTTGCCGCCTTAATGCCGATCTGGCTTCCCCGTTGTACTATCTAGGATCCTTTCTGTCGCATTTAAGTTTAAATGGGAAGTCCGTCTTCATCTCTTTGTGTAAAATATTTCAAAGTGTTGTCTGTATCGGTTGTCAGTATTTTTGCCTTTTATTCTGGTTATTCTTTTTTTTTAATTCTCTCTTAATCCGTTGAAGTTTGCATTGTTGAAAAAGTATGTTTTGTGCTTTTTTTATTTCCACGAGCTGAGTTTTAAACTCTACAAAAATTCTCTATTATGACCAGTGATTACGTCCATTATTTCAATGTTTGTTTAGATGTCGGGCGTAGAAGTTGTGAAGATATCAAGTATGATGGGAGGGGATGTTAACAATTTGTTCTAGTGTGTTTTGTGAATATATGGAGTTTTTGGCAGATTTTCAGATTTGGCAGGTTCCAGTCAATTGACGGTAGATTTGTATCACTAACGATTATAATTTTACTGTTTCTATGTTGAATACTGTTGATATTGAAGCATATAATTTTGCTTATTTTGCTGGTTTGTTTACATAAGCGTTTAGGTATGTTTTTTAATTTGTCAAACGTAAACTTACTGGTGCATATATTGTTGTATTAAATGTTATCAGAGTTTATTCATGCTATATACATAATAAATGTTTGCATTATTGAATTTTTCAATACGCATATTTTTGTAACAAACTCATCCTGCCCCAGTACTTCATTATTCAGTTTCTCAAGTTAACTCGTGATAGGTCATTCTGATCCTAACAGTTTGGTTACTGTCATGCATGTTTAGTCAAAATTGGTAGTCACACTGCAGAAACATCATGCGTGGAATACATACGGATCAGTATTAATTTATAGGTACTAACGCAGAGATTCTTTAGTACTTAAATTTCATCTAATCAAATTTCAATATTTACTGAATCCCTAGACGCTGCGGTAAATAGTTAGTTTACATCAGTAACTAGGGCAAAGACTTTATTCATTAAACTTTTTCAGTTAACACAAGAAAAGCTCGTCTTATCTTGGGCAAGTTTTGATGAAAGCATTCCAGTCCAACTATTAATAATTCTTTTTGACAGTGGTCACCTTTGAGAAATTAGAGCATCGCCCAGTAATACGTAAATATTAAATTAATGACACTTAGTCTTCAACATTCAAGTAGACATGTATACTTTACATCTTCTCGTCAGAAGTTTGTTTGAGATCACTTAACGTTGAATGTGAATGAAATTGGTCTTAGACATAGGTGAGGTTGCTATTTGTTGCTATTGTTAATCATTTATATTGACCTTCATCTAGATTAGCAACCGAATGCTCAGTTTATGCCAAGGAAAAGCATCATTTCAATGAATTTAAGATACACTAAATGCATGAAATGATTTTGCCATTAGTCTCTTTATGTTGTGAAATAAGAACTTCGCTCAGTGCTATGCAGATATTGAATTAATAGTATTCAAACTTAGATATGTGATGCAATTAATTTTACATTATTCTCATCAGATGTTGAAAGGAACTGAAGCCAAATAAGAATAGGGTCTTATTCAGTTTGATCATTCGCTTCGGAATTCAATTATAGTGGTGACCAAATGCTCAGTTGGTTTATGCCAAGGAAACTAAAAAAAATTTCAAGTTTACTAAAATGAAGAGATTAAAGCATTGCAATTAGTCTAAATAGTTTGAGTTTTCTAAATGTCTTACAATAAATTCACATCTTAATAGTCAGTTTTCGTGCGTGGCATCTACAATAGTCATGATTGCAAAAATTGTTGAACAATAAACTCTTGGAAATGACATATCTATTAAAGTTCTGTTAATGATAAATCTTGGATAAATGTCGCAGACCTCGCATTAGTCAATTTTCAACACCTTGGTATGGAATGAGCCAGCCCAATAACTTGGCTAATTACATGCTGTATGGCAATCTAACCTCTAACCCAGAAGTAACTATTATAATTATGGAATTTTATGAAAAATTATAACTGGTTGTTTTTCTTGAATTGAAATCTTTTTTTTTCTTTTGTGACAGGCATGGGGAATGCAGCCCTCCTCTTCTCACAGAAATGATGACCTCTGTAGGACCCTACTTACCAAATTTAACTTCAAAAGGTGCAGTTCAGCAATCTCTTGAACCTCCTTGTACTGCATGCTCCCCATGCTAATAAAGTGCTCTTGCATGGGGGCAAGCATTTTTCTTGCCACATGTGTTATTTGTTTGACTCTTGTAAGAATCTGACCTTGTCTGCAAATAAATTTGTCTCATGAACATTGATTTTTTTTAACCTGGCCATGGAAATTTTTGCTCTGGACTTAGTCATTTTTTCAGTGAAAATTTTTGGTGCATATTGCATACAGATTTGAATTCCTATGTTTTCAATGAATCAAATGAATATTTTTTTTTGTTATTTATAACATTTAATATATAAAATTGAAAAAATTGGAAAATAAAATTGAAAAAATTGGAAAATAATTGGAAAAAATTGTCATTTTTTGCCTTTCTGAAAGGATTTTCTGGCCATTTTTGCTCAAAAAATGCCAAAAATATACCCTTAAGTCCTATTTAATTAAAACCAGGCTCTGTCCAGCGTTGAGATTTTGGTAATTAAAATTTGGATAGGGTTCAGAAAAAAATTTATTGAACTCTTCCTTATGCTAGTGCCTACATACATAATACATAGGATCAATTGTTCAAAAACTTGATGAATAAAGGTCTCATTCTGGTAGGTGTAAAATTAGCAGGTGAATATTGAGTCAGTTCAGTAGTTTAAAAAGAACTAAGCAGCCACTTTTTAGCCCACTGAGTTATTTCTCCCATATATCCACCTGCAGATTTAACATCTCTCAGAATAAGACCCTTATTCAACAATTTTTTTCAAATTGTTTCTATGTCCTGTTGATTGTTGGCAGCTGGCTTAAGAAGAAACATGTTTTGCATACTGACAAACAGAATTAAATATGTCCTCTAATCCTTCATGGAATGGCACAGCATTGGCACCCTTGCTGGAATGATTTCAGGAAACATCAAGGGCATTGCGGTACAAATCTCCTGATAATATCATGGTTGGCACCTGCTCCAGCTCCACCTGTAAGAGGGAAGAAAAATACACTGGAAAAGAGACTAATAGTCCCTCAATTCATCATAGGTGTTATAGCAAAATGTAATTTGTAACCATGCATATCGTTGACCCATAGAGTTATGGTGAGAATCTTTACTTAAATAGAAAATTAAACTGTGATAAAAACAGTTTCTTCAACTCTTACTCACTAGTTATATTTGGTTTAAGTAAAAGGACATCACCCTATAATCTTGCTTGTTGGCATAGTTATATAAAGATATGAATCACATGCAATGTTCTGCTACTGGTTGGCGGTCCTTCAATGCCACTACCAAGCATGATGGGTTAGAAGAATTCATCGGAAAAATGTCCTTGTTGAATTATACACTGGCCTGATCCTCCGGGATGGCATATGTTTTAGATATTTGAGGAATTGTGTGAAAGTTGAACTGCCAAATTCATCAAACTTATAATATTTTCTGCAATGTTTGGGGCCTTATATTCAAAATGCAATAACTTCCAATTTCATAAGAATCCTCAGATTTCTCTGGGTATCCATTTTAACATGGACGTGTTTCATAGACTAAAGATGAATTTAGAAACCCTGGGCAGTCACAATTAAAAGAAAGGAGTTGCATAGAATTGATAGTTCTGTATCAGTGAAAGGTTAGATTGTTAATTTCATTTTGAGCAAGACCAATACAAAAATAATACATCTCAATGTAATATTTACTGTCAAAGTTCTTAATTTTTACACCACATGTATGACTCAAGGACTACTCATGTCAGTTCCTTTTGCTAGGAAGATATTTTTGAGCTAGTGAACAATTTGAGTTTTGCAAAGTGGTTCTAAAACTAAGTCTGATAATATAGTCATATTTGGATGGAGATTATATTCTTCTAGGAAAATATTGTTCCAGTTTCAGGAGAATTTGTTTTTAACTATCTTCAAATTTTTGATCAAATTACTCTTAAACTTCTGGGCGATCATAAGACTGCTATTCCTACTGCAGTTAGCATAGGATATTATTTCTAGTTCATGAAGGAGTGCATTTGGTCATATCTACATTTTACCCATTATTAATTTCAAAGGTTATTAGGTATGATGTACTCACTTTGGGAGACATCCTCTATTTGATGTCATTGATATTACACCCTTACAAAGTACTTGTTCACATATCATGCATTTTATTTTCATGGATATATCTATTTCATCATCCTCTGTCACACTATGTATTGTATCTTCTCATATATCGTCATGAGAGGTTTTCTATGTTACACTCAACACCTATGAGTATATCTTGGGGAAAACCTGCTATTACCATTATCTAGCACCTACTTTCATATACTAGGTTTTCATTTGTACCATATTTGCATATTTCTTTGTTTTTGATTCTTTTCATGAGCACTATGTACACTTCAATGCAATTACTACCATGGCAGTCATTCCCCTAAATTGTTGCATCCCAGAGAATTTAATCAATATGTATCATTTTACAAGGATATCTTTCTCATGAATTCCTGTAGCCCATCATGTTTAGTAGTGCCATTAAAGGATCCCCAACCAACCACAGAACATTCCCCTTAGTTATAGCATCTGGCAGATGCAACAACAAATGAGAGCATTTTAACCAACTGTATTCACACACAATCAGGCAAAACCACACAATAAAACATTAAAAATAATAATTAAAAAATATGTACATACATGTACAAAACATGCCCAAGATTAAAATTAATATGAATTAATAGAATAATTAGCAGCTTTCAACACAATATTGAACTAATAATATCAAATATCATATTAGATCATGAAAATATTAATTTGGCCATTAAACTTTTATGAAATTAGAAAAATATATAAATTTGCCAGTACCAGATTTATAAAATAAATTTTTCACATGTTGCTAAGGAAAAAATGAGACCCAATTGATACTTATTTGAGAGGTACCCTTGCTGTCTGATAGACCGCGTCCTCAAATGACAATGTGCGACCCAGAAAATTGTTCCCAAGAAAGATTAAAATGCAATTAAATATGTTGGAATCATGGAAATGTTTAAGTAATATTATGCATTGATTTATTATTTGTATTATTTATAGTCCGTAACAATTTTACGTGGAAACATAGGTTTGTGCATTCATCAATAGCAAGTGCCAATACAGTATCATAAGGTGGCATTCATTGCATAAATTTCAATAAGAGTGAATCTATATTTGATATTTTTTCAATCATGTATCATTCAAATGTCATGGTGTATTTCAAATGAGATCTACTTGAACTGAATGCATGGAGTGGGAAAAATTTTCCCTCAAGACTTTTCAGAGTCAAGTACGTGCTAGGGGTAGGAGAATCATCAATTCTAGATAACTATTCAAGACAAGTAACACCACATACGGGAGTGAACTATGTCCATTAAACGAAATCTAAGAAGGAAGGAGAGAAGAAGCATAAGTATAAATCCAGCATGGGAAAATTTTAAGGAAGGAAATAGAAACACCAAGTTTTACTGGATAAAACGACCACAGTTTTAAAAATAAAAACTAAAAAAAAACAAATCGGAATAAGTTTGTTTTAAATAGAAGAATTGTTGAATATAAATAGCTACTTGGAGGGTTGTTTGACCACTTGCCATCAGATGTTATGAATTTAATGAATAGAACTAAGGTAGCCACTGGACATGTTGGCTTTTTCTTTTTACAATAACTGTGAGAGATAATGGTTTGAAAGTAATGCAGATGGTGCAAAGTTGGACTATGCGATGCTCAATGGAAAATGATTTTTGATGCAGTGTGATGCTGGAAAATGCATTGTTTGTATGGTGTGACGCTGGACAATGTGTCGTTTGTATAGTGTGATGATATGCCTTGAGTGATGGTATTAGCTTCATATTGCCTTTGATTATCTTAGTAAGTAGCAGCTTAGTTGTGATTTTATTTAAGTGATATTCAATCTATTGTTTCAAATTTGATTATGATGCTAGGGATTTGTATGCCACCTGATATTATCTACCCATTTATTTTGATTAATAATAAATATTGGTATAAGAGTAAGCTGGGGTTGCAACTTTCCTCTCAGATATAAATTAAATCAGTAATTGGCTGAACTATTAATTGCAAAACACAATGCATATCATCTGAAAAACCATAAAACAAGTTAAGGAATTTACTCCCCCCAGTGACATAGTTCTCTACAAGGAAATTTCAGGTGATGAACCTCTAGAAATAGTGTCCTATGAGCTTTAATAGGTACAAAGTGTTCCAAAATTGAAAAAAATTAAAATACTAAAAAATAATATATTTTTTCAAAATGGGAGAAAATACATTGTGAACTGAATGCATTGAGAGTATTGTGGGGTTGCCGTTTAATCATGCATGACTTTTTGGGTGAGAATGGTAGTGATATTTCATTATATTTCCTTATTTGGGCAGGGGGAGGGGAAAAGATTTAAGAGGAATCCCATTTCAGCTTTTTTTATTTGATTAGTTTTGCCACTGTTTCCATGAGTACTTAACCTTGGTGGATCACTGAAAACTGCATTTAAGTGACTAGTGTTGATAAGACAATAGACGCATAACTACTTCCAGGAAACATGTACAATAGAGTCTGTTTAATGTGATCACTGATTAGTTCTAACAATAACTGGTCAACAAACCTAATTTAAGTGAAGTTAAAGTGGTTCTCCCGTTATCTTATTCACAGTGTATTATTATTAGTTTAAAAACGAACATCCCAATAACTCGCAACTAGATCTTTAACTGATTCCTCAAACTAAACATGAATAAGTATTGAGGAAGAGTAAATTCAGATACAATAAAATAAAAGCTAAAATATAAGAGTTAGACCCTTTAACTCAATGATATCAACCTTGATCTTTAACACACATGTTGGAAACGCACTGAACAATTTCAAGGAAATAATAAAAGATGATATATGGAGATTGGGTAACCAATCTTTGGATTTGTGGATGACATTGCTTCATATACTTGCAGAGAAGAAAGAATTTAAAACTACATCACTATTAGCTAGTATGGAGTAGGGGATTTAAAAAGATTTAACTCCAGATGAATTGAATTTTAAAAAATCCATGGTCTGTAGCTGTCTCAAGGAAGATCTTTGAATGAGATTCTGGAAAGGCACGCTGAAGGAAGTGGAAGTATTTTACTATTTAGACAGGTAAGATTACATGTGATGAAAGAAGTATTCCATCAGAAGAGACAAGTATATACCTGTATGACAAGCATCCTATCATAGATACAAGGAGGTGATTTGTTAAAAGATATATTTTGAATACAGGGAAAGGAACTGGCCCTCCTACCCTGATGTGTGAATATTCACATGCCATTGGGCTTGGTACATGGGTGAGCTTTACCATCACCTACTAAACCGACCTTCGGGTTGATTACTGCGTTGATGGTTTTTATATTTTGAATTTATGGACGATGGAAAAAGCAGAGGAAAGAAAATTAGAGGCCATGAAAATATGATATTATAAAAGAATGGTGAAAATAAAATAGATTAACAAATGAAGTTCTTTGAACTGTGGGTGAAGAGAAGCTTATCGAGGACACATACAGAGAGGGAAATTGATTGGGCATGTCTAGAGGTAAGATTGTTTACTGAAGACCAATATGGAAGGAAGAATAGCAGAGGTAGGCCGAGGTTTAACAATGAGAAGCAGGTGAGTCAAAATCTGAGGGCAAGGAGCTGTAAGGAAGTAAAGAATGGCAGGGAACCATATATATTCTGGGGAGCTGCTATAAACCAGTCCTTGGACTACCTGTGATTATGATTCATAGTAATTGATGATATTAACATAAAATATGTAATTTTTTAATTGCTTATTTGGTGGATGCACAAGTTATGTTATTTGAATGTAACACAAATAAAATTAAAGCTTTCCATTATGTTCATCATGATTCCAGCAAATTTTATAAACATTTCTGTCCCATATTCTCATATGCATAATTTTGATGCTGACCCAAATAAAATCACAGGAAGTAGAATCTAATGTGCTGGAATAACAGTTGAATACAGTCAGCTGAAGTTATTTTGAATGATTTTTGTTGGAACAAATGTATTACTAGAAATGATTAAATGGTAGTTGTCAACACACAGATCACAGTTAATTACCATCTATTGGCTAATTAAAAACAAGTAATTCAATTGGATACAGATTAATACAAAACTGGGATGATGACCAATGGATGTTTAACATTTAAATAATTCTATATTCTTTTAACGTTTGAATAATGAATTTACAAGTCTTCAAAAACTAACACTTTGCCTTCATTAATGAATTGCCAATGACTAATTTAAAACTTTCTTAAAAGCTGTCTTACTTTTTTAAGCATATTAAAATGCCTGTGTTAATTTGAAAGAAAGTTTCTTTCAAGTTTTACATTTTCAAAATATCATTACATTAGAATAATCAACTTGACAAGAGAGAGAAGACTTCAGGAGCAAAAAAATGTATCCCTGGCATTTTGTAAAATACTGTAACTCTACCCTTAAAGTTTTTACTTGAATATGTACTCTTTTAAAGTATGAACACTAGTTCTTGAAAATTTTCATGAACAGCTTCTGCTTTTCAACTTTCCTCAGTTACTTTAATTTCAAATAATGAAGCTGAAGTAACTAAAAAACAATTATGCATCTGTTGGAGTAATACGCATAGCTTTATGGGCAGGTACTTACATAAAACTTGATTATAATGTCAATTATTGATGTTTCGGTCATTTTTGTGTGATCAATCCTAAATTCTAAACAATTTGGTCAATATTTTCTGAGGTAATGATATCCTCTGGTAGACTCATCTCATTGTAACAATAACTAGTGGAACATATGGTTTTAAAATGGTGTTTAATATGTCAATGGAAAATTCAAAATTGAACAAATCGCATATTGATGTGTTTTTTTCTTTCTTCAGGAAAACCCATTACCCAGGAAGCAATTACTGTCAAGATGTCACCATATCCATGGTGACACACTAACAGAAATTCAAAATCACCACAGCCAACTGCTATTTCAACCAGTGCCAACAATCATTGAATTCAAACTACATTTACAATCAATTAGCAAAAATAGGGACTTACACTGCAGAAAAGGAAATTCATCCAGCCACATTGATGAATGCTGGTTAGTAGACACTCAGCATAGTTTCAGGTGTTCTTCCCTCCACTCCATGATTTCCAAACTTCCATAACTCCAAGTATATGCACACATAAGAGTAAAAAAAGCAGGGGTAGAATTAATAATTAATTATCACTCTAGAAGGCTCTTCCAATTAAATTAACTTTGAGGTGACGTCTAAGAGTATTGATTACTGACCTTAAAGATGCGGATATGACAAAGAAAGCTTTGAATACAATAAATGCTAATTATGCTCGAAAATACAAGATTGGCTGTTTTAATTATCATAGGAATGATTTGTAATTATTTTTTAAATGATTTAATTAAGTAGGGAGGTTTGTTGTTGGTTAAAAAGAAATGTTCCAAGAACGCAGTTCAAATGTGTACATGTACTTAGCCAAAACTTAATTTTTCATAATACCGACTGAGATGCTTATCTTTGAAAAGATTAAAAATGTAGCAAATGTTTAGCAGGGTCTGCAGCTTAAAGTCACTCTTTGTGCTCACTAAGTTTGTACAATGATATATTGATCCAATTTGAAATATGTCAAATTCGTTTTTCTTTGACAAGTTATCATTCAGGATTATAACCAAGTATTGTATGATTTTTGAGTAGAGTAGCTCAGTATGTCCAATTTTCATTCTGGAGATACTGTTAAGATCAAATATCATGATTGATTTTTAGCTCCCGAGTAGGATAGCTTGAATTTTGCCACTGTTCATAGGAACATCTGGCACAATCCACATGAGGGGATACCTCTTCGTTAACCTTAAATATACTATTGCTTAGCTCATAAGTAAGTACTCAGTAAGAGTAAGCATATAAATTTTTCAAGTAAAAAGAATGCACAAAAGGATATTTATACCCTCTTTGAAGAAAAAATTCCATGTAGCAATCATTGCAAATATTTAGGCATGTACTCAACTGGGGATCTTGGGTGGGGAGTCCAAGTAGATAATGTGTCGCAGAAGACATTTAAAGTACTTAATTGGGTAATGCGAAACTTAAAAGGAAGTAGCGTAGCCACTAAAGAAAAAGCATATAAGGTACTGGTTAGACCTATCCTAGAATACTCGTCCATAGTATGGGATCCATATGAGGAGGGACATATTAAAAAGATAGAAAAAGTACAAAGAAAGGCAGCAAGATATGTACTCTGAAAGTACAAAAGAGCAGGGAGTGTCACGGATATGTTGGATGTATTGAAATGGGAAAGTTTAAAAAAATAGAAGAAAAAGAATTAGGTTAGGCGCGATGCACAGAATTTTTAAAAATGACGAAGCGACCACAGTTTTAAAATAAAAATAAGAACGGAAAAAGCAAATTAGAAAAAAATACTTTTTTTAAATAGAACTATTGTTGATTGGAACCAGCTACCTGGAGGTTTATTTGAGCCCTTTCCTTCCAATTTTAGGAGCTTTAAGAATAAGCATAAAGCAGCCACTGGGTGATAAACCTTGATCAGTGATTTGTATACTATTGTAACTGTTAAAATATTGTTTGAATGTTATGTGAACGACGTTACAAGTTTTGTTTCAAAAGTGAGTGAAGTGTTATCAGGATGCGATTTCGAACGGTATATGAAATTGAAGAGTACGTGATTATGGACGGACTGTGGCGAAGGACGATGCATAGTATGTTCTCGAATGGTGTAAACCTAGCCAATGGGTGATGGTAAATGGATTGTATGTATTACGTGGATGTCATGAGTGACAGCTGACCAGACTTGACCGTTGCCACCAGGACAATTGCCTAATTGCAAGGAATATCATCAAATAAAATAAATTAAGAATAGTGATAACAGCATATCTGAAGATTATTTACATAAAGCAAGTGTTGGTGATAGAGAAGATCATAGACAAAGTTTCACAAATGGTGGAGAAAGAGAAGGAGTTGATGGCAATGGTACAATCTGAAGAAGGCAAAAAGTACCTAGGGGTATGCAGTGAGAACATTGGGGGAGCAAATGAGACAAAGGAAAATGTTATGCGTCTAGGCTAGTGCTAGCGGATAGCAAAAAATTTAAAGAGCATCAGAATGATATAATCCAGGAAAAACAACAGTTTCAACTGGAAGAAATTTAAAAAATATGAAATAATACTCAAGAGTATAAAAAATCCAACTTTTAACAATTACCTATCAATCATTTAATTTGAGCAGACCATTTCCTGACAAAACTACATTGTTTGAGGAAACTTCCTCCTGCTTTAATTTGTAATCACTCATTTTTTTCTGGAACATATGAATAGCACTGCCTCATCATTTCAGCATTAGAAAAACACTGTGTTAATTAAAAAAATTATTTTGGTAAAAAATAGATATGCTTAAACTTGTAATATTGGCCACATAAAAATAGATAATACATAAGAACAATTGGTTCCATTTGATGCGATCACAAAAAAATGTTTTAAAGAAAATGTTCTGTAATAGAAAGGGACATGTCGATTAAAAAAATAAGGATCCAGTTAAGGGTTTAATAAAACATTAATGAAAGAGTTTTTTATGGTCTTATTTGCACATTCACTAGGGAGAAATATGGCCCAAAGTTATTATGATCAACAATCCTCATCCCAAAAAGGAAAACCACATGTGAAGGCAGAGGGTTAAGTGGTAATAAAGTATGAACAACTTTGAAAGTTGGAAGGATTTAGATATCTAATTACGGTATAACCATTTTACGTAAAGAGAAGCAAAAACATACATTAGTGCCACAATTATAAAAATATGTTATTATATTATATGATTTGGGTACAAATTACATAAAGTAACATACTCATTGTTGAGAATTAAAATATAATTTAGAATTAAAGAAGAATATTGATTTGCAATGTATTAAAGACATTTTAAGATGGTATACAGGTATGCAAACATAACTAGTTAGATTAATTAACGTAGGCAAAATATCGAATCAAAAATATTCCAAATTAAGAAATGGAAACAGAATATTAGAAATATAGTATTTGTTATAGACCAGATGATGGTAGAATATGGTAAATGTTAGTAGTAGTAATTAGTAAGACCTTGTGGCATCAATTAAGAAAATTTTCTCAATGGGTTATGGAACAATTTATTGAAATTTACACATATCCACACAGCAATAATTAGCATTGTAAAATTCTTCAGATAAATTTGATAACTTTCTTTAGGGATAATGGCAAAATGGAAAATAGATCTATATCACAACTGTTGGCATCTCTCATAATCTGGCTGAATTAAAACATCTTTAGTCAATCGTAGCGCATTTTGACTGAAAATTTAGCATAATCAAATTGCAATCCTGTTTGTTTAGATCATGTGTGATGTAATTTCTTCCTACCAATTAAATTTTCCAGTTCAAAACTGAACCTAAGAAAACTAGTCGTTTTCGTCCTTAGGAAAACTTTTAGTTTTATGACATAATTGGAGTAAACAACTGGATGCCATGATATAGAATATCATACAAGTAATTAAAAGCCTCACCTGTATTTAGATTGATGAGTTAATAACACCAGTTACATTCAACAAGTAATTCTTCAGAGCAAAGAAATCATGTTCCTTTAAGATGTATATTTGCGCAGCATAAAATCGAATACCTGAATTGGACATTGCAGTTGACGGGAAACATTTATGGTAGGATAATGGGGATCACATATTAGCAGAGGATTTTTATCCTGGGAAATGGAAGTGAAGTCCGAGTTCATAAAAATTAGGTCTAATAATTTACCATTATTATTATAGATGTTATTAAAATGTTGAAATTGCAAGTAGTACAGAGATCAACACATGAACAGAAGCAGGCAGAGAGGAGGTTAAATACAATGACTGTTTGGCAGAGTTCAGTAAATCCCAGGAAAAAACTTGAGGTATATTAAAATCACCCATTATTAAAACCTCTAATTTTCTAAGCCAATGAAATTTTCAATTGTCTCACAATGTGCATAATATGCATCAGTTGAGAGTGGATGAGTACTTACTATCTATCTATCCACTTACTATCATCTTTTCTGACTTATCTATAACTGTTACCATAACACATATCTTCCCTTGTTTCTTCCTGTTAGTGTTTAATCTTTCTGCATAATGCACCAATTTCACCCTTCCTCTGTAAGCTTTCAATATCCTTACACCACGTCTTTCTGCTTCTTTGCTCCATCTGCTACCCATCTCAGTGTATTATTTAACTATATACTTCCTTCTGCTTAACTCTGTGTTCACATTCTTCCAGTTCCTTCTTTCATCCATCTTTCTAATCATCTCATCCATGATTCATGGTTTCCTTATCCTTTTCCCGTTAATGGTTCCTCTTTAGCTGCTTTCGATATCCCTTTGATATATTTTCATTTCTCTTCGATGGTACTCAGCTCTTACTGTCATTCATGATTTTCTCTACAGTCTACTGATACTCCTTCCTTGTTAATCCATTTAAGGGTTTTACATTCAATTTCCTAACCTGCCGCCCCTGCCTTATCTTTTTGAAATGGACGCTACATTTCATAACAACTAAATTGTGTTCAGAGTCCGCATCCACTCCTGGGAAGCTGTGCGAATTGATCATACTGTTTCTGAATGTGTGCCTAAAAGTTGTATAACCTAACTTATACCTTTCTGAGTTACCTGGCATTTTCCATGTATACCTACGCCTTTTGTGGTGTCAAATCCCAGTGTTGATAATGACTAACCCCCGTCTCCTGTAGAACTCAATTGCTTTCTCCTCGCGGTCATTCCTTGTGCCTAAACCATAGTCCCTCCACAATTTCTTCCTTTGCCTACCATCGCATTCCAATCCCCCATCACTATAAAATTTTCCCCGTAGGAACATATACGATCATGCCCTTAAGTGGTCGTATACCATGCTTGGTGGCATGTATACCTGAACAATAACAAAGTTTGTCAGTTCTGTTTTTATCTCTACAAGTATATTCTATTCGTTACTAGTTCTACCATGTGCTGACTAAGCTTCTTCTTGCATTGAACTTTTTATTCAAAATTATGGCAACCCCTCGTTGGCTCTCTTCTCCTCCACTGTATATTACTCCATAACTATAACCCTTGTCTCTCCCGCTGCCGGGCACGACAAACGGCCGATTAGCCCTAGTCCAGTAGTTACCAGGACTCATTTTCTATACTGTCCATTATTATGCTCTTGGGAATAATAATTGATGCGGTTTCCGGTTGTATTCCTCAATAGTGTTTTAAACGTGACACCATCATTCAATGGCCGCCTCACTGGGGTCAGACACCTTTTCAGCCGCCTCACTGAGGAACGGACGCTGCGTGGACTACCTTTCGTCTAGCTCCTAACCTTCAACCTATCTGGCGTGGGAGGCCCTTACAGGAGCAATTATCATTGCTTCCGGCAGCCCAGCTTTAGGGGTCATCGCATCGCACAAGCCATTCCACCTCGTCAAGGTTGTAGTCCATGGCAGGGGCAAGAGCTAATGCTGTATTTTTATTATTTGCTAACGCCATTAGAGGCTTAGAATATCCGCACCCGATCGAGACTACATGTATTACTGGGCGAATGTTGCCCAGCGTCAAGGACCGGTAGACCGCCTTCAGATTCAAGAGTATCAGCGTTTAGGCTACCGGGTTTCGCCGATCGGGACTCTCGTTGGCTTAGCAGCTAACCCGAATACAGCTGCGTCTACACAGACTCAGGTAAACATGACGAACTCCACCTTGGGGCTTGAAAACCGAGCGATGGGATACCTACTATTAAAGAGCTTCGTAGCGAGATTCCGTTAAGCATCGTTTTAACTTGATTTGGTAATATGCAGACGCGATGACGGTAAATAACGCTTATTTGAATTCATTCAATAGCAATTTAGCGTTCCCCGTATAAAGGCTTTGTTAAGCGTTTAAAAATATTGAAAACATGTGGATATATCTTCTTGAAACAAAAAGGACACTAAACGATCTTTTTTACTTTTAGATATATTGCACCATCTAATATTTTCCCTAGAAAAATTGATATTGCCTGGTACGTGCGTGATAACCATAAAGCGCTCTCCTCTTTCCCATCTTGCGGCTACATCGAATGCACTGTGGTGCATCTAATTCCGATGATTTCGTCTGCACCAGCCTGATACGTCACGATCGAGTCTCAAATCCGTTGGACTGGGGTTCGAGTCCCTGACCGGGAGCGGTTGCAATTCCTTCTACTCCTCAGCATTTTTGGTATGTGTCGGTGGCTTGTTTTGATCGAACGATTTTGATGCTTGAATTGGCCTCGACCAAGACTGAGGACGATTTGCAGGACTTTTAACATTCGAAACATTTAACATTCGGGCTTCGCACAAATCGTTCACCGCAGCCGTCTGAATGGGGTTCGCTCATGCCAGACTGCGGCGGTCTTTACATAATATTAGGTCAACTCGGGTGAAAGGGCGCTGTCTCAATTTAACCTCTGTGAAGCCGTACTTGGACCCTGAATTGCACCTCTTGGCAAAATCGAAGTGTGAACTGTTATTACAAAGAGAGAATTAAGAGGGGAGACGATCAAGCGAAAGACGAGAGGAAACCGAAAAGCAGGGCTTACGAGGTAGCCCATGCGAGATCGCCCCACCCCTCTCCGTTCTTTCTTCTTCCAAGCCATAAGTGGAGGGCGAAGGGGAAGAGGAGAGCATGAACTGAGTACGCTGAGCCGAACGCGATAATACCGAGGTCATTCGCGATCGCGTTCTTCAATGGAAGGAACCGTTGATTACGGGAAGAAGATATGGCAAAGAGAAAGCGAACTTTTCGGGGAAAACTGCTGGAAGATAAAATTCCTAACAAAACTAACTCAATACCGCGAGTATTAAGGTATCACCTTCAAAGCGTGGGGTGAAACTGGATCCGGAATTAGGCCGAGGAGTCAAATGATTCATGGGAGGTATCTTGGAATATAACATATTACAGTTTCTTTTAGTTCTTAACAAATTTCTATTTCTATTATTTGATAGATAAGAGTAAAATAAAATTCTAAATTGTCACAATGAAGAGCCTAAAACGTATTAGTCTGGATCATTATTTCCGTGTTTTTCAAATCTGATTAGACCATGTTAACATTATTTAAACTTTACCCATGCCCACATATAAAATAATTAGAATTTTAAAATGCTCACAGTGATTTTGTCACCAACCTTACTAATTGCTGGATCAACTTCAAAGTATTCTGGGATCGTGGAATAAATCTACTACCACAGTCTCTCGAGGGATAAATCTACTACCACAGTCTCAGTTAGAAGATCTAATTGGAAACGTGTGACCACCACTTTACTTTGGGAGAGATGGAAGAGATGGACCACTTTGGATTCTGGACGAGGTGAAAATTTTAGGTTGAGTTCTTGGGAAGCTAACTGTATTTAAGGCAGAGTGAATCCTCTAATTGGATTCACGGGCAATATTTTGGATAATAACTTATAATAAAGTAGTACAATTAGTAAAGAGCGCAATTTACTTACCGGTGTCCCACGAAGTCATCTCCGAATCCATTCCTCCGGTCTTGTCATTCAAACCTCTTGTTTAAGTTATGTTTGTCTCTTTCGATTAAAATCTGCGAAAAGGAAGAAGAATAAAAATTAAATTGAATAACCATTGAACTCTCCTACACATCGCTATAATATTTTTTCCAGACGTTCAGAACTTTAACTTCCAGTTCTCGATATGTTGAAGACATCTGATAGGCACCTACCATTCAATTGCTTCGCGAAGTGACTCCCAACTCTTCCTGCTCACACCGTCTTCTGGAAGCGCATTAACCGACTGAGTGAGTGTTTCACTCGTCAGGCCACAGGTGGCGATGCGAGTCTACGTTTCCGCCCCTCCACAATTCTTTCTCTCGGAAGAGGGTACAATGCGGTAGGGGTATTTTCGAGAGGCAGGTTGAATTCGATCATTCTTGTCTTCCAAGGGATCTACGGTTGACGATTGCACGCGTTTCGAAAATTCTAATAGATCCACGCCGGCAACCGAGGTCACCATTCTGAGCGCTTGAGATTCTGAGGCATGGCACACACTGCAGCTTGCTCGGAGCAAGTGAAGGAGGGGCACACAATTGGGGGAAGAAGCCGAGAGATCATGAAACGGAGGGAATGGAAAATAGTTAAAATGGGAAATTGCGACTGATGACAGGGATTCAGTGGGGAACTTGGAGTTCATGGGAATTAAGATTAAAAATGCACACATAATGAATTGATTAATTTTTCTTTGTGCATAATTAATTCCTCCTCATAATAAATCAAGCTGCATCATATTTCAAAAGAGGGATTACCAGGGGTTGAATGACGAGGGTTGACGATGAGAAACACCTCATTATTTCAGAACATCAGCGACCAAATTTCTACTGTGTTGAAGCGGCCAGGAGATCATCAACGCGCCACATTAAAATGCGAGATTTACACCACGTGAAAATGATCCACACAAAATAGGATGGGAACCCTGATCCCTCGAATTTTGTCCGATTGTTTTAGCCAACTGAAATATCTGCCTTCAAACTGGCCTCCAAACGAGGCGTCCTCTTATATTATGAAATCCTCTACTGAACAATTATTGTTCCTACAGAGCTCCCAACTTGTAGGAAACCCACTTCAATCACCAATTTTCACTAGTCATGAGAAGGTTACTATTTCAATCATGCGAAGTTTACTATCTTTAATCGTGTGTCAAGTCATACTTTAGGTCGCATGATATTCCTCCCTGCTTACTCCTTAGAAACCAAAGAGATTAATCAGTGCCGCTTGGAGACCAATGATATGAACAAAGTGAACCTGAAGAAAATAATTAGAAATTTTAATCGGTTACAGGATATATCAGGCCAAATCGCCTGCCTAAAAAGTTTTCGGTGTTGAACTGCGCCTGCTAGGGAACTTACGTGTTTTCGAAGTGGGTCGTAAAGCGAATCGAGTCAGGAAGCTGTAGCACGACCTGTGGTAGATACCAAGAGCCTCGTGGCCCATGCTGAGCCAAATAATTCATCATCAGATCCAGTCCACTTCACATTACGAGTGTGGGAATACCTGAGCCAGGGATTTCTACAAGAGTGTATTGGTGGAAGGTGGCCGGGTGCATGGCCCTCCGGTTTAAGGAATCTGAATAAGGTGGATTTTTTTTCCTTTTGGGGTTGGATGAAATACCCTGTTTAAGAATCATTGGTCGATTCTGAGGAATATTTTGTGGCAAAGTCCGTACTGCATTGGATCAAATTTCCTAGAATATCTGGTGTGTTGCTGCGGATGCACCCCTGTTTCCATCTTCGCGGTGCGTACTATATTCAACCAGGTAAAAAAATGGAACCCTTTGTGTAATAATAGTGTGAAAGTTATTCACACAATTCTTTTCCGAATTTCTTCCTTCTTCGCGATTCTCCAGTAGATTTCGCTCTCTCTACCTACCTTTCTGAGCTTTTACAAGCAACTTTGACACTGCGAATACTATAAGCGCCGGTGAGAGCCAAAACAACTTTACGCAAGTGTTTAAACACGATCCCTGTATCTTCTCAAATTGTTTTACATTCTTTTAAGAATCATCCTCTTTTTAAAACCAAATTATGATGGTTCATATAATGGTTCGAGGAATTGATTCCCTATGCCATCCCCGAAAACTTGTAGCCCACTCGACACTTTATCGTCTACGTGGGGATCCATCCTGTGAATTCAAGCATGTGAATATCATGAGCAATAACGTGACTATGAAGTCACGAACAGTGATTAATATGCTGAATGAGAACACGATGCTACAATACAATAGTGGTATGCGACCATGCTTGGGTGGATATGATGTTCTAGGAGACTTCAACGGGCGTCTTAATGCTACTGCACTTTGAGAGAGGACTCACTTTACGTCACGATTGATATGAAATACGCTGCTGCTTTAAACGATAGCCGTGCGTCAACAGGTCTGCGATCTCCAATTCATATCGCAATACAATGACTTAATTGCAGTGCCTTAGGCGGGAGACAAAAACCTGGAGCAAGGAGACCATGAGGCGAGAGGGCTGAAGGAAGGGAGAGACGTTGGAATGGAGGAGAGGGTAATGTTGTACGGTAGAAATGAACTGTAATGTATAAGTCTTCATGGGTGGGTTTGGGATGGCGAGACGGGAGGAAGGAGATGCCCGCACCCCTTCACCCCCCTTATCGAGGAGTGCGGGCATGATTGCAAGGTTCCCTTCGAAATGAGCTGTGAAAAGGTCGCCCGAGACGGCAGCGCGGTAAGATGGGCACATGGGCGGGTTGGGAGCAGAAGGAGTAGTGTGATATTAAAACACTGGGATATTATGTGGGGGTGGGGGCTCGCAAATGGTTCTAATACGAGGATATTCCCTCGTATCAAATTCTATGAGGGAAACTCCTGAGAATCCTGACGTGACTTCTGCTATTTCCTGTGCTCTGGAGAGCGTCTACTCTGGATATCTTTCATCCAATGCGCTTTAGGTAAATGCTAGTATGCCCTACTACAGGGCAGAGGAAGGAAATAATCCATCGAATTATTGTTATCTTCATTTGGCAGCGTGTGAAAATTATCTACATAATGATGAAATTTAAAAAATTAACGAGTCATGACCACGTTCTGTTTTTCTGAATTGTCAGAATTTTAATTGTGTTTTAATATAATGTTTATTAAACGCTTTCTGTATGTGAAGCCCGGGGAGCTCTCTTAACATTATTTGACTAAATAGTTTCAATTGACAATGCTTTAGACAAATTTTTTCGGTGATGACCAACAATGGTACTTCTTTCTTATGCCATCAACTTCCAGAAATTGAAAAGAGTAACCTATGCCACTGAAAGAAATTTTGATTGTGAAAGGAACCCTTACCCATTTAAGTTTTATTTTGCAAAAAGATTTAAAGATTCATGATAAAATATTATCTTGGAATTTGCATTTATACTGAGTTAATACATTTTTAGGAAGAGAATTCCTTTCATTATAATTCGTTACCACATAAGTATTGCTGTGAATTTTAATGATTTAAGTTAGTTATATTGAGTTTAATTAATTGTATTTTTAGTTTAGTTACTTGTTATGAGCTTAAAATCCGATGATCCGATCTGATTTTCCTCGAAATTACTTTGCTTTTATGTGTTCAAGCCACAAACGGTAGGATTAGAAGAAATGTCATTTCTATTTTAGGTTCAATAGATAAATATTGTGAAAGGAATGTTCAATTTCCAATGTAGCATAGCATATTTTATCTTAAATTCCTACCATATTAATTTTTTTTCTTCATTCAGATACTTGAAAAATAAATACTTGACGAAACCGTTCGTTTTAAATATAATTACGTGGAACTTGGAGCTTTTATTTTTCAGATTTCATCATGAAGTGCCATAAAGTTGAATTGAGTACCATAGAATTTTGAATTGAAACATTCTCTTTTACCTCATTGCTCTTAACTTATAGTGAATGCCCCCAACCTATGTATACTTTTTCAACAAGTTATCGTTGCCTCTACTTTTACACTATCCAATTCTTCTATTTCTCCTTTCTCCAGCCAAATCACTTTCTCATTGGTACCTTCCTATTGTGCTAGTATCAATGATGTTTCCGGGCTGTAACAAGCTACCCATTTTGTCCATTCTAACACTGACCATTTCTTTAACACTTTCGTGAAGGATCCCATCATTAATTCATTGAATTAGAATCTATTTAGTATTTCTTATATCAATTTCCTAATTTTTTGGCAATTTTTAGATTAATTACCAACTCTTAGTAAATAAAGTCACCTACTTCCGTTTATTTTGTACAATTCTAAATCTTCATTTTGCTTAACAAAAAGTAGACTTCACAGAAAGATTTCCACCACTGTATTAAAAAATCGAAAATAGGTCTCGCAATGCATACAATTGGTCAGTAGGTGTATATGCATGTTTTTAGTTGAGTAATACCAACAGCATGCTAATATAAGATTTTATTTCAGCTTTTAGTGGCAAACTATATCTTAAAGAAAAGCTTCGTTCTACATGGACAACCAACTAAATTACTCTGAAAGCCGAACAATTCCAATTTCAAAATTCGGGCTTTATAGGATATGAAAATAAGGATCCGACCGTAAACCTTTCAAGCACCTTGTCCAAATCACGCGCTGATTCCGTCAACTCGAAGATCGTGAGTTCAAGTCCCGAATTGGTGTAGATGTTTTTTCCCATGGCATTAATGGATATTTCATGTTAGAGTCAGGCCACCTCATTGTAGTAACTACCAAGATAGATTATCATGTTGTTTCTACTCTCTGCCTCTGTTGATGACGGTTTAATTTTTCCAAAATTTATTCAAAATCCATAATGCACATTTTTTAGGAGGAAAACAGTTAAATCTACTAAATTCAGTCAGGTTGCATTCTTTTGGATAACGTTCGTTCAGACGCTCCAGGAAGAACAATGTGGTTTGAACGGTGAAGTGATCTCACAGTTCTTTGTTTCGGTATAGAGTTCATCCTACTTACCTAAACATGGAGGTGCCGTACAACACAGGATTTCAAAATATTCCGACGAACCAAAAATTGGGATTAATGTTCGATGCAAATTCACTCGCCTGATGTGACACACATTAAGTTGGTCTCTCTCGTCCGAAACATCACCGCCGCGAAGTAATTATGAGTTTTTCATAATTTTCATAAATTGATCGAAATATCTGATACGTGAAAACTATGACTGCAATACTATAGATGTGGACACTAGTCCTAAAAGGGGGCGTAGACAAAAAAGGTGGTATATACACGCTTAATGCAATTAAAATTAAATTATTTCAAAGGGTCTAGATCCACAACTCTAATTTTGCAAAAAAACGAACCTTGGAATCAATTAGAGGTAGAGTACTGATCATCCTGATAATACGTACACTGTAGTATCGAACAAGTTACTGTTATAACTGCAGGTCGGCCAAGCAAAGGGCTGAAAATAATTTAGGATTGATGAAGTCACGATCCATCATGTGACGGACACCTGCGACCCAAACAATCTCTTATTCGTCTAATGGGTTCAAGTTAGAAGAAAACTCAATTGTATTGTCTATATACGCTGCAGATAACTATATTGAAACATTTTTTAAAATATCCAAATAACCTGATTCTCTGAAACAATTAAGGAATTGAAGGAAGAAACATTCAAATGTCCTATGTTTCAGTTTATTTTTCAGCAAAAGTCAAGAACTTTCAGCTATTCAAATGAAACCTACCCCATTCTCATTCTCAATTGCATCCTAATTAATGGTGTCTATAACCATAATATTCTACTTCGTTGCTTAACCTGGGGGATTCATTTTCATATTAATTAAATTAATAAATTATATTTCATACACTGCTAATAATATTTTACTCAATAAATACTAATCATCTACTTTATTTCTAAGGGTTCAAGATTTAAGGATTTTAATTTCATTGACTTTGCCTTTATATCATAGCGGAACTGACCTTATTGCTGCATGAAAATATGTACGTAGAAATAGATTAATTCTCTTCTTTGTTATTCTACCTGTATGGAGGCTGGAGTAAATCTAATGCTACATTAATAATCTTTTTGTGAAATATGATAGATCCATCCCTATGAAATGTAACCCGAGTTCACTCGGATGGCCACGAAATCAAAATTAAGTTGGTTAATTACGGAGCAAAGATGCTGTGGGATCGTGGATGTAATAGAAAGGTGGGTTGTTCATCGCAGATAAACCAATATTTTATTTTTTTGGGAGGTTTTATTTATTTTTATAGAAAACATCGCTGTTGGATTTAATATAGTATTGCATGAAGACCTAAGAAAGGTGGTGTTTGCTGTCAAAAAAAGTTAAAAGACAAAAGTAAGATATTTGACAAATAAAATAGTTTTTAGGCTAAATCTAGTGCAATGTTTAGGAATTAATAAAACGCTAGCTTGTTTCAACTGTAGAATGAAAAAGTAAAATGTAACGAAAGAGGCTGTAAATTTGTCTGTTTCAGGACGGGTAAAATTTTGGTAAAAAAAAGAATGAAGAAGCAATTTTCAAAGAATTGAAAACTTGGGATATTTACATGTAGATAAAATGGTTTAAAGGAACTTTTGTGAGTTTATAGTATGTGAGTGGATTGTTTCGAGTGAAGACAAGGATAAAGTGTTATTTAACGTTTATTATTTACCTATGAACCACAGGCGAGGAAAGCTTTTATTTGGATTTATTACATTTGAATATTGGACCATTAAGGAAAAATGGGAGAGGCTATATGTTATTGCTCGCTAGTAAAACTTATTTGAAGTATGTTAATGACCTAAAAATACTGTGGAAATAAATTAAATGTATAACAGGGTGTAAAAACAGGGTGCAATATTTGACGAAAGAGACCAGAAATCGTCGCACAGTGCGTCGAGATCGTCGCACAGTGCGTCGAGACCGTCGCACAGTGCTATCATTATTCGTAATTTTTTGACGAAAAATGCAACAAATACCATCCAACAGCCACTCCAACATCCAAATTCCGGGAACTTTTTGATCAAGGTAGTATAGAAAGTACGCCAAGAGTCAATGAATGAAAGTCCCAATGCAATTATGTCTGGCGTCCTAAAAGTTGCTGGAAAAATACTCGAAATGGCATAAAATTCTTTCATTTTTTGCAAGAATACTTCTAACGCTTACATGAATTGCTTTCTAAAAAAGCATCGACACATGCTATTCAATTTTCGAACACAAACACGATCAATTGAATATAAAGAGACGTTTCAGGCGTGATATTGTGGAATATCATGAGTATGAATTGGCAACTTTTAATTAATAACGATCAATTTACTTCCTCCGTACCCTAGATTAAGGATGGATAAATGATCGGTTCACGTTTAATCACATTCCAGCCTAAATTGAAGGGAATTGCTGCATTATTCTGCGTTGTTTCCTGATCAATTAGTTGTTTTGCGGGAAATTATATTTTCATATACTGAGAAAATGTTTTCCTTACGGTGTGTTTGGTTTTGCTAAATAAATTACTTAAGTCATAAGAATGAAGGTTTGTTTGTTAAATAGTGGCGGTCCAGGATCTTTCACGTCATAACATAATGGGATTACGGAATTCTGAGATGCGATGACTCCACCCCCTTAAATGCCTCCATTCCTTCCAAATAAAATCCCCTCCCCCTCCCCCCCGGTCCACTCGCATCCCTTTACCTTTCCCTTTCCGTGGGCACGACATCCATCGCTCCCAATTGTTAACACCACCCGCCCACCGTGTGCTCCAATCCGTCGCAAATTAGGTTCGCACCGATGCAAAGCAATCACTCAGGCCCGAATCACAAGACTGAGGGACAAACGGAGTCGTGCCTGCACGTACAGTGACCAACACCGACACGCACGCGCACCACAAAAGAGTCGGCAAATGGGGTGGGGTCGGCACCCACTCAAATGACATTCACGGACTATTATGGCTAACACACTCGGGCGTGCGGATCGACGTGTCAAATGAAAACATATCCCCACCCATCCCCCAGTGCACACACCTCGAGAGCCCGAAAAATACCGTGTCGCTATAAGTATACGGGCCAAAGGTATACAGTTGAGAAAATAGCGAAAGCCAACTCTTTCGATTCCCATGATCGTGTTCTTGGAATATTGCTCGAATCCCTGGAAAAAGAAACCTAACGTCGACTTGAATGAACAATTTTAGCGTTCAGATTCAGAGAACAATAGAATAGCCTTTAGCGATGCGACAATCATAGCCTTATAAAGAGCCTATAAAATATAAATGTAATTTCATTTCATTCTTTGCCCACAACCATATTATAAACGGTTGAATTCTCGAGTTAAATCTGAGACAGTGATCTCTGCAAAAAAAAACAGAATGGAAACTAATTACGTATGCGCGTGGGAAATTCACACATCTTGGGTAGGGGAGCCAGGTCCTTTCCCTGTGGCGGTTATGGTTTCTCGGGAAGATCTAGTACCAGAAAAATCACATAGCTAGGGTGGAGCTTCATGAGCCCAGAGAGGCCTGCCTTACCTTTCCAGCAAGCAGTAACCCCTCCTCCCCACCCGTTACTTAATCACCTGACTCATTACCCAATGCCATTCTCCCTGTCCCCCACCGTCTCCAACAATACCCATTCCCCACTCTTCTGCCAACTAACCTGATGCTAAGCAAACATTTGTCAACATTGTATTAATCCCTCCTCCCAGCCTACTACTTTATCACCATTACCAATCCTCCTCCTCAGCATCCAACCATTGCCTTGCCACCCCTCTTCCTATCTCAACCAATCCTTTCCTTCCTCCCTCCTCTTCCCCTCCTCCTTTACCTCCGCCCAGAGATCTTTATACTGTGTTTGACCTGTCAGTTTTTACCTGAATATATTATACTGTAACCAAATATAGGTCGTAAATAAATTTTCTATGTGGAAAAGCCAAGTTTTTTGATGAAAATTTTAAGCCTCACACAGTAGTTTCAAACTCCAAGTGCCCAACTTCAATTCTCAAACGGGGACGTGAAATTTCAGGATTCACTTATTTTTCATTTGGAGAGAATACAAAAACCTAACCCTGTATATTGCAGCTATTTACATAAACATGAATGAAAATCAAACGAGAGTTGGGGCTCACTGCAAATACTATCCATAGGGAGTAACTATATGAGAGGAACAGGAAAGAGAATAGTGTGGGTGAAATTCATTTCAACTATAGTTATCTGCATATAGTCCACCCCTTCTTAGTAATGCAAATGTTTCATTTAATGTAACCCATTGCGTATCTAAAATCTTCATTCCAAGTAGAAAAGGAAAGGGAAAAATTGCTAACCTGTGGCAGTGTGATTGTGGTTAATCTTTACTCAGGGCTTTTTGTTCATGTCTATGTAAAAGGCTGAAATCCCATGGTCAACCCTCCATTCTGCACCTCACCACTCTTTTTTCCCATGCACAGTAAATGAGTACTCAATACAAAGTTCACTCTGTTGCAAACAAAATGGAGCATTACTTGGGATGTTAGCTGCCCCTTTTTAACCTGTTAATTTCTTAGCTAGCAATATGAGCTGCATTCCCTACATAATAAATTTGAAAAAAAAAACAAATAATTTTAGCAATGCATTAACCTTAATCAACTATATAATACTTCACAACACATTTAATTAGTTTCAGTAATACACAAACCTGTGGCTTGAATATTGCCTTATTTTTTATTATAGTTAACACCTCTCGGAGAAGAATGGAGAAGGTGAAATGCACCGAAAGGAAAACAAATGAGGAAGTACTAGAGATGGTGGGGGAGGAGAGGGGTTTGTTGAGAGAAATCCTATGGAGGCAGGAAAAATGGATGAAAGGCGTATTGAGCGGTAGTGGAATGTTGAAGAGGGTAATAGAGGGGAGAATGTTGGGCAAGCGTGGTAAGGGTAGGAATAGGATAGGGATGTTGGACGGGATGAAGGGAGGAAGGAGGTACACCGAGATGAAGAGGGACCTGATGTAGATTAGTTGCTAGGTGGGGAGTCACAAAATGTTTATTTGATAGTTGTGTCCATCCAAAAACCTACCTTAACCGGTAGATTACCTAATAAAAAAATAACACCTCTTACGGAACCCAAGGAGTAAACGTATGACAAACTTGAAAACAAAATCAAATTGTAGCACCATCTACATGAGTCATTATCACAATATTACTCATGCTATGTAGAAAATAATAAAACTATACAAAAAAGGAGGCATTTGAATAGAAATACAGTGGAACCTCGCGTAGCTAGCACCTCGCACAGCGAGTAATTCGCATGAGCAAAAATATTGGTCCTGAAAACGACTCTTTTAACGAGTGACGAGTGACTTCATCGATTACTTCAGAAAGCTCGTAGAATCTGAGGGTTACCTGCCACAACATGTTTTTAATTATGACGATTCGGTTCTCTTCAGGAAGAAAATGCCAAAGCGAACCTATATTTGTGCACATAACAGTAGAAGAGAATGCATTGCCCGACCACAGAGAAATGAAAGGCAGTTTCATGTTGGTGTTTTGTCCAAACACGAGCGGCGATTTTAAAATCAAACCCCTGCTTGCATGCCATTCAGAAACTCCAAAAGCCTTCAAGAAGTTGCACGCCCTAAACAATAGGCAAAATGTGATATGGAGGTCATGGGAAACTTTTGCATCATACCAAGCGTACGAGGCATCGCCCTAATAAGGCAGTGATGTTACGCACCATACATTTATTTAACGATCATTCTGAGTCGTATTTTTACCGAATTTTGAAGTGTCTGCGAAAACAAATGTCTATAGACGGCTTTCTAGTAAAAAGGAATTAGATGTATATAATAAATAAAAGACAATGTATTTCGATTATTTTTTGCTTCGACAAATAGAGTTGGCATTCCTGGTTGCTTCATTCCGTGATAGAAGAAAAGGTCGCGAACGTAATCCGTGATCCTGAACAACGCTGCATAATTTTCTTTGAATAAACCTTGTAGGTAACTTATCTTTTGGCATGGAACGCGTTATTGTATTTCACCTTAATTTATATGCAAAAGTTGTTTCACAAAATGAGTGATTCGTTTTACGAGAAAGATCGTGGAACGGATTTTACTCGTGTTTTGAAGTTCCACTGTAAAAGTTTCAATAAGCATGTTTCTTATGCAAACTAAAGAAATAACATTACAACCTTCATGACATGTATTTATGAAGAAGATGTAGCTATTTTTATCACAGCAAATACAGTACAGTATATTGCTTGAAATCGAAAATCGTGAATTGCTCCTTAGAATTAGTGGCTACTGTGTAATCAGGTCGCTGAAACATACACCTTCTCTGGCAAATGAATTGCACCAGGTGATGTATATGCTTTTGTACCAATATGTTTTTGATACTGACTTTTCTTCAGAAAACCTCAGAAACTTAAAAACCAATAGTTTTACGCTAATATTTTACAATAGCATTTTACCCTGGAAATAAAAGAGCATATTATGGTAAGTAATTTTGAATATGTGTATGAGACTACGAGGGTTGCTATGTAAATTTTCAGCCTTATAATGAAAAGACAGTAATTTATCGTTGAAAATGGCTTTATTCATTTGATGGTTTCCTTTTCTTCTTCAATGGTTTTACGTATTATTAATAATGGATGGAAATTAAACTTCTGGACTAGAAATTAAAAAAAATAAAACAGTTACGCACCCTAGTGGGCCTAAATGCCACGCTTTAGAGAATTCACGGGACATGAACATTCCATTATTTCAATCTAGAATATTCCATACTTACTGAATTATACGACTGCAGTAACCCAGTTTTACAATTACAGTTTCAATTATGTAAATTCAAGGTGAAGAACAAGGTATGAATATAAACCAGGTTATACCTATTTTGGAACATGATTTGGTGCACAGATGTTTCAGAAAATGTGTAATGGCCACTTTACCTTTAAAATTTGCTTTTCATCATTTTAAAAATAAATTTTTATTAAAAAATCAACCATTTTTTTTACAATCTCATCGAAAGGAAAATGTCTCGTAGTTTTAAGGAAAGACGTATTCTCGTCGTTTTAATTTCTAAATTTGTTACTCTTCACACAATAAAATTTTCTTGCCACAACAAAGTAGCGAGTTACTTCAATACTACTGCAGTACTTCAAGTTATAAGCTGTTCATTGCGAATTATACGGTATATTATATTAAGTGGCAAATTCTCATCCACTGGCTATGTGAGTACCTAACAATTGGTTTGGCAATGGTACCAAGAAATTATGCCGTTCGCCTGGGGCAATATTTTATCCACCCATACTATTTGGCCATACGTTTAGCCCGACGTTTTAACAACATATTATCCAGTCAGTACTAGTTGAGTAAAAAGATGAGGAATTAAAGTTTACACTACCAGAAGATATATTGCACCATGAACAGAGCTGAAGGAAATTCAATTCAGTTCAAAACAAAACCCATCAACCGAACCAGAAGATTATGGATATATCGGAAAACACGTGTCTAGCCTGGTTTTCTGACTCGGCCAAAATATTACTATATATTCTGTTAATGTGGGTCGCGGTAGTCCAGGGGGTAGAGCGCTGACAACTGACCGGAGGGTCCCGGATTCGATTCCCGGGCAAGGCACTTTGGGCACCTGCAGCGCCACCCAAGCTATGTGATTTTTCGGGTACCAGATCTTCCTGGGAAACCATAACCGGCACAGGGAAAGGAACTGGCCCCCCTACCCTGATGTGTGAATTTCACACGCCATCGGGCTTGTTACATGGGTGAATTGTCTTGCGGCTCTTTTTCATCGAATAGAGCACGCCTTCGTGAGCATATCAAGCACTGGGTGAACTCTACCATCACCTACCAAACCGACCTTCGGGTACTTACTGTGTTTTATACTGTGATTTATGCTGTGTTACTGAACAATACTGTGTTTTAGTCTCTTAATATCAATCTATATAAACCATCATTGCATAGGAAATCGTCTTTGTGTCCTAATCTTATTCAAGCAAATCTTTGTCTTCATCGTATCCATAACTATGATAAGATAATAGAGTTCTGGAATATTTACATATTTAACTTCATAAAGTCTTAACGTTTGTGAGGATTTATGGCGATGAAATATTTATTTTTAATAGTGATCTCAATAAGGAAAACGCGAAAAAGTGCTCCCATCTACTCGTAACAAAGGTTGAAGAAATATTATAATATGGGAATTAATGCTGGTGTACTTACTTGGACCATTAAATAATAAGAAATACGATAACAGAAATTTACTCTTACTAAAATTAAACCATTTTCTTGTCAATGGTTGTAATTGAAAAGGTGGATGAAATACTTTAGATTTCTTCGAGCTTAAAAAATGTAGATAGTAACTAAAACAGTTTCTGGCGTAACTTGGTGGAAAATCTTCATACTGACTTTTAATAATCAAACCACTTTACTTTTCCGCATAAACGTTTTAATTTTTACAACCCAGGTTTCGTTATAGCATAACATCATCAGGTTATGCTATAACGAAACCTGGGTTGTAAAAATTAAAAAGTTTATGTGGAAAAGCAAAGTGGTTTGATTATTAAAAGTCAGTAGATAGTAACATCGAATTGCAATCGTTCAGGATACATTTGCTAGAAATTTAATCAGTGACGTAATGTTTAAAGGTCTTTAATCATCCGACCCCATCGACTTCTGTTTCTAAATATAGTAATACTGGTAATACCCATACATCTGGTTTATGAGGTTCAAGTAATGCACTCTGTCAAGCCTCTGGTGTCAACCTTTCAAAGCTATAAAACATCCCTATTACAAATCGCAGGTCCTTCCAACCATAGACCATAGCAAGGAGTCCGGAAGTATATTTATAGGGGTAACTTACATCCCCTAAAATCAAATCAGTCATTGATATTGCTTTTCTAGCTTCCCCAAATCAGTATAGACTAGTAAAAAAATAACATTTTCAAATAATGGCAGTGCTTTATAATTAACCGTATACCATTTAAATTTGTACGTGCAATTATTTGCAAAGAAAGTGGAAATAGTAGTGAGAGGTTGAGGTGGACGATAAAGATACTGGTAGAATTTTTTTGCAAATTGCAATAATCACCATTATCTCTACACATTATTTTGCAAATGAATCTGAGGAGTTTTTAGTGATGGCCATCTAGCCCGAAATATACCTTGAAATTTTCTTAATTTAAACAATTTCCTCCACTATTTGTCTTTTAGAATGCTCTTCACCTTTATCTATTTTGGCTTTAGAGACTCGCGGATGACCTTGCAGGCCTCTGGAGTTGCTTTCTCTAAGATTGAGGATAATTACTCTTAGAAAAATGGAACACACAAAAAATCATCTTGGAAACAGAAAACAAAGAAAGGCTGCAATGCTTACCTTCGGGATAACTGTATTTCCCATCTCAAAATATTATATTTTGAATGGTTATGCGTTCCTACTAATAATGTTTTAACTGTTTATTATTTCATTCAATTTAACTATTGTTAGTTTCAGGTCGACTGCCGAAAAACAATTTTTAGAGTTTCTGAAAATCTAAAGTTCCTAAATTGCTCGAGCATGCATCGATGCTTTTCGATTAAGTAAAAAATATACCTTCATATTTCGATGCACTATAACTGAGCTTATGAAGGAGTCATTTTCAAAGTCCAATAAAATATATCAATATAAACTCGTTTTAAGATTATTTCCAACACCAAAAGAGTTCATCAATGCTTTTTTCATTCAATATTACAATCCATGGTGTCATATAATATAATATTTCAAATTTTAAACAGTTCGATTAAGTGCACTTTACTAGAATATCACTAATATGATTTTTGGAGAATTTTCATTTGTTTATCATTATGCCATTTTTATTTATGTTAAAACTCATTTAATCTAATATTTACAGTATTAATTGTGAAATTATAGTCGATTAAGGCGTAACTACCAATTTGGATACTTTCGGTGACACTTGTCGATGGCTTTTAGCTGAATACTTATTACCTTTTGGCGACTAGAATCGAAAAACCACACGTAAGCCTGAAAGTGGGAAGAGATGTTACCAATTGGACAGTGTGAGAGGTTCATCTTTGTTTCCACAGATAAAAGGTAAAAAGAATGTTCTGCTGCTACAGATTGGATGTGTCAGAGTATAATGAGGAGAAATAAAAAGAGAATTTTTGCCTCTAATTCATTTGGATTGGACAATCCCGCTCCCATGCATCGTCTTACTGAACAGAACTAACTGCTGCAGACGAAAATAAAAATGGATGCGTTCCTCATGCTAAAAATGCTTGTATTATGGGTACGTGCAGGATGCATGCATTCGGTTTTTGCCACCCATAATGATATAACCCACATGAGAAGATGACATAACAGTTTACTTTCCGGAAAAATTAAAATATTATTTATCAACATTTCTTAGAAGCTGAGCTCAAGTCGTATTGATGGAAATCAGCCGCTACGACGTGAAGTGAAGCGCAACTCGTATAAATGTTGTGCTCATCATGAAATCACGTGCAAGCAACGTCCCGGACACAGTGCGATCTCATGTCTCTCCGCGTTACAAGAGATTATCAAGTGTTCGGATTGCCACGATAACGGAGACAACTCTCCGTTTAGTAAACACTCGAGTCCAACCACATAGAGCGTGACCTTCAACTGGTTTGGCGACTTGTTTTTTGCATGAGGGTGGAGTTATCCTCACATTTCCCCCAGCTTGAGATATTCTCCCCATTTCCACCTCCTGCTATCGACAATCTTGAACTCCAAGAAAATCATACAGTCGGATGTCTTTCTCCGTGGAAATCCGGATTTGAATTCAAAAACTTCGAGTAAATCAGCAGCCGTCGCTCTAACGCACTAGGTTACCACCTCAGATACTCAAGTGGGAGTGGGCGAGAAAAATATATGTGGTTAGCATCAATATGGAGGGGTTTTTCTATCCCTGCTTTACCACTCGACCTAGCACAGATTTCCAATGCTTTCTGGGTACGGCATAAGACGATTCATTACTGTCATTGTCAACAAACGCAGCCAATGAATAATAACAATGTACGCATAAGCATCGTCCAGTGAAATATACACCGTGCACTGTTAGAAACAAATGCTCAATGACAATAACATTAATAGAAAAGAAAATATAAGAGTGAATGAATACTTTCCTTTAATCCTTTCCATTGTTGTTTTACGAGGCATATTCTTAAAGTAAGTACCGTTTGATTATATTTAAATATTGGCGCTTCAGAACACAGATTTGCTCCTGCAGCGCCGTCTACTGATTCATTGAGAAGCTATAGCAGCATTTTTTTTGTTTCAGAAGTCGTTTGCTTGTCCGTGCATGCAAACAACAATGTCCGCGACAATCGTTGACCCCGCCAGCTGTGAAGTGCGTTCTGTCATACGATTCTTGTATGCAAAAGGATTGTCGGCTGCTGAAATTCATCGGAAATTATGCCTGGTTTATAAACCTACAGTTATGAGTGAAGTGAAGGTTAGACAATGGTGCTGTGATTTTAAAAATGGACGAACAAATGTCCATGACGAAGAGCGAAGTGGTAGGCCCAGTATTCTGACCGATGAAATTGTTTCACAAGTGGAACAAAAACTGCGATGTGATCGTCGATTGACAATTAATGGCCTGGCTGAACAATTTCCTCAACTTGGACTGTCTACTGTCTACAATATTGTTACGGAAAACCTCGGATACCATACATTGCGTGCAAGGTGGGTACCGAAAATGCTCACCGACCACCACAAAGAGCAAAGAATGTCCAGTGCACGAGAGTTTTTGGGTCGTTGGGAACTCTTTAAACCACCCACCGTACAATCCTGACCTTACACCCAGCGACTACTTCCTCTTCTTGCACTTGAAACAGTGGTTCGGTAGACAACGTTTCGAAACCGAAGAGGAACTCAAGAATGGCGTTGTCGATTGGTTCAACCCTCAGGCGGCGAGTTTCTATGCAGAGGGGTTAAAGAAACTGGTGCAGCGGTACGAAAAATGCTTAGAAGTGAACGGCGATTATGTAGATAAGTGAAGTAGGTTTGTAGCTAACTAAAAGTGCCAATAAAATATGTTTCATATGAGTATATTTTTTCCTGTGACCAAACGGGCCTTACTTTATGAACACGCCTCGTATATTGATTTAAGAATACACTTATCCTACCTTGTAAATCTAGACTATCCAGAAATCGTGTAATATTCCACGATGTCAAATATTGCACCCTGTTTTTACACCCTGTTATACATTTAATTTATTTCCACAGTATTTTTAGATCATTAACATACTTCAAATAAGTTTTACTAGCGAGCAATAACATATAGCCTCTCCCATTTTTCCTTAATGATCCAATATTCAAATGTAATAAATCCAAATAAAAGCTTTCCTCGCCTGTGGTTCATAGGTAAATAATAAACGTTAAATAACACTTTATCCTTGTCTTCACTCGAAACAATCCACTCACATAAACTCACAAAAGTTCCTTTAAACCATTTAGAAGTTTATCCCAAGTTTTCAATTCTTTGAAAATTGCTTCTTCATTCTTTTTTTTACCAAAATTTTACCCGTCCTGAAATAGACAAATTTACAGCCTCTTTCTTTACATTTTACTTTTTCGTTCAACAGTTGAAACAAGCTAGCGTTTTATTAATTCCTAAACATTGCACTAGATTTAGCCTAAAAACTATTTTATTTGTCAAATATCTTACTTTTGTCTTTTAACTTTTTTTTGACAGCAAACACCACCTTTCTTAGGTCTTCATGCAATATGAATAATTGATCGTAGCACTTTTCCACTTGATAAAATTTATTTTACGACCGGGTTTCGATGTATTACATCATCATCAGGTCTGATATGATGATGATGTAATACATCGTAACCCGGTCGTAAAATAAACGTTATCGAAAGGAAAAGTGCTACGATTCGTTATGTTCAACTTCCACCACATCACGCCTGAACCTACTCAATTTGTTCATGCAAGTTTTGATCTCAAACATTTTAAAATTCGATAAATTGTAGTTTCCTCGCGTTTTAACTCGTTAAGATTTACTTTTAAACTCTTTTACATTTTCACAAAATTCTGAACTCATACGACCACCTCAACTTCATAGCTAGCCCCTGTTGTTCCAAAACATTTATTCTCCGTGAGTTCTTCAAATAAATTTTCCCTTTTCTTCAATTTGGTCCTAAACGAAAGAATGCATTATTTCATTCCTCTAATTCTTTCATTGTTATCATCCCTTTAATTTATCATTTTTATCACTTTTGATGAACACAAATGCATTTACGTACATTTCTAATCTCTTTATAGAGAAAAGAAATTGATTTTATTATAACATTAGATATTTTTGTACAGTACAACTCTAACTTTGACTTTTGGAGGGATAAACAATCGTTTCTACACGTGAAGCAATGTTATTCTTTCTTTTAATTTGCGCTTTTACTTTTCCAAGTAGATTCGGGTCGGCAGAGCGCATTTAAAAAAAGTTTGCTGATGTATTCAGTACGTATTATTCACGCATCACTCTTTGGCTGAACCTTCACACACTTTTTCAACTGAAATTTTGTAATCTCTTGCATAATATATCAAAAATGCAGGCAATTATTATTCCGAAGAAAACGCACTTGTGCAATACGTCTAATTATGTTGTGAATGATAATAAGATTAAATTTAATTAATGTGACTACTCATTTTGATATTTTCCCGACCAGCACATCTTAGGTTAACTCGCTCCAAAAAGAAGCACAAAAAGGAAAATGTTCAGTTACTTGAATATTCTATATCGCAGACGGTCTTCGGCGCCACGATTTGAAAGTCACATCGAGAATGGTTAGTGTCATGGGCTGAATAGTTAGTGGATGGGATAAATCACATGAGTCTGTCCTGCACACCGTAGCGAGATTGGAAGGGAATCTTCTGACAGGATGTGGCGATCCCTTTGAGTAAGGAGAGTGACGTGGAAAATGAGTGGGGAGAGGATTGCTGCCCAGCCTCAATTTGTCTCTTTGGTTCACATATGCATGAGTAAACGAACTGAGGTTTACATGATTCACCTTCCCACTTAAGCGAGAGGAACTTTAACTCTTTTGCACCTTGCTTCATCAAGAAAAAAGTCACGCTAGGAGGGAAGGATTGAGTGATTAACCTTGACCGTCCGGACGCTAGCACAGGTCACAAATCTTTTGCTTCGATGCACTTGAATAAAGAAGCAGGGTTTCCCTGCGAAATTGTCTTCGTTCATTAATGCATCGGATAATAGCGGAGTGCCGTGGCTGGTCTGATATTCATTTTATTCGCGTTAATGGGATATTGTACATTTCTCAAAATTGAAAATGAATCGTAAATTTATACATAAAAGCGCTGGCGGTCGCTCAGCCCGAATCAAAATCCTCTCTTCCATTTATTTCCTCAACGAATGACACCGACAGCCTTTAGATTCTACAGGGTGAGTTAAGTGAAAGCCTTGAAACTGCGCTACAGTTTCTAAATGTCGTGACAGTGACAATTTCCAATTCCCACAGTTATAGCAATGGTTTTATAAGTTGCCTGGCATGGCCGCTCCACTTTAAACATGTATCACAGAGAAATAGCGATATTTCACTCATTTATTCAACAGTAAGGGGTGTGAAACATATGAAGAATGAAATTCAGAAGGATGATTTACTTTAGCAATGACATCTGGACTATAGGTTCTCAAACAGGATTATTTTCGTGTCAACCTCCCCTCGATCAGGTCAGGTACACATCGTGTTGTGACGGCAGGGGCTTTTAGAGCAGTTAAAACGATGATTTTTCTAAGATACCCGTAAACTTTCGAAGCGCTGAAATTCTTCTTATGTACGTCAAAAAGTCTATATTTGAAAAGTATATGATCGAGAATCTTTAGCACTCAAGAAATTAGAAGGTAAAAATATTTAAGTTTTAAGGTTTCCATTTGACTCCCCTTGGTATTGTGCGATCAATTCCTTTATATATTATGATAAAATTCCATCAAAAATAAACCGCGTCTCTTAAAGCCATATTAAATACACCTTTGAAAGTTCTTTTCGTCACTTTCACTCATATATCAGTGTGTCCTATTTCATTTGATGAAAATGGCCAGGAATAGTCTGCCTTTAAGTAAACGCTTTTTCCAGCTTCGTTCCCATGGGAGAGTACTCCTGCTTTCTACAGTGGTTGAGACCATTTGACCCACAAATGACACTTTTAGCAACCTGATATTGTAAGTTTAGGCATGAAAATAAATTTTATTATCTATCAGATTCTTGAATTAAGTTAATATAATATTATTTCAGGAGTTTACGGATAAATTCCCACTGAGAAGCCATAAATACAAGTAACACATCTGCACAAAAATAAAAATTAAGTATTTAACAAAGAATTCTACAGACCTGAATAATTATTTCACCCAGTTATAAGAGATATAAAATTTTTTCAGATGATTTAAGAGTGAATACTCTGTTCAACTGAGAGAATGCGACTTCTGTGGGATTCTAAAACACCAAGATGTGTATGTATCATTTTGACATTAAAGGCGGAGATTCCAAAGAAAAAATCTCCGAATTAAAAGCGGTGGAATAGTTTGAAGATAGTCTAAATTCGACTCAAAACAATTCTTATTAATGTTTTCATTCACTGGGAAGTCATTTCGAGCAGTTCTTTCCAGTTATCAATTCAACGATACGTTCGTCTACGCATTAAAACCCCCTTTTAGACAAAGGACTCTTTTTAAGCGTAATTATGCAACGGCAGACTCAGGCCGTGCGATACACCAAGTACTAATCGTTATCAGGGTGGAAAATATCGCTAATTCTATCAAAGTGACTTAAATGCGAAGAACAGAAGTTCCAAGTATTCACCATTCAACGTTGATGCGTTAAAATTCAATACCGATATTCCCGCTCGCAAAAGGGTTTCGAGTGATAATCTACCTCTAGGATTCAAAGTTACTCGAAGTGCTTTCATCTAAAAATGTTATTAAGCACTTATTTTGTGCTTTTCTTTTTTATCGCATGAAAAAACTCTCGAACTTATTTCGTTTCTTGACACAATGTTAACGATAAATTCCTTCTGGTGAAGTAAAGTTATGTGAATTTTCATGTGTAATATTATCAATAATATTTCAGAGGATCTTGCTCAGTCAATACTGTCGCATTTGCCCAAAACTAAGAATAATAATGGTTGCAGCTCATTTACCATTCTGGCATAAGCGATTAACTTAGAACATAATGTGTGCAATTACTTTTTGAATGCCCTTTTCCTATTTCACAACACTGCCACCACCAATATTAGCCACCATGGAGATTTCAAAGATAGTTTATCAACCTGTAATAAGATGTGCTGTAAAGTTAAAGTTTCCACAACATGAAAATAAAATCTCAAATCACATAGCAAACGATACATGGACAATAAAGAAGCCTATTCTCATTGAGGTTAACGGTTATTTTTTGTGCAACACTATCGAATCTCGTGACTTATTGACAAAGGAAAATCTAGAAGACATAAAAAATATCATTGGCACACTGTTTCTTTACTGCCAATATTTCTCTGGCATTGCGTTACGAAATTATTGAAGCAAAGTATAAGAAATGATATTACAGATGTAAGCAACTCGTAAGCTCTTACGTTCAAACATAAACCATATCCAAAATATTTTATATCAAATTGTTTCGATAGCACACAGTGGAATGAACCCAGAAGGCATTGAATATGTTCTTTCTTTATTTGGGAAACCCTATGTACTTCGGATAAGAAACAAGAACAAACTGAAGAAATAGACTGAGATGAGGCGAGCTTATCAATTACTACCCTGCCTCTCTGTTGAAATTAATTTATCAATATTCAATTCTCTCCGAATGAAAGTTAAGACGATCAGCAGTGTTTTCATTTATAAGTACGGACAGGTTATTCCGTTGCGTACTGAAAACATAATAAATTGACAAGCCTCGCTCTGCTCATCAGAAACTCAGCAAATATCATTCTTAATCAAAACACTAACAAGGGAAAAAAATATTTTTCAGAAGCTTTTCTTATTCCAATTAATATTACATTTGTTTTCCACACTTGCACATCCTTTAAATTTTGAGAAATTTGAAAGCGCGGTTAGGAAATACACCAAGTAAAAAGCATGGTTTTTCGCATATTAAGATGATTTTGAAACAGCCACTCGGGCATTGCTGATTAATGAGAACAAATACATCAGAATTTCAAGAAATTTGGCCATGAGAATTAAATATACCAACAGGCAGCGGTGAAGAAAATATTTAACCTTATATCTATAAGATTTCAACTTGCCTCATGACGGAAACATTTTAAATAATAATAAAAATATTTTAATGCAATTCTACACTTGGCAGCTACATAGTCATAGTTGGATTTTATTAAATATTATTTTACATTAATTTTTTGCTGTCTGTAAAATTTGCTGCCTAATTTCCTCCTGAGTTGACTCAAATCTTAATTAACTTTCAAGCATTGCGCTTGCCGCTTCCTGTCCCCGCTCCTATAATTTGTACGTATACCTATGCCGTTGCCATTCAAAAATTAATCGCTACAATATATATGAATTGTATGATCTTTAAAATCATAATAAGTCTTCTTTCAGGTATAAAAATGACTTTTTATTGCATTATGGGAGTAGTAAGGTTTAGACGATGCTAATAAAGGGGAAAATGTGTGTGAGTGGATATGTATATAGTACATGCATACGAGGTCTATCCGGAAGTCATCCAGTCATACAATAATTCGAGAAAAATAGCCTACCTATAACAATGAGTTCTCAGTCCCCTTCGAAGTACTGCCCTTGGGACCTCACACACTTATCCCAGCGTATTTTACACTTTCAAAACAATCGTTAAAGTAAACACATGAGACACTCATTTTGTAAATATTTCGGGGGTCTCTGCCATCTTCTTATGTGTGACGGTAGTTTTGTGCACGAATACATGTAAAGCTAATATTGGGGTAATGAACGTTATTTTTGGATTAGGTCAAGCTATTTATTGTAATTTTTGCTTTCCCGATAAAATCGGAGTCCAGCGGTGCGGGAAAAGAAGGCTACTTCTGCTTTCGTTTGCAATGGAATTTCGAAAATTAATTGAGATGATATCGCACAAGCTATCGCTCTCGGTCGGACTGGTTTCTTTTCCACTCGGCTGAGATGTTGCATAAATATTGGCCACCATGTGGGGCGTTCTTTGTAACGTTTTCGTTCACGCTTCTCTCTACGTAGAGCATGTACCTTGGGCATTGTGTGGCGGGGATTTAGATGAAAGATTAAGCTATAAAATCAACGTAAGATACCTCCCGGTAATAAATAAAGTAAAATGCATTCTTCTCGAGTTCGCTCTCACGAAGTCGTGACCACCTTTTGGGGAAAAATAAAAATGAAATCGGTTAAAGCATTGAAGTGAGGAAGAGGAGAGGATCCCGTGGGCTTGCGCAAGATGGGCGTGTACAGAAATAGGGGCGACCAAAACATTTTAATATCGAGTTGGACTATTGACCTCAACCGTGGATATGATATTCAGCTTTGAGAACTTCGGATCGCCCTTCCACCACAATCGAAGAGGCTGAATATCTGGGAAGCGTTTCCCAAAGTCAGTTGAACGTCCTTGTACTTATTCAATGTTTTCAGGCTAAACTTTGTGGAAATACCTTAATACTGAAGTAAAAAAAAAACAATGTACCTCTCCATTAAATTTTTAATTCGGTGCAACTAGTTTAGACGCATAGGTGCCAACCTCTTAAAGAAATTAGTGGAAAGATACATTGGCTTTTTTTTACTTCAGTGTCCTTGTACTTCCAGAATACAATATTTATTATGACGATGAATCTGTCGCCGCGGCACTTGTATGCATTTTACAAGACTTTATATGCCGTATTGTTTATGGTATATTTAAAACTCTTTTATATATTGCCTGGCTGCTTAGAGAAACGGGACGGTATTTGGGTCGGTAATATTGACGGGTCATCGTCAATATTACCTATCCAGATGAGAAATACTTGCGACCACTTTGTATCACCATCAATGCCAATGTTTCAACCACATTGTTTACGACAGAACGGAGGATTCCCTAGCATTGAAATCGCTCCCAGGCACAGTTCTACAGCTGCTTGGGGTGGCTTCTTTGTGCACCGATGGAGGGGATTTACAATAGCCGCCGCCGCTGTCGTTCCCTCTCTGGAGGCATGCCATAGAGGTGGTGAAAGCATTGGAACTGTGAGCGGCCGGCGATCGGGAGATGAACTGCTCGGGAATGGTTCGGCTTGGGGCACCTCTGAGATGGGGTCGAAAATGGAGGGAGGGTGGGAAGACGATGATGGCTTCACACCGTGGCCTCTCCCCTCCACTCCGTCCTCGGCGGCAAAAGCTTCGGAAGCCTCTCAGTCAGAGAGCGGCTTGCGTGCTGAGCACGGTGTTACAGCGGAAAACATTTTGAGCCACGGACCCCTGATTCGATCCCGAGCCTTGGGTTCTGGAGGATATCTAATCATCTCATCGGATTTGTCTATTCCTGCGGAGGCTCAAAACGTCAAAATAGTCCTCATTATCAGAGGTGAGTCGATTGATACCCTTAGCCGTAAGTTTCCCCTCGGCAAGACATCCATGAGAAGTTCATACTGGTCTCGGAATAATAATTAGATTTGGTAAAGTTTTGCAGGGAACCATGTTATCTTTCTTCAAACTTTGAGGATGTTACTTATCACAGACATTCGTTATTACTTTCATAACCTTGGTGACGTATTAAGAACCACCAGAAATATAACTTAATCTCGCTGCACATCCCCTTTCAAAACAAAAATCTCAGTTTCGGCTTTTGTTGACGGAAACATTTTCTGACGCATCCCGGTAGAGAGAAAAATTTTGACTTCTTAGATTTTTGTTTAACGCTATAGAAAAATAAAAAGGAGAAATGACACTTTTGAAAGAAAACAAACTTGATTTTTAAATATTACGTTTAATTTATATTTTGCCTAGGATTAGGTAGAATGTATTTCTTTACATCGATGCACTGCAGAGTGATGTAACGCTTTCATAAATAACACAGATTCAGACGTAACATGGTAGACATCCTTCATGATGAAAAGAATACGCTTGGCTTTTCCACATAGAATATTTTTTTTACGACCTAGGTTTTGCTGTTACACTGTACGAAACATAGGTCGCCATAAAAGTATTCTATGTGGAAAAGGCAAAAGTCTTCTTTCATCTAAACGCTTTCATGTTTTAATGGTCTGATATTTTGCATGAACACTTCTCATATTTCCAAAAGTTAACAATGAGAGATGAAGGGCTGGAATACAATTATTCTGGGCATCACTCATTTATTTAGCATCGTTATTAATTGGCATTGTTTACACTGGCATTTCAAACTTTTAATTCTTGTTTTAAGCCAAACTAACGTCAAAAGTTAAACATGTTATGCTCATAACACCATAAAGTCTTAGCTCAGATGCACAATTAACATCGAGCCACATAATATTTGAACATATAAAGGTCCTGTATTTCACGGACTTCATTGGAAATCTTATTTTCAATCGTTTTTTCTGACTAAATGAATTTTCCTGTATGTGAATTAAACGCGCTCATTTAAACTTCATCTTTGGTTTGTAAACGTATTAGTCTTCCATGATATATCTCCAAGATAAGGAGTAATCTGCGTTGTTGAATCTCCTCCCTTGAAGTTTTCAAGGCTGCAACTGTGAGTAAGCAGTACGTCACAACTCAACATTTTTAATGCGCTATCAGCAAAAATCCCTCCATTTCGTCCGTGTTGAAATAATAAATTTAAATAGTATTCAGTGAGCTTCAATTGATCAATAGGCATATAATTCTGTCAATACTAATGTGTCAATGTCAATTCTGTCAACTATCGATGTCATAAAACTGGACGATTTTGAATGCGTATATTAGTGAACGCCACCGTGTTCATTGATACGAGTAAAATGCTTGACGCATAGCACATAAAAATACACACGCGACATGCCCTTCAATACATGTGCCAAATAGAACTTTGTTTTTTTTTTATCATTCTACGAAGTTTAAACTTAAGAAATAAATGCAAAAAAATCTAAATGCACAGTAAACGAATGTTGACCCAATGTAATATATGATAGTAATAATTAAACGACAGAACTCCCGGGGGCGGTCTCTCAAAGCTCCAAGTGAATTTGCAAGTCCTGGTAATTTGTATATACATAGTCTTCTGATGGAAATATATGTTGCAGCCCTTGTCACCTGCGTAAATTACAGAGTTTGTGAATTATGAAGTTTCGTATTACACTTAAAGAATGTTTACAAAGGACTAATAAATAGATTTAAACCATAAACCGACTCGGCTTAAATACCCATAGCCACAGTTAATTAATGGTTGCCGGCAAAAAAATATGGTATATAGTATGTGGCAATAAGGTAATATGAATTCTGAGAAACAAAAAACTCCGATTTCCTTTTATCATTCTTCTGGATACAAGTTGCTTTTCACATGACACTCAAGTGCGTAAGTTGCACCGCTTAAATAACAATTGCGGGAAAGAAATCTGGGTTCTCGACGGGGTTATCCCCCATGTAGCCTATTATGGTATATCGTCCCGATGAAAGGAAAAGAACAGTAATTAAATATTTTAAGGCGGAATCGAAATACGAATTATGAGAGTGCCTTAAGGGCTCATGGACAAGCAAATATATTTTTTCGGCTACTGCATATGGGAAATCAATTCTCAACTATTGTATTGCCTTGTTTATTTAGTACCACTTACAGTTTCCCCGTCTACAGTGTCTAAATTCAAATGGCAAAGAAAAGTAATTATTTTAATTGACAAATCATATTTGCAATGAAATATTTAAATTTTACGTCGCTATTTGTAAAATGTTTTGTAGTTTTTTTTTGAGTTATGGATTCGAGATCATGTTGGATTAACAAATATAATAATTAATTCACGAGAGACCATTCGACTAAAAGTAAATAAATAAAATTTTTATCACTACGCGTATAACGTGAGATACCCTAATTGAAATTGTGTAATTTTTATAAACTGTCTTTTACCTGTAATTTTCCAGTTACGCAATAGATTTAACTCTTCGAAGACGATAAAATGGCAAAGCATTGCATAGTAGTTTTTAAATATTAATTTAGCATATATTTAACGAGTCCATTATCAGCTTTTCTAGTCACCTAGTTTCACAAGTTTCCACATTTTGTCTCCATCATCGATACATGCCAGATTTCGGAGTAAATTTATTTGTTTGGGTTCCGCAGAAGTCCTATTCCCGAGAAATTGAAAGTAACTGGATAAATTTAGATCAAGTAACTTATGCAAATTTATTTTGAGATTAAGGGGTAAGAATGAAATAAAAATTAAGAAAGATAAAACTTAATGTCTGAAATTACCGTCGAGTAAAAGTTGAATTTATCGACATTTAATTTTTTTTAATTCTAAGCGGTTAAATTGTTAATATTATCACTCGTTTAGCCGGATTGTGTGCTGCGGTAATGTGTGGTATATGTACGTGTGAATTCGTAACGAAAAGATTTCTTATGAAATTCGTAACGAAAAGATTTCTTATGAAATATTTATTTTTTTTTAACGAGGTCATTCATAGGTCTTTAAAAGAAGTATTTATGCTTTGAATTCGTTTGTTTGTATTGGAGCACTTCGACCTTCTAGCAAGCAATGCAAGAGCTGCGAAAAGGAAGAGGTAAACAAAAAATCGCCCCATGTTTGCCGAGAGACAAGAGAATGGAAGGGGTTAGCTTGGATTTTAGACGGCGGGCAAGTTTCCTATGATGATTTTGTTTACCATCCTTTTAAGAGAAAACGCATCGCGGGAATGTTAACTGGTGTTCACGGTAGACTGAGTTCGCGAAGGCAGGATGAAAGGAAAATTTTTACGGGAACGTGGTCACGAGCAAGCGTGAGCTTTGACTTTGACACCCGCCTTGAAGGGAAATGGGAGCACGAATACCAATGCAGAACTGACGCAACGCTTTTCCACATTTCCAGGCAAAGTGACGAAACAGGTCTCTTGGTGTAGCCAAAAGGATCTTCGATTTGAAGACCCACCTACGCCTCCGTCGTATTTATTCAAACTTGTCCCTATTCGCCACGTTCATCACCCCGCTGCATCGGGTGCACAGATACAAAACGGAATTATCAAGAATGTCGTCATCAAAGTCATTCCATCCACCAGGACTTAACAATTGCCGTGGAACAACATTGCCTCCGCTTCTCTCAATATTGATCTAATCCTTAATTAGATTTATTGAACTAAATTATATTAATTTATTAATTACCTACTCCTTCCTGGTATCACAATCAAATCTCACTTCTGCCCACTTCATTGTAGCCAGCCCCATCCTTTTCCCCCTCACCGTTCTCCGATCCTATCCATACCATTACTTCCCCCTTCGATGCAGCATATGCAATAGAATACAAACATAGAATAGAACCTTAGACTAGCAGTCCATTTCGTTCAGTCTTCTTATGCTGAAGAAGGGGCTGTCCCCGAAACGTCTACCGTCCCTGAGTGTCACGACATTCTTTCTTCTAATTCTTTCTAAGATCCTTTTTAAAGAAACTAATATGAGTGTATTTTAGGGTGAAGTGCTCCTTGTTGTGTTTGCATGTATGTATGTGTGCACGAACCATAAACAGAGTAATCAATTCGAAGGTCGTTGTGGTAGGTGACTCTACATATGACTGTATATATGTAGGTATGGTTGACTCTAACCAATATTAAGCCTGAAGGCGTGTACATACGAGGAAGACGACATAATCACCGAAACTTATGCGAACCACTGAGTGAGTGTCCTTTGAATCTGCACTGCATGTTTCAACAGTTTTTTCCTGCTATCTATAATATCGCAGCTCGCCTGCGTTTTCCGAGTATCTAGTGTGTGCCTGAGTAGCTATATTTCCGAGTATCTGTCTATATATGCGTAAGCGTATGTTTGGGTGGGTTTTTTTTGTGTACACAGTAGTTTTACATCTCTCGGAAATTATGTGAACTGAACATAATAGTCAACGTTTAAAATAATTCTAATCTACATAATCCTTTCATTAAAAATGGAAAAGCAATGTGCTGCTCATGCGGTGTCATCACGCAAAAAACAATTCTATTTATTTTTCCGTCAAAAAACTTTATCGAAATTTATCTGGGACATAGTTAGGTAATAGTTAGATCCCAAGAAATTGCAGTGCATGCACATTATATTGAAAATAAAAAATGAATGCTACAAACAATATTGCACACACATAACAATTTTATTTTTGTTGCCACCGCAAATGCAAAATTTTCTTGACCCTACTAAACCGTATGCTCTAACTATGAATACATACCAACTGCCTTGAACAGAGACACTAATTCCAAACACTTTTTACAAGAGATTAGAGACTGGAAATTTCTCGAGGGTATTTCTGTTCATCTATCCTCGTCTTGTACGAGTACATGATTTCTCTGCGAATTTGGACACAGTTACTTTTCCGGTATTTAGCCAGACAATACAGAGAAGAAATTGGGACCTCAGAGTAAGGAGTATACAATGGATGTTGCGTTGGTTTCTCATCCATATGTTGAGAGTAATTCCAGGGGGTCTACGGTGAAATCGCTCTTTTAGCACATTGGCCCTTTGAGGGCAGTTCCATTCAGCAAGCCTCAGGATCAGAAAACTCACGCAGCTTGGGTGGAGGTGAGGGTCAGTAGCCGAGCACTCAATTGACTAGTCTAACACTCCCTTCATTTTGAGCCAAGAGTATACCATTTATTCATAATATTAAAGCTTTTAATATAATATATTTATTTATAAAACTATATAGATCATACTAAAAATAAAATCTAGTTCATTGCTAGACTGTAATGAATTTTTTGTTGAAAATTACGAAAGATGCACACACTTGAACAAATCGAAACTCTGTTTGGAGAGAAGAAAGTAATTATTGGCGTGTGTGTAAACAGTAACTATCCAACATTATAAAATCTACTGCTCCAGTAGAAGTTTACGCATAAATATTATACCAGTTTTTGAGAAAACAATCAGCTTGTTCGAATAAATTTTCACAGGTAACTGCCAAAGAATAAAATGAACTTTTATATATTTATCGTTTAGTTATTCCTCGCGGTCCGATACAATTTCCTCCGAAAAAAATCATTAAAACTACACTTCATTATTCTTATGTTCAAATGTTTTGATGCTCCGTGACGTCTTTTCGTCTGAAGTATATCACAAACGAGAAGGGTTGCCTCTCTGCCGCCCACGTATATGAGAAAGTGAAGGGTGAAGCTCATCACCTCGCTAGTTCCCCGTATTTTGCCAGTCACCATTTCAACGGAATCCCGGGGAGCGGAAGCCCTTGTTGAAATGATTGCTCTTGTGGCACCTGGTGAAGGGTTTATTCGGAATCATTAAAGGCACAAACAATTGTAAATCTAGGTGCAAGATGATTGTTAATTCTATCTAATAAATCTATTTAATCTATCGCTCTGGTGACAGAAAGAAGCACTAGTCAATAGGTTATGAAAGAAGGATTCTCCATTTTATAAAATTGATGACGATCACTGCTGTTCAAATTCTATTTACTTGTTTACTACTCGTAGAGATGTTGTTACCGGTCATGTAATCCCATCGGTAATGGTTTACTTAACTCACATTAATGAGTGTCAAATTATCGGGAACAAATCCTGCATGGGATTTTGCTGCGTCGTGATCCACTTACGGATGAAAAATTAGCCATATCAAGAGTGATCTCCTACTCGAACCTCCCTAATTAGCTCTCAAAAATCCCCCCAACCCAAACCTACATATTTCTGAAACATGATAATATCTTTCAAATCTGTCACTCAGAGTGATGGGGTATTTTTACAACGGGAGAATCACCTGCCGTACGGGTGGTTTTCTCTTACAATTATAGCTCGCATTTTCCCAAACATTGCCACACTTCGCCGTTCCCCCTCCTCGCTGAGGAAGCTATTTCGAAGGAATACCTTTGCTAGTTCCGTTCGCTTCACTCATTCCGGTCCACTTTCGTTGAAAAGCGGAGAAGCCTGAGTTTCGAGAACGGTACTTGGGGAAACTTTTCCCGAGCCAGTTAAGGTCCGTTACATTATCTCGCGGACGGAATCAAAAAGAAGCGTTGGTCAATGTGCATATCTAAATCCCATCGCAAGGGGCAGGGTTCGTACATTGCCGATTTTTCAGCGAGACGTATTTATGTTCCCTAATCAATTAACCATTTGCAGCCAATAAAAACAGCACCAACAGGTTTTCGGAAGAGACAGAACTTTATCCTTTATTAGTATATAGGGGCTAGCCTACTCCCTTGCATCTGAGAGATACGTAGGTAGGGATAAAAGGGCAGGCAGGGGCTTTATATCAATAAGTCATCAGGTTTTAGGGAGGGGATGACTTGCTCAGTGTGAATCTGCTCAAGATCTCAGATCATGAGTACAAAAAATCGTTTCTGTTGTTTTTTATTTACTTTCACGTTTAGGGTTTAAGTATCATTACGTCGCTTCAAATGTGAATTTATTTTATTTATTATTGATTTCAATATTACTGTTGGTAAACGTTGATGTGTAAGTACTAAAATGGTTACGGTTCGAAAGTGAATTTTTACTGACGTCATCGTTTTCCCAGTGGAACGATTAATAGTAGTAAAAGTATGAACAGTATGCTGCATGTAAATATTTCTTTCTTTGAAAATTTTCAGCGTATGACATTATTCTTTTGACACCTTTTGCTAAAAGCAGATCTCTATTGTGACATGAAAAAAATGGAATTATAAGTTCAGAGAGGAACATAAATTACAATCAGGATGCGTTTGTTTGCTTCATAGATTCCGAGAAGGCGTTCGACACAGTGAATTGGGTAGAATTAATGATTTCATTGCAGAAAACCGGAGGAGATCGGAGGGATATGCGACTTATCCACAAACTGTAACGTCATAAGACTGCTCAAGTGGGAGTGGCTGATAGGGAGTCAGAATAGACAGTGATCGATCAGAAGAGGGATAAGACAGGTATGCCCATTATCACTCCCGCTTTGCTACGTATATTTGGAGGAAACAGTTAAAGAGGTATGGGAATAACTGGAGATAGGAATGAAAGTCGGTGGGGAATCCATAACATTAGTAAATTTGACTTGATTAGTTACACATGGGCGTTGAGTAAGGAAATTAGAGAAAAGGTTTGTCAAAACTTTGATATGGAGCGTGGTTTTGTGGGACGCGGCAGCATAGCTGTTGAAGCAGGACGATAGACGTAGATTGGAGGCTTTTGAAATATGGGTGCGTAAACTGATGGAACAGGTGAAATGGGCAGAAAGGAAAACGAATGAGGAAGTGTGGTGGGGAAGGAGAGTGGATTGTTGGGTGAAGTCTGAAGGTGGCAGAACAGCTGGATTCAGAGCATTTTGATTGGCGATGGAATGTCGAAGACTGATAGAGGAGATAACGTTAGGAAGGCGAGGAAAGGGAGGAAGGGGCAGGAATAGGATACGTATGTTAGATGGAATGAAGGTAGAAAGGCAGTGTGCTGAATTGAAGAGGGTTTTATCATAGTGTGGCGTGTCAACTTGTGTTTTGTTAGAATAGACGAAGAAATCTATTGCTGTACAGCTGTTTAGTTTTTCCTCATGAAAAACCTACTTTTATTGGTAGATTACAAATAATACGAGTAATAACGAGCTCAGGATCTACGATGAAAAAGTGTCCTTAGGTTACCCAAGTTTGAGATCCACTAGATCAGAGTCATTCTTCAGTAAGTGCATTATTTTTTAGAATTATCTGATTAAATACATATCGCAATGCCCAAAACAGAAGCTAAATTCATTTTGGAAAATAAAATTATCCCCGAATAATAATAATAATTCTCGGGTATAAAACTAAGTTCTACCAATTTTTTATATTTAATATTTAAAAAAAATATTTTTTCTGCTGCGAGGTAATGCTAATCATTCAAAAAGAAAAAAATATGATGAAAAGATGTTTCAGATCGGTATCGCTTTCTTTTGATTAGTTAATTCGTTTGCCGCGTGTTGCTCCTCCTACCAACTAACTACCAATACATCTTTTATCAATTTTTTGGAAGTAGCTAGACGTGGCCGTGTCAAACGAACGCTGAACACAGATTAATTCACCATCTAGCTGAAATGTGGCGTGTGCTCCTTCATGAGATCCTACTCATTCAAAAAAATTCTAATAGTCACTTGAGGAAAAGGGTAAACCTACATGTATTACTCGTGCTTACGAGGGTGTTTCGAAAAGTCCGTATAACTTCACAGCACCAACACTGTTGTGTCTCGAAATAGTTCTCATTTAGTAGCATCTCTCGAAGGAACACACACCAAGTTTCAGTCAGACCTAGGCCTATTAATCTGTTTCGCACTCGCATGAGTTGTCCGAGTCGAGTGATTACCAAAAAAAATCATTAACTACATGGGGAAGGTCAAACTATCACAGGTACGTGCTACACATAATTATTAGTCCTTTTGGAGTCCAGGCTACAGGAAACACGCCCACTATTTTTCCACAAAGATTTCCCTTTCCATCCAGATAACACGCCATTTCACTCCTCTACTGCAGTGGTTACAAAATTGATGGCGTTAAGATTCAAATTAATTCCTCCTCGTCCCCTCTTCTCCAGTTTTCCCTCCCTCAGACTACCATCTGTCCTTCAAGATGAGAAATAACTGGCAGAAAGGAGGGTTTATTCAATCGAGGAGGTGATTCCAGAAATAAATGCGTATTTAGCAGAGTTGAAATAATGGCATTATTTGGAAGAGATTAAAAAAACTGATTTAGCGTTGGACTAAATTTATAAGCACAAAAGCAGATTATCTTAAGGAATAAAAAGGATGACCCAGAAATGTTAAGCAGTTTTTCAATTTTGCACGGACTTTTGAAATCGTATCTTAAGATTAGGACTGCTCCTCATATAAATAGATGGAAATACTAGCTAATAATACAGAGCTATGGATATAGTGATGACACAGTCTTTTGCAGCAAAACAATTAAAATAAATTTCAGTTTTTAAATTAAAGTTTTAATATTGAAACAGAAAAAGACAAGGAAAATGCATAAATTGCATACTGTTGCCTAAGGCACCATGTACTTTATTGTACATTTTAAATGTGGAGCTTCAAAACGTGTGAATGTTAAACACTATTTCGTTGTCGAAACTTCATTGCTATTCAAATCGCTGATGATTCACTGAGGTAAAGCAACTGCTTCTTCGTTGCGTTACGCGTAGTCGTCATATTAATCCGACCGCGAACCGAAAATCGGGAGCATGAAATGAGAGGAAATGGCTGATATATGCTCGCTTATAAGATAGTTACAGTTGGAGATTAAGGGCCCGTCACAGTCGCTGAAACCCACGCGCGATTGTAATCATTAGTCCCTGCAAGTACCTCTGAATTCTGTGGTCTAAAGGGACAAGGGGAATATGTGCGGTCGACAGGATCACCTTTGGGTTTCGCAAGCGGACTACGGGTCACATTATTCCAATCCCCGGAATTACACTCCTTTCTCGATTAAGTCCGATCACAAGAAATCCCCAAAAATTAATTCTCATTGACCTTCCCAAAATGTGCCAGAGTAGCAATCTTGATGTCGTAAGCACTGTAAGTACTCAGCCAAAATCAGAACGGGCGGCGACGGATTTTACCGGGTTTCCCTCGCACATACGGTGACTATCGGATCACGCTTCTTCCATTTGTAATCAGTTTGCAATAAGCTAAATACTAACCCATTTGTAATCAAGTTCTAAGAACTATTTTAAATTACAAAATAAAAGCAGTTCCACCAAGAAAAGATATGCAGCTTTAGCAGGGATTCATTTCACATTATCAACTAGAGTTTATTGCTGTTAATAAGAAAATTTTTATTTCATAGAATGTCAGTGCCAAATGAACACATAGGATTTAAATATGAGATATATTGGCTTCATACATATGAAACTCATGATTTAACCACGAAATCCCAAGTTTTTTAATAGACTACCGTATTAACAACCGCTACCTATTTTTCAATAAGGCGGGAACCCTATTTTTCAATGGGATCATATCTCTGTGAATTAGGATGCATGTAAAATTCCTTACAAGATCAAGCATAATCGAAAAAAATTAGCATGCTCAAATGCATGATAGATTGACGGGAAATAACATCAGATTCGTCCAGTGTCAGCGATCAATTAGTCACTTCTGGCCCACAGGATTTCCCATTCCGCGTCGTTCGAGAAACCATGCTTTTAATTTTTTAATAAAAGTACGATCATAATATAAAAAATGATTACTCGAGAATAAGGCAATCGATATCTTTCGATGAAACGGGTTCTCTAATTCCTTAAATACCTCTCGCTGCATTAACTGGACAAATCTATGAGTGTTACTTTACATTGTCTTACAAAGTCTGCTCCAAAAGTAGTAGGTCTTATTTTTTGCCCGGATAGACGGACGGATTGGCGGCGGTTTCTCTAGCTGGGTTCGAGTGAGGGGAGTCCCAGGAAAGATTGAAGACCGGTGGCAGTTGACTCCCAGCCTTTGCGGAGTGCGGATCGTTCGTTTACGATACCTCTGTAACGTGACCTCTTTACGCTCCGTCATGAACCGGCTAATGGTACACCAAGCGCTACACCATCAAATTTAGCGTGAAACTGGGCTAAACTAGGAAAGAGACTCATGACGTGCTCAAGGCAGCTTATGGTGATAACTCCATGGGTAGAATGGATGTTCATGAGTGGCACAAGTTGTTTCAGGAGGGCAGAGAAGATGTTGAAGACGCCGAAAGTTCAGGACGCCCTTCGACATCAAAAAGTGACGAAAATCTTGCAAGAGTGAAAGTTTTGTTGGACATGGATCGCAGATTAAGTGTTCGCATGGTTTCTGATGAACTTGACTGGCCTAAAAGTGATGTGTATCGACTTATGACCGAGAACATGGGCATTAAAAGGGTGTGTGCGAAGTTGTTGCTATAAGTCCTCTCGGACGAACCAAAGGAAACTCGTACGCGGATCTGCGAAGAGCATCTCGATCTTGCCTCAGCAACCCTACAACCCTGACGTTGCCCCACCAAACGTCTTCCTCTTGCCCCGCCTCAAATCTGTGCTGAAAGGAAATCACCACGGCTCGGTGGAAGCGTTATAACAGGCCGTGACGAGGGAGCTTAGCAGCATTCCGGGCGACACCTTCCAGAATGCGTACGAGGGGTGGAAAACCCGCCTGCAGCGGTGTGTGGACGCACAAGGGTGCTACTTCGAATACTTTGGAGTGAATGTATAAATTCTGGAAATATTTTTTATATTGACCTAGAATTGCTACTTTTGGGACAGACCTTGTAATTTAGAAGAGTTGAAACTGCATCTTGAAAAAATGAGACTGAGCGATTGCCCCAGAAATGGGTCCGGAACTCGGAAAAATGTATGGAACTTATCATAGGGGAGCCCTGTTATTTTTCATGAGCCCTGTCAAATTTCTGAGATTTTAATCTCAGGAATTTGACTACCATATCCCTTGACTTCGGTCCTTGCACAATTATTATAATTATCAGTAGCCCAGCAGGTTAGGCTAGGTTTTTGATGGATCCTGGTGCTACACAATTGTGCTCCTGAACCCTGACTAATCTAAGAAAATATCTTAAACCCCGCACTACATACATTTTCAATTACTAGACTAACAACAACTAGAACAAATATTACAATAACTAAATTTTTTGAATTCTGCATACTTTTTACTTCCTTCAACTCCATCCAAAATCTCTATTCTTCACCTCCCAATGCTTCGCTTTCTCAACATTCTCCCCTCTATTCCTGTCTCCAGCATCAGAATGCCTCCCATCTCCTACCGTGACGATAACTTCAGCGTTTATCTTTCTTTCCGAAAATTTTATTTTCTCTTTTATTCTTCACGCTCACATCTCAAAGTTACCAATTTACGCATGGGCTATACAATATCTATGGTTTAAGTGTGGTTTGTCTGGTATAAGCGTGGCATTTTAATGGACTGGCACATAACCTTTTCAATCTTATTTGGAACTGGTCTTGGGTCAATTCATTAGAATTCGCCCTTATTCGCTAGCTATACCGCAAAAGGTTTAATATTTACGGTGTTATAAAATGGAGGTGAAGTGGTGTATGGTCATGCTTGGGCAAAACTAACTCATCAGTTTTTCTCCTCCTGGCAGAAGTTTTGGGAAGGAAAAGATTCAAAGGAAGAGGCGGGGAGAATCCAGGCAGCTTCTCAAGCGAGCTCGTGGGCGGTAGCCACAGAAATGGAAAATGCAGAGGGTGACGGAGGCCGGGAGGTTGTCCTAGTTACAGGTGAGTGTCGGAAGTGAGAAATTCGTTTCCCTGATTTAGATTACATACTATATCAGCCATTTGTTCCGAAGGATTTACAATGAAAGACAAAATTGTAAAAATGTAAATAAAGTAAAAATATTGAAAATATTACGGAATAATTTGAAAAATTATCATCCATCCACATAAGACGTGTTTGTTAGAAGAAGTTATTGTTTCACTTCTTTGGAATTCATCTCGACGTTCTTTTGCCTGTCCTATTAACTTGAAATTCATCGAAGATTCAAAGCCCTATGAAGACAAATACGAGTCTTGATCTCTGAATCAAAAAAAAAAAACGAAAAAGTATACAAAGACATTTGAAACTTGTGAAATGGTTACTAATTTATAATAATCTTTCACTCGAAAAGATATCTGTGCAAAATTTCATGGGCATTTAATCATTTGTGCACACATTTTATATGCTAACATACATAAATCTGAATCCTATGTCGCAAATTTATAAATATTATGAATGCTGTGCAATGTTTCCCGGTAAGAATAATCTTGAATCTTCTCTGCATTTAAAAAGCAGATATAATCTGCAGTGTGTGTGTGTGTATACACACTCACTGCATATAGTATAGTGTATGTGTATAGTATGTATTCTTACTGAAGATGTAAATGCCAATTCTATTCTAGAATACAGCGTTAAAATCTCAATTGGAGATAGCTACAAAGTAATGGACATAGTGACGTTATGACGTACAAGCAACTCACGTCAAGATATTGGTAGAAAAGAATGTTATTGATAAGAAGGGTAACCAGGGTTGCAGAGCTCTACAAAACAATTTACCTGCAAACAAGACTCAGGGGATTGACGAAACTCTATCGGAACTAATAAAAATTCAAAGAATAAGACTTTAATGCATTAATAAAAACTAATACGTGAGATACAAAGATTTCTGTGAGAGTAAAAGAGAGAAAAATAGATTTTTGAAGCAATACCGATTAACTTAAAAAAGAACGTAATCGTACTCATATTAAAGAAACAAGAGAGTAAAAAATGTGCAAATATTGTGAATGTGTGTAAAAACTGTGATGAACAGGTATGATTGTTAAAATATGTGTACAATTAGTCTGACAGCCCATACATTGAAGATAATGACAAAAACAATTGGCTGGAGAATAGAGAGGGAAGCGGAAGAGGAGTGAGGTCCCGTCGTTTTGATATCCTTAAATGAGGGTCAACATTTTAATTTAAAAATGGGGAAACTAGAGTATCTATCAGAATTACCGCAAAGAAAAGGAATAAGAAAAATAATCGACTACATTGAATTAATGTATCTGTAAGAAGCTTTCGGCATACTGGATTGGGAAATAATCTGATCTAAAAATAAGATCCTTAAAGATTGGAATGAACTTCAACAACAAAAGAATAATCCATATCCTATTCTTCTTTATGTCAAGCAGACGGCAGCAATTAAATATAGTGAAAGCAGGGATGAAGCTATAACAAATGAACAAAGTAGAGATATTAATTATCACCTTTGATCTTAAAGATGTACATACATTGATCAGAAAATGAAATAAATCTGGGAGGAGATCAAATGTGTGTGTGAATGCGCACAGGAGGAGAATGTGCTATAGCTTGGTTTGAAAAAAAAGAAAAGAATGGTTTCAAGATTAACTACTGCAAAGAGTCTGAATACTATGAAGTATAATGCTAAGACTGTATTCGCTCTACACAATATAAAAGGTAGCAAAGTGTAGAAACTTATATAGGGAGTTTACTTTTCTTCAACTGAGAGTAATAGACGTTGGAAGCAGCAGAGAACTGAAGATTAGAAGTGACGAAAATACAAAAAAATATGAAAATAAAATGGATTCATATACTCCATCTATTAAGTTTGATCAATTAAGTTCATCGCTTTGTTTTTGACGGGATATAAATGATAAGAAATTCTGAGATATCAACTGCAAGGTGTTTATTAGCGAAATGTGCATTTTGCCGCCACAAGGTTAAGCATGAAAGGTAACCGAGGAGGTTCGTCTCTTTCGCTGTGAATCTGGCGGACAATATCTGCGTCCACTACTAAAGAAGAAAAGCTTTAAACGGTGGTAAATAAGGAAACCATGGAAGACAATAAGAGGACTGCCAAATGACTGGAGGAAAAGTCTAGCCTTTTGGTACTGATCCTTCATTCAGTATGCTATTAAATATTTACGTTAACCACTCAACTCCGTCTTCTCTTAGGTGGGTCCACACTTCTATGGTATTCTGTTAGGGCCATTTGGTTTCTTTCTTTTCACCTGCTTTTTTGAGTTATTTAGCTGAATTTTCATTTACTTGTCCGAAAATTGATTCTATTTAGAGGGTAGGTTCTTTAGAGTGTTCAATATTCAGGAGTTCGTCAAAATATTCTTTCCATTTGTTCGTTTATATTACTATTTGTTCGAATATCTTTTACTATAACTACTTTCCTAGTTTTTAATGCATGCATAAGAATAAGAAATGTTTCTTATCCTTTTCTACCTGTTCTTTACTATTTTGCAGATTTATTTTTCACCATATGCTATTTCCAGTTTTTCGTAACAGCTTAGTGTTTCATCTTTCGCCTAGGCAACCTATCCTTAGGCTAGTTCTTAATCTTTATTGTATGCTGCATTCAATGTTATCCTCACCATTTGCTTTCTAATTCTTGAAAGATTATTTCTTCTTTTTAATGACATCTTTTCTTTGGTTTCCACTTCTTCCAATTTCTTGATTGATTTTTATTTTCCCTTATCATCCATACCACACACTTTTTTTTAAAGATATATGTAGTCTAATAGCTCTTTCCATCCTTTTTATATTGGGCTTTGCCAAATTGTACTTACACTTTATTTGTTATAGTATTGTTGAATTCCATTGCTTTCTTTATTAAAAATCCATCATCAAACCACTTTACTTTTCCACATAAACTTTATAAAGTTTATAACGTTTATGTGGAAAAGTAAAGTGGTTTGATTATTAAAAGTCAGTATGAAGATTTTCCACCAAGTTACGCCAGAAACTGTTTCATTTAAAAAATCCATCACTTATTACTAGACTAATCTTTTTTTGCTTTTATTTTTGCGCTCTTTAACCATATATCACTGAATAAAGGCCGATATTGACTAGAATCTGTATCAACTGTTATTAATTTACAGTCTGTCCTTCAAAAAAGATTTAATCTAATTGTTTTCAGTTTTACCTTTTAGATGTTGCTAAATCATCGTCCTATTTTGCGGAAAACCGTTCACTCTGACTAGTCGGATTTCGGATATATAATGTGCTGATGATATGGAAAGTAGACCTACGCAATTTATAATTCGTCATGAGTTTATTGTAATTCTTTATATACGTAATTTAAAATCCGTGAGAACTATTTTCGCTCATATTTTATATCCCTGCCCTAATATAGTATTTATATCGGAAGTGCAGTTAATGTAAAATAATAGGGTGAGTGTATTTACCTGTATATGCTGAACAAAGGAAAACACGTAATTAGTTCGGAATGAATGATGCTAGGCAGAATTAAAGTTCTTCTAGAAGAAGCAAATCATTAAAGGCAACAATTCATGAAAAACTAGTAAAGCTACGTTAATTCATACTTAGTCTGGATTTAAGAAATTTCTGCATGGATTCCCCTCAGTGATCGTGATAGATTTCGTGTAAATCCATGGCGGAAGGGGCAGTGATTCATTGAGGTAGGTCCTGGTCCAGCAGACTTAACGATTACTCTTTTGACGGTTGGCACACACATTGGAGTTCTTTCCATCTAAATATCTATTTATGGTTCTTACACTGAACGAGTTTCTGTAATATAACTCATGGCTCAGAAGAACCCGGGATGAATAGGCTTTGGACACGCAAATGTACGAGTATAATCACGATTGTTTTAAAGAGTTAAATCTAAGATCGTAAAAATTATGCAATCTATAAATTCTGATAAAATCGTAAACAATCAATGAAAATGTTAGGCCACTTACGCTGTTCAGGTTCCTATCATTAAATTGTACAAACGAGTTCTTAATTCAAAGGCTAGTGATAGCTATTTCGAACAAGCCAGTTTTCTTGGAAGAGCACTTGTCTAAATGTGTGTTGATGTACGAGAGCAGAGAATGACGCTAAATCAAACTAATCAAGAAACGGGTTTCGTTGTCCATAGCGACCGCCTGAGTGGGCGGCGTGGGACGCGATTCCAGAGCTTAGCACCAAGCAAAATTCAACAAAACGGTCATATTTCTAAATTTTTAACGTTCAGATAGAATGATACTTACAGTCGTAGTCAATTTTATTTTCCTGAGGCCTTTATCTCCTTTCAGTAACGAATTTGGTTCAATCAAAAGTCTACGTAAACAAATGGTTTTAAAATGTTACTAGTCAATTCTATTGAAGTATATCCTAGGATTCTAAATCTTCTGAAAAAGCACTGAAATATTGTTAAATATTTGTGCAATTTTTCATTACCACTAAATTTTTAAAATGAATCGCATGTAAATAAAACTTCTCTTCAAAGCTTTCAGATACTATAAGTTTAAACAAGTCTTAGTATCACTGTCCTGGTGGGGAATATACTGTGAGGACTACAGAACAATAAGTTTCATATCCCACACAGCTAAAGTGATTCTCATGATCATCAACAAAAGGATAGAGAGTAGGGCAAATGATTATTTAGGGGATGATCAGTTTGGATTTAGGAAGAGGAGAGGTACGCGTGATGCCATTGCAGTAATGAGATCACTAATCGAGAGGAATATAGAATTAAGGACGTATTCGCCTGTTTCGTAGATTTCGAAAAAGCGTTGGATAGAGTGAATTGGGAAAAACTAATGAGTATATTGCAGAAAATAGGAATAGATTGGAGGGACAGGAGACTAATCCGCAAGCTGTACATGTCTCAGACTGCTCAGGTACGAGTGGGGAACGGAGAGCCCGGATGGGCAGTGTTGGGAAGAGATGGCAGGGTTGCCCATTATCACCGGTACTGTTCAGCGTACATTTGGAAGAAATGATTAAGGAGGTATGGGAAGAGCTGGAGATGGGAGTGAAAGTCGGAGGGGAGTTCGTAAAATCGGTTAGGTTTGCTGATAACCAGGCTTTGGTTTGTCAGTCGGCCAAGGGGTTGCAAGCATTGCTGAGTGAATTGGAAATTCCTACCAAATAAAATTCCCACCTTCCAAATAAATATTTTGTGACTCCTAAAAAAACACAATCCAGCAACTTACTCTACATTAAGTCTCTCTTCATCTCTGAGCACTTCCTTCCTCCCTTCAACCCGTCCAACATCTCCATCCTGTTCCTACCCTTTCCTCGTTTGTCTAACATTCTCCCCTTTATTACAGTTTTCATAATCCGACTGCCGATCAAAATGCCCTATATTCATTTTTCCTGCCTCCTTAGGATTTCTCCCAACAAACTCCTCACCCACCATACCTAGTACTTCCACAGTTGTTTTCTTTTCGTTCCATTTCACCTTCCCTATGCATCTCCACACCCACATTTCAATAACCTCCAATCTACGCATATCCTCCTGCTTCAGTGAGCACATTACCGCGCCTTATATAACTACGCTCAATATCAAAGTTTTGACGAGTCTTTTCTTAACATCCTTATTCGACGTCCGTCATCAACTCCCTCCTCCTTGTGAAAGCTTCTTTGCCTAGCGTAATTCTCCTCCTTACGTCCCTACTACTTTGACCGTGTTGATCCCAAACTTCTGAGATATGTAAGCTGTTCTACCTGCTCTATTTTTTCGCTCCCATTTTAATGTTTTTCTTGGCCTTTTTCTTCCTGGAAAATTGCATAAATTTTATTTTATTAATATTGATTTTCATCCCATATCTATTGCACTGAATTTCCAATTCACTCAGCAATGCTTGCAACCCCTTGGCCGACTGACAAACCAAAGCCTGGTTATCAGCAAACCTATACGATTTTACGAATTCCCCTCCGACTTTCACTCCCATCTCCAGCTCTTCCCATGCCTCCTTAATCATATCTTCCAAATATACGTTGAACAGCACCGGTGACAATGGGCAACCCTTCCATCTCTTCCCAACACTGACCATCCGGGCTCTCCGTTCCCCGCTCGCACCTGAGAAGCCTGAGACATGGACATGTTGCGGATTAGCCTCTTGTCCCTCCAGTCTATTCCTATTTTCTGCAATATACTCATTAGTTTTTCCCAATTCACTCTATCAAACGCTTTTTCGAAATCTACGAAACAGGCGAATACGTCCTGATTGTATTCTATATTCCTCTCAATTAGTGATCTCATTACTGCAATGGCATCACCCGTGCCTCTGCCCTTCCTAAATCCAAACTGGTCATCCCCTAGGTAATCATTTGCCCTTCTCTCTATCGTTTTGTCGATGATCCTGAGAATAACTTTAGCTGCGTGGGATATTAAGCTTATTGTTCTGTAATCCTCACATGATGTAGCCTTTACCTTTTTCGGAAAAGGAACTAACACTGATATCACAAAATCTTCCGGCCAGATTCCTTCCTCATAGATACGATACGAATCAGTCCAGAAAGAGTCTTCTTCCCACATTTTCCTAAGCATTTCAACAGTTCCACAGGAATGTTGTCTACCCCCACGGCCTTATTTGCTTTTATCTCCTTTAATGCCCTTTCTATTTCATCGTTGAGTATGGCTGGAACTAAGCTATCTTCCTCTACATCATGTTCCTTTTCTATGTCTAACCTTGTTGACTTAAGTTCTTTCACTTCTATTTTCTTTTCTTATCTATCTTTCTAACCATCCTATCTGTGATCCATGGTTTCCTTTTCCCATTTTCTTTCATTTGTGGCTTTCGATATCCCTTTTTTGATACATTCCCATTTTTCTTCTATAGTACTCAGCTCTTTACCCTCATCCATGATTTTCTTTACAGCCGGATGTAGAGAAAATTCTTCCTTATCAATCCATTTAATGCTTCTACATTGCATTTGCTAACCCACCTCCCCTACCTTAACTGACTTGTTACCTGTTAACTGACTTGTTACCTTACTGATCCTTGCTAATCCATTTAAGGGTTCAACATTCAATTTCCTATCACACTGTTACTGCTACTATACTATATAAGACTAAAATCTGTTCTGTCCATATGGAATATATAACTATTACATGTGATGCTTCTGAGAGTTTTATATGGTTGGAGGAAATTTAAGAGGATGATGAATTTATACCTTCTCAAAGAAAGGTCCATCTACATATATGTACAACTTTTTGATAGTTTCAAATTCCTCTTGAAGTTCTATCACAATGAATTCCTGAGTTTTCTATCCTCTCAAGTTATCAAATGAAATCTGTTCCACTTTTTAACAATATCATTATATGCAGTTCTTCTTCCACAGGAAAGCATCTCAGTTGAATTTTCAGAGATCTTGCTAGGACTGAAGGACTACCTACTTTTAAAGTCAATCCCCAATGACTTATAATTGGACAATATATAATTGTTATACATATAATAGAATTCATAAAATCATCTGCCATACTTGACTAGGAATCCCTAATATTTAGGTACCTATACATAGTTTCTTTTAAATATTATACTGCTAAGAAATAGTGCCAATCATATTACAGATGGGACAAATACCAGGGTAGTTGTTAGAAATGCATGCACAGGTTTAAAAATGTACCCTTTTTTCAGGTGGAAGTGGATTTCTTGGGCAGCATATTATTAGAGAGCTACAAGAGCATGACAGCGGCGTGACTGAAATTCGAGTTATTGATCTTCAGCCTTACAAGAATAAACTTGGTAAATATATTTTCTATTGGTCACAAAGTATATTGAGAATATTGTGTAAAGAAATCACCAAAGTTCAACATTATTTTTTACTCTGAGAGAATATTAAAAAGCATTACACTTACAGACTTTTTTACTTCAATTGTCTAATTTCACTTCATTCCATTACTGATAATGGACGTTTGTTTTGAGGTGGTTTATGTCTATGTCAGAAAAGCCTAGGGATTTGAACTCTTTGCTTCTGGACTGATAAAAATGATTTCACCATATTATTACCAATAAAATACATCCCTATATATTATGATATTATTTCACAAGATGAAAAATATTCAGTCAAGGTAGTTAAAAGTGCAATTAGCCATTACAAAGTGGGCTGGGCAAAATGAACTCCACTCCCAGCTTGTCAAGTGAAAGCTGAAAAATATGAAAGACATTTTTGCTAGGCAACGCTTTATCAACATATTAAACTCTTTCAGCATCTCTTATAAAGTGTACTTTCAAATTACCTACATAATAAAGTTTCTAAAGTATGGAATAAATATTAATCATTCTATGGTTTGAAATATATGCCTATTAGTCCATTGGTCCCATGTTACTCAGAAGAAAAAGTAAACTGCATAATGAATGCTGTGCATATGCTTTAAATAAATATTTTGATGCATTAATATGGGAGCAAAAATATTAACATAGCATTTCTTCAATTTGGGTTTAAAAGGTTCAAGGAATGGCTACATGAAAAATATAATAAAATTTTGCAAGAGAAGTTGCTTAATTGAAAAATTGCCGAAAACTAGGTTTTAAAACCACTATAGACTTAAGTACACTTGAAAAAAGCTGGAGATTACAGCAAGCTATCAGAAAAGATTATATTATAGTTAAGCATAGAGTTAGAAACAATGTCATCAAATTGCATAAAAATTCCTGGGAATGGACGCGAATGATAATTTAGAAATATTCTATTTATCCCTATAAAAGGAACAAAATGCTGACAAGGATAGTTTAGATCCACTTTCATGACACCTCATGGCATGATAGAAAGAGTATTTAAGGAATTGAAATCAAACAAGGCTGAAGTGATAAATCACAGAACAATGGCTATAGAACTATTCGGGAGTGTAGAGAAATAAACAGGGAAGGAAGAGTTGTATGTGCTCATTAGTAGTATTACATATTTATAAGGAAGGAATTTGGTCAGAAGACTTCATGCAGTCAGTATTAATTCCTATAGCAGAAAAGGGAAAAGCAGCAGGGTGTGGAAAATATAGAACAATACAACCTACAGCAACAATACAATAGGAACCTACATCAAAGTTAGTATATAGGGCCACCAAGAAAAGGATGGAGAAGAGGGCAAATGACTACTTAAGGTAAGGTCACTTCGTATTCAGTAAGGGGAGGGGTATGTGTGATACTCTATCAGTAATGAGATCACTAATGGAGAGTCATATAGGATGGACCCAGGATGTATTTGGCTGCATGATGGGTTTTCAAAAGCATTCAGCAGAGTAGATTGGGCACAATTAAAGAATGTAGGAAAGATAAAAGCAGACAGGATGACCTGCCATACATAGGGGTTGGTCATGTCTCAAATTGTATCATTTAAATGTTTAGGAGTGTAGTTGAAGATAAACAAGTGTACTTAAACATTACCCTAGAATGATAGGTTAACTGGCTACAGCATTCAGCCAGGCGTCGAGGGATCAGGGATCGAATCCTGGTCAAGGTAATTGATTTTTATACTCTGAAATTGTTGCATTGAAATGCATATTAGTGGATGACTCGGTTAAAAGTTACTGTTTATTTAGCATCTCCTGCAGTTTCTTGGAATTTGTCAAAGAAAGAAAAATTTGATAAAAAAATACGAGTATATTTTTGAAGTAAAGTGACTAGAAGACAATATTTATCATTGGCCACATTTAATATCAATACTATGCCATATGTAGTTATCTCTAATGTGATAAGCATATTAATTATAATTTGATAATATTTCTTAAAACATACTGCTTTATATAGATTGATTGATTGGACATTTAATGAAAGTGGGTGCAATTTATTTGGGTGGTCGAAAGAGTAAGTCACAGTTTGAGGTTGGTGGACACTCTGCAAGTACATGTCTCAAACTTTAAAGTTACAGATGCCTACCACATGGAGATTCAAGATGAATAGTGATAAGCTTGAGTTGTCCATAATCACCTGAGCTTTTCAGCATACATGTAATTGTAGGAAATCAAGAGAAAAAGACTTGAGGAGAAATGTTTCCTTTATAGTAGACCATGTTTTATCAAAGAAATTTTTAAAAATGAAGCAATAATTTCCTATTCCACCTTCTCCTGTACCCAACCAACCCTACTCTCAAGGCATATGTCAATCTATCATTAGTTTGCTCTGACTATCCTATCCAAATTGTAATTGTTAACTATGATACAGTTTTTGTACTATCCCAGGTGGCAAACAATTACTAGGAAGTCATATATAAAAGATGTGGCAACAATCATCATAATTTTTTGTAAAAAGAGATAGTACAAAAATAAAAATATGCAAAAAGAAACTTGATAGGCAACTCTTAGGTAAGATCTTATGTGGTGTTACCCCTTAGAAAATGAGTTTATAACTTGGCCAGAATGGGGAAAACCTTCTGGATTCATCCTGTGTTCTCTTTTAACTTTTATTGCTCCAATATTCATTTAACTTTCATGACTTTTTTTGATGAAAGTTAACCTTTTGCTATCTTTCAGAAAGAAATGAGGGTATATGGCAGTATGTTTTCATTTAATTTAATCTCTTATTTCTAGAGTTATACTATGTTTTAATAGATTTACTACTATGTGCAATATGTTTTACTAATTTCCAGGACATAAAGAATCAAAAAGGATAATAACTTTTGTTGGGGATCTAAGAGACAAAGCAGCAGATTCGGTGAGAAAAGCATTTTTGAATGTTGATTGTGTCATCCATGCAGCAGGTTTAGTCAGTTATTCTTTCCCAGTCAATACTCAAGGTCTACATGATCACAATGTTCTAGGTAAGCTCACCATCATGCATATATATGTTTCTTTTGTAGCATAAAACTGAGATGAATTATGGGTAGAAATGAATGAGAGACTTTCTGCAAATTCAAAAATGTCATAATTTTTAGGTATTCTTAATGGTTGAAGTCCGCAAAAAACGTTTGTTGGAAATTCAATAATTTCAGTGTATATCCACTGAACTAAGCATATGAATACATGTGTAATTTATCTAATAAACAGTGTATGATGAAATCACACCAAACTTTTCTATTTCAGTGCATTGGATTTAATTCACATAGCTATCCAATCAAATTTTTGGGGCAATCTTTAATGTACCTTAAATCTTTAATTTGTCGATTTGCAATGGTCATTTTCCTAACTTTAAGCACCAACCTAACAGGTGCCTCACCTTGGAGGCTTCTAGTGATATAAGAAGATTGCAGTTAGATTTCATACTAGTCAAATGGAAGTTTAAGAACTGGGTGAAGGGGAGATAAGCTAGTCCAAGCATGATTTGTGATTACTATATAGTCTGGTCAAAATATTCATACTGTAAGTTGAAACCCAAAAAAAAATTAAAGGGAACAGGAATTAGGAAATGGCAAATTTGTAGGTTTAAACAATTAAGAAAAAATACACAGAAAAAACACATGATAGTTTAAAGCTTTTATGAGAAGATAATGCTAACAAGAAGTTGAATATGGTGAAGGAGAAACTTTAAATGACAGCAGAGGAAGTAATTGGATAAAAAGCCATAGAGTATATGTTGAAAGAAAGGAAGGAAATAACACTAGAACTACTGGAGAAAATAATTAGAAGAAGGTTGCTAAAGTACTTTGGTAAGCAAAAGAAACGAGCTCTTGGTAGATGCATAGTTTAATAGACATAATGTGGGTAGCTTTGCTGGCCACTGCACTACTTTCATGCATGTAAATGTATTTTACTATACCCTGTGGTGGCATAAAGAAATAAAGAATGTAATTTTTCATTGGGGATTGAAAATAAACATTTCTTTCCCACTTACTAGTTTTTGCTCTAGTAAATTTTTGTTATTTGGAGAAGCATCTACCCAAGTTTGAGCATAACAGGCTAAGATGGAGGATACATTGGTTTGCTCAAGTCTCTCATGGGTAGAGAATACCCCGCATTCAAAAACTCACCTGGAGGAACTAAAATGGTTAGAAGGCAAGAGTGAAGTCAGAAATACTTTCAAGGGACTGCTGGGAGGTGGTTATTGGCTACAAGGATGTTGCAATTATAAGCTAATGCTAGGAAATGGACAAAATCTAACCTTTTTGTTTTGGTCATCATCATAAGAAATGTCACTGATGAACTTATTAACAATAGTTTGACCTTTGAAAAGGTGTAGGAGAAATGGAATAGTTTTGACAATGTCTAATAAGAACTTCTTTTATGGTGCCACACTCAAATTAAGGCAGCTTGTTAGCCTAACAAAAACAAGATTTAAATGTTGACTTTTAATAATCAAACCACTTTACTTTTCCACATAATCTTTTTAATTTTTTAATTTTACTACCCAGGTTTTGTTATAACTTAACATCATCATCACAGATGATGATGTTATGTTATATGATTATTATTAAAAGTCAGTATGAAGATTTTTCACCAAGTTACGCCAGAAACTGTTTTATTTAAGATTTAAATGTGTTTGAGAATTTAAATCAAATTTTTAATATGAACAGACTTTTAATTGCAAATGATTTGGGTTTCATAGGTAAAGAGTTGGCTGCTATATGTCTCACAGGGTTCCCAATAGATTAATATGAATATACTATTAAGGCTTTCACAGTTCAAACTCATCGATGATCATCAATCAGTATTGACTCATAGAGGAGCAGGACAGGACAAGCTTAGTGAAATTAAAACTCAGACATGAAAAATAACATGGCAAAAATAATAGCAATCTAATCAAACCAAGATGAATGCTACAAGTAGGGGTCATGATGGACAAAGCAATGATCATGGAGGGAATTCAAGGTATGGTGGGGATAGACATCAACAGTGTTAAAGGTCATATTTCAGCAAATTTCCCCAGGCATTTAGAATGGGCAGAGAAGGAAGATCCGAAGAAAGAGTCAACCTTAGCGGTCACCAGAGAGCATGTTTATTTGTGTGTTAGAAGAAATGCTCCAAGTAATTGGAGAGTGTGGTAGCTTGATTGCGGTGCTTCTGAAATATGATGAATCATAGAGATTTGATAAAAGTTTTTCATGAGGTTGTGGACAAACTTCACTGTCATGAGGACAGTGAAGTCAAACTGGGAGATTGAGTCCCCCAGTGGATTGGGGGAAAAGGGTGAAGAATCCTACAAATTTCTGATAAGTGTGAGAGGAAAGACAATAAGTTTAAGGAGGTCTTGTACGTTCGGATTTACAAGGCAATTTAATTCTCCAGGGGAAGATTGTATTGGAAGAGTTCAAAATTCCAGCTTTCCAAAGGAATTCAAGTATTTGATTGGAGATGAGATATTGTTTCAGGTTCACAGAGTTTCAAGAATGCCTTTTATCATGACTGTGAACAAAGTTACAATTAGAGACATAAAAGAAGAACATGCCAGCAGAAAGGGAAAGTCTCAAAAGTATCGTTGGTCTGACATAGTAGGCTCGATGATAATCATTCCTTCCCTGAAGAGGACTGCTTGACAGCCGAAACACTGTGTCAGCTTCTGGGCACATTCCTTACCTTTCCCAAAGTGTAAGTCACGGGATTAACGTTGGAAGAGATTCCACGGTAGAATTTTCTGAGTGTGTGAGTTTTGCAAGAGTTAAGGCATTTACACATACCCAAGCAAGTGAGTGATTGGCGAGCCACTGGCACAGAGGGAAACCTCTCGCAAGCCCTGGTTGTGTGAGTTCCTGCAACCAGCAAGGATCAAGGCTATTTAGTACATCCAAGCTGGAGAGTACATGATTAATTTGTATTTATTTTATTATGTGCGATTGGTGGGCCGCTGGCACAGGGAGAATACTCTCATAAACCTTGTCTGGGTGAGTGATTGATAAGGGCGAGGGTCAATACTATCTAGTACACCTTAGCCAGACTGTTTTTTGTTACCATTTTTTTTGTTTAATCATTTTCTGTTCAAACCCCCCCCCATATCATTTTATTTTTTGTCATTTAATTTGAATTATTTATTCATTTTTATTTTTTCCTCTATAATTTCCCTCACCATATCCTATGCTCATTTGTTAGAGTACGGCTGGGGTCGATTCTTCCCATAGTATATTCATGTCACTTAAACGCCTCACACAAAGTATTTTTCAATGGGAAGTAAAGTTAAGTTTTGAGACTAACTATGCCTGAATTATGATAAAAAATTTGTGACTGTATTGGGAAAACTTCTGTACATAAATGCCCATGCTCTATGGTTGGCTCTCTGGTTTCATAAAACTGATTATTTTTTCAAAACCTTGCACAAATAGTCAGAAGGCAGATGACATGAATGTTGGCACTAAAAAATTTCATTATTCAAATCAGATCTGATCATTTCAAATCATTGCAAAAAATATTTTCTATGCATTATCTCTTCTACAAATTTTACCTAATTTGCTATAGAGTTTCAAACACCAAGAGTAGGAACATATTTTGGAATAAATTAAGGAGTTTATGATAAGTTTAGATATTGGATTGAAACAATTATGAATATCAACTTAATTTTCCTTGTCATTAAGCTCATTTATTCCTCTAGAGACACTTTTTTGCAACTTGATAATGTGTATTACATTATATTTCATTTCACATTAAGTAAGCACTTTCATACTAATATTCAGTCTTCTTCTCTTTTAGTAACAAGCAATGTTGTCTCTCTCTGCATTGAAGAAGGCATTGAGCGACTAGTTTTCTGTAGCACTGCTGAAGTAACTATGGTACCCTATTTAGGGAGTAACATAACAGTTGTTGTCTACAAGACAGAGTCTAAAGCTCTGCCTCCAAAATTATTGGAAGAATCAGCATCTACTTCATCTTCAGTAATCTCCAAAGATAAAGGATTAATAACTCCAGGATATCCATATTCTAAATTGAGAGCTGAAAATATAATTTTGGAAGCAAATGGAGCCCCTCTGAAAAATGGTAACATTTTATCCACTCTTGTTTTTGCCATTCTAGCATAATGGTTTATATGTAGCTAAGTTACTTCTATCTGAGTCGATAGTATGTTTATCTAACAACAAGCTTCATATTGGTTTTATATGAAATCTTTTGGTTCCATGATATACGTATATTGTTAAAATGGATGGATGAGCTATGCGTAGTGAATGCTGTTTGGCTCTACCTCTGGAATCACTTTGGAATTAGAAGGATTCATAGAATCTGCATCTCTGTTATCCTGGTAGCATTTTTTTGTAGATAGGGAAGAAGTATTATGTTTTTGAAATTTTTAATAATTTTAATAATAATAACTAATTTGAGGTTAAGTTTTAGGATACAAACTAAATTTGATAATATTTTTGGTCATGCAAGCTCCTTCATTCCCAAAATTTCAATTTGAAAACCCTTCCCTAGAGCATTACAATGTTCATGCTTTTCAAGTGAAAGCAATAAATACAAAGTGAGGAAAAAGATTGGGCATTTATGATAGGCTGAAATATGGTAGAAGTATGTGGAGCTGAAAATGGTTTTCTGCAATGCAAACTATCATAATATTCTATGTACTGTGGTGTGGGACCTTAAGGTTTGGCATCATTCACCATTCACATCATTATCAGGAGGTATATTTTGTTTTCTTTTTATGGTGCAAAATAAAATTGAAAAGTAACATTAATATTGAAAGTGACATGAAGCATCATGCCATTATGCAAGGAAAGGTGTCACCATGGTAGAACTTTTCATGGAAGAGTTAGGTATCAACACAGTAAACATTAGTAGGATTAAATTTTGACAAAAATAGTTCAAGTATTTGAATGTAAGGTAAGAAATTTCTTATTTTCATTGGAAAAGAAAAGCTAAATTTGACTGTTTCAATATGAGTTGCCTTTTTCTGGGTCAATAGTACAAGATATGACTGGATGGCTAGGGAAAATTGAATGGTACTGCTAAATTAATTTACTATAAAATACACTTGCAATTTGTTGTTCCTTTGGATAGCTTTACAAACAATTTTGATCATTCAAGTATATTTTTATTTTTGTATGTACCTTTATTCATTGACTTTCATTATAAATTGTGATACTACTTTTTCGTCATTTTGTTTTTCATTTACAGGTCCCCAAGCAAACAATTTTAGTCAATAGTCAGTCTGAAAATAATGCATAGGAATATACACAAAAAATATCTATGACATCTGTTCTTACTCTTAACTATTGCTAGTCCTTGATTTCTCTTTTGTCTACCTAATTCACTGACTGAGAAAATATGGTACCTCGGGAGAGACTAAAATATTTGCATCTAGGTGATTAGTTGTATGATCAGCATGGCCATGAGCTCTCTTCTTCTTTCCTTAAGGAAGAACCTGCATAAGCTGGCCTACTGACAGCATTATGCACCAAGAGCAAAAACAAACATTCATAATAGTCCAGTGGTTCAAGTTTAAGATATTATTATTTATATTTTACATGATATAATTCCACATTGACTTCAAAAACAGGTTAAGTATTTTGGGTTTAGTAGATTTTTTAAAGAAATTAATAGCAGGAACTCTCACATATAATATCAATAAATATCTCAAAAATTGTGAAATTAATAAGACCAGATCATTAATCCTAATTTCATTGAAGAGATACTTCAATTTATCCAGGCTAAAAAACCAACAAAGTCCTATAGTTTTGGTTAGGGACTGCTTTGAATTAGGCAATAATTTGAAGTATTATTGGTAAAAATGACAAGGCTTTACTGTTAAGGAATTAGACAAGGACACAACTCTCATCAGATGTATTCAACATTCATTGCATGAGGTAATGGAGAAGCTCAAGCTCATAGTCATCAAAGGAATGAAGGTGAATGGGAAGGAAATTAATGTACTCCCTCCCTTTGATGGCATTGCACTTACAGTAGGTAATTTAGGAAAGTTATAGGTATCCTTAAACACATTCAATAAGGTGCCAAGTAATATGAAATTGTAATTTTCCACCATGATTCATTCTGTACAATACTTGTATGTTTCAGTTTTTGAATGCAGCCGAGGTGAATTTAAGGTCATCAATAAAAGAATGGAGAGGAGGGAAAATGTTTACTATGGGAATGATCAGTGAGGGTTAAGAAAGAGGAGAGGTAGACATGAAGAGAAGCAATAATGAAGCCACTGATAGAAACAAATATAGAATACAACCAGAAAGTATTTGTATGCTTTATTTTGAGAGAGGCTCAATAGAGTAAATTGTGTAGATTGCTTGATTGATTGATTAATGAATGCATTGTATGATGATAGAAGTAGACTGGAGGAATAAGTGACTTTTCCTCAACCAGTAAATACCTCAGACTGCTGTGGTGCATGTGATGGATGGATAATAAGGATGGGCAGTTAGGAAAAGAGGTTAGACATGGGTACCCATTACCTCTGTTGCTTTCAGATGTTTGCATGGAGGAAATGGTAAAAGAAATATGGGATTGCAGAGTATATTAGACAATAGGTGTAACAGGCATAGAATGAGAATCAATATACACAATATATAAAATGAAGTTAAAATGACAAGACACAATACAAAGATTATGAGATTTTCAAAAAAGATTAAAGCTAAGTTAAATTAAAATTAGAGGGCTTGACCAGTTTCCCAAATTGGAAGTGTTTTGAACGAAGATGGTCAGAGTAGTAGGAATATAAGAAGGAGAATTACATCAGGCAGAGAAGCTCTCACAAGCTTTCTTTCCTTAGGGGGATGATGACAAGGATGTCAGCCAGGTTGTTAAGAAAAGATTAAACTTTGATTCAGAGTGTGGTTTTGTATGACTTGGAAACATTATCATTACATCAAGATGATAAGCATAGATTGGAGACTTTAGAAATGTGCTTCAACTACTTTACCGGAGATGGCCACTGAAAAGGGGGAAAATTACATCACATCAATTCTCATCATGAATTACGAGTATATTAAAGGCAGCTAAAGAGTGCTTTAGAGAAGATGGTCACTGCCATCCAAGATTCAATTTGATTAGGATTTTCTGGGTAAACTATTCTTAATTCTGTCTAATAAGGCTGTTGAAAGATTCCATGCTTCTGAAAGTGACATCTGGGGCTGACAAGCAACCCCAAAGGAAAGAACTGTTTCTGTCAACCACCTCTGAGCATATCATCATTATTGATGTTTCAGTCCTAAGATTGATTAACTGCAGCCCTCCATCCTACCCTATCTGATGCTAATTGGCTTACTTCTTGGTATATCTTCTTTGAACACAGCAGTTGTCTTTTCATTGTGAATGCTCTCTTAGCTTGAGGTATTATTTGCTTGATATCTGTAGTACTTCTTCCGCTCCATGTGATGGTATTTCCATGATAGGTGAAGAAGTCTACTTGTTTTAATTTTTGTCCTTTCAGTGTGACTACTGTATTCCGCTTCTCTCCTCCACATACTAGGATTTTAGTCGCCATCTTGTTTATGCTTGTGTTGTATCTTTGTAGAAATTGATCCAATAAATTTAGTGACCTTTGAAGACCCTCCTGGTTTTCTACTATCATTGTAATATCATCAGCGAGGTGTAGGATGTTCATCTCTTCTCCATTGATTCCGTTTATATCCAATGCCTTGTGCTTCTCTTATTGCTTCCTCTAGGTACATGTTGAACAATGCAAGTGAGAAGTTGCATCCTTGTCTAACTTCTTTGTTAATTTTAGCCTCTATATGGCTTCCATCTCTCATTCGTATTGTAGCTACTTGCTTCTTGTATAGCTGATAGATTATTCTTCTGTCGTTGTAATCTATTCCGAGTTTTTCCAGTAGTCCAAACATCTTTTTCCATTCCACACTGTCGAAGGTATTCTCCCAGTCCACGAATGCTACATACAGTTGCTTGTTCACATGCATTGTTTTCTCAATCATTATTCTCAGACGGAGAATGGCTTCCCTGGTTCCTCTGTTCTTCCTAAAACCAAACTGGTTTTCCAGTAGGTTATCCTCAAGTTTCCTTTTCATCCTTCGACTTATTATTTGCCTAAGTATTTTTGATGCATGTGACACAAGACTCGAGGTTTGGTGTTCCCCTCATTTCTCTGTCCTAGTCTTCTTTCATATTGTGATCATCACACTCCTTTGAAAATCTTCAGGAAATCTTCCATATTTGTAGCTATCTTTGATTATTCCATACAGATTGTCCTTGGGTTTGTTTTTGAGTACCTTGATGATGTCTCTATTGATTTTGCCTCCTCCAGGAGCTTTGTTTTTCTTAAGGTGTTTTATTGCTATATTGAATTCACTCCTCTGAGCACAAGTTCATAAAAAATTTTCAAAGGAAAAAAACACCTGTATGTGGTTACATCTTCTTGGTAACAATACCATTCATGCTAAGAGTTTTGTTATTTTTGTTGAACATACATACAGAGAACAGTAGTTTAAAGGTACCCATTATTTAGATTTATTTTCCTTCCTGAAACAATGTGAATTCTTTCCTGAAATCACTTTCTTAGGCAGCCAGTTGTGTTGAACCCAGTGGCTACTCTTAGGTCAGGTTTCACTGGATGTATGTATTTAAAATTAATCTTAAAAATTGCTTGCATTTCATTTTGATTAACTCCTTCCTACATGCATGCAACAATGAGCACAATATGAATGTAGTCATAACTGTTGAAAATTTAAATTAGGGTCACTAATTTTTCCTGCTTTATTAACATTTTAACATTTTCAGATAACATAATGTAGAAAATATTTAAAAAGTGACAATGCACTGAATTATGAAGTGATACTGAAATTGTAAATTAAACAGCTTGGCTTTTCCACATTGAAAATTTTTTATTCACTACCTAGGTTTTGTTATGGTATGACATCATCAGGTTATACCATAATGAAACCTAGGCAGTAAATAAAACATTTTCTATATAGAAAAGCCAAGTTATTTATTTTTCAATTTAAATAAGAAGATTTTCCACCAAGTCAAGCCAGAAACTGTTTTATTTATGAAGTGATAGTATTGTTTATTTATCCTTCACCCATCAGATGTCAAAACTCATAATGCATTTTTAATAAAATTTTAGGGAAAGGCACTTTAAAAACCGTGGCATTGAGACCCACATTACTTTATGGTGAAGAAGACTATAAATTTGTACCAGAAATATGCAAGCTTGCTGACTTCTGTGATGGAAGACTCATTCAAATATCTGGACTTGGAGGCAAACAGCAAGTAACATATGCAGGTGATTTTTTTCTTGTTTATTTTCACTGTACATCTGTAAACTTGAATGACTGTAAAATATTTGACGAACATTGGATTTAACTATTCATTCCTGGGTCCTTCAATCTTCATATTGAATAGGATTTGTGGGGCAGAATTGAGTTTCTTAAAACCAAAGTTAGATGCAATATTAAACACGTACTTTCATTTATGCATATAGACATTGAATTTAACTGGCAAAAAGGATTTAAGTTACAATAAAATATTTTTAAATTTACCCTACAATTGAAGTTCTTTGTACGTGTTGGTTTAATATTTCAAAACTTTGTCCACTGAGAAACCTAGCTAAAAATGTAAAGACACTTTTTTCAAATTTACAAATTTAAATTTTTTTTAATTTAAAAATTACAAATTTTTCATTTATTCCTAGAATCAGAGTTGGAAAAGTTTTGCTTTGAATAAAGGAAATAATTGCTATTATAGAGAAGGCTGCAGTCTATAATCTATAGCTACATTATATAATGAAACAGAAGCCAAAATAGTCTTAGATGGAATGGTCTAAATTGAAAGTGATCCATAGAGTGCCTCAATGAGTGAAGATATATTATTTTTCAAAATTAAAGTTGTAAGATCCATTTGCAGGCTCTCTAACCACAGTGCACCGGATCTGAAAACCTTTTTTCACAGTGAAAACAGACTACCTGAGACTTTTCTCAGGGGCCTCATGAGGCCTATGCTCAAATCTATATCATGTTATGGGCAGCAAGATATATTTAAATTAATGAAAAGGGATGGTTAATTAGGTAAATATCTGAATTTTATAAGCAATTCAGGAGCATCAATAACTCATTATAAGTTGATTTTTCATCTAAGGTTATCATTTAATCATAATAATCCTCATAGATATAAATTGCTTCTGTGTGATATTTAGAATTATTAAGATATTAAGATAGAAGCTAACACAATGTATGGGAAATTTTAGTCCTCATGTAACACTTAACATTTCATTTAAGAACCTTTTAGGGAGCTTTTTCTTATGCTCTGACAAATTTTTAGCAAATACTCTTGTAGTTATTGTGTCACCATGTTTATTGAATGCACTGATGAAAATATTTGGCAATAATAAGTTTTATTATGAAATTTAATGAATACAATCATTTTTTATACCTGATGATGGAAAAAGCACTAATTGAAGGTATTTTTCCCTGTAAATTGGCTTGCAACAAAGAACAAAGCCATTCCCATACACCCTCTGCCCATTCGATGCAGTATGATTTTAGAGAACATTTGGGTGCAAAAAAGTGTCTAATGGGCTGGGAATTAAGGTATTGTTTATAGATAAATGTGTACCGACATAATTTTATCTAATTCAAAAAATTAATTTTTGCCCAAGAAGTGCCTACACTGGCCGTGTAGGTGGCCATATAGGCAGTGCAAGCAGCTGTAGCCATCTCCACAATAGCAGCCTACACAGCCGTGTGCACTTATGTACCTACAAGTGGCTGCACAGACTATGTGGCCCATTAAAACACCTATTCTAGACACTTTTATTAGAGCACCTAGTGATTTTTAAAACCTTTGTTCAAAGATAAGTAGCTAAACACCTAAATCTCTGAGGCAAACTGAGGTTTAACCCTGCGTAGTCACTCATATTTTAGAATATAGTATACATATTTTATGATCATTAAAAGAAAATCGTTAAAAAAGGGCAGATAAGTTTGAGGTTATCAATTGCAGTTTTATGATGATCTGTACACAAAAGTTTATAGAAAAATTTCCGTTGAAATGCAATAAAAATAATGATAAAATTAAATGAAGCTATATGCCTCATTAATGTTCACATCTCTAAGGAATAGCAGCTCCTCAATATTGTAGATATTTCTTAGATTCTTTAATTTTTTTATAAATACTTGAACTGTAGTAATTAAACTTTTATTTTCATTATTTACATTTCAATTAAACCATTTTTACAAAATTCATGGTTTCAATTACTTGCACTAGATCAACATACATATAGTAGGCTATTATGGAAGATAAATGGAAATGTGTGGAGTTGTGTTGATGAGATGGCTAGTGCACTGGCTACCAACTTCAAGGGCCCAGGTTTGAATCTTAGCAGTAGCAGATTTTTCAGTGGTGTCCTTTCTTGGGGTGCTTTGTGGAGAGTATTTCAAGTGGAGTACACTGTCTTTCAAATGCATTGTTAAATTGTGAGTCCTATAGAATCTTTCATTAAGTGTTGACTTATACATATGCCAGGTTTCTCTCCAATCTTCCTCCATTCTCTGAAAACACTCCCTCCACCAAATTGCCCACCTATCTCTAATGGTACATGTGATGGCTGCTGTTGGTCATCCTCTACCCCCCCTCCCCCTAATTACTATACTCTAGGAACCTTGTTAACATCATTATATGTCAGCTTTATAATCAACTCCTATGCCATGATGGTGTACATTGTGGGGGTGTGTACTCTGAGACAATTGGAGAAGAGGAGGCAAGAAAGAAGATTAAGGGAGGATCATGAATTTGATGGAGCGATAAGGCATGATATATGTTAGAGATTGAGAAAGTGCTGCACTGCAAGAGTTTAGAATGTTAATGAAAATGAAAGAATGTAGGAATGAAGCTGAGAGATAGGTATTTTAATATGAGAATGTATTCTGTTGTATATTATTTATTTATGAATAGTAAATTTGGAGACTCAAATCTTAAAAGAGCTGTTATCATATTAAGGTAATATAGTTTCTCTCTTTGTCAGTTTCTGATATGTGGTATGTTCACAAGTAAATAAGCAAAGTTACTTAAAAAAGCAGCATAAATCTAAAAAAGTAGATTGCTAAAGAATAACATATCATGTAGTTTTGATGATGTTTCATGGTCAGACAGTCATTTTTCTTTGCCATACACATCCAATTTTTTGGTATATCTAGGATATTCTTGATTTATAGGTAAAGCAGAGGCAGAGGCTCAACACCTCCTATCAGAAAAATCAACCTCTCACCAATCTCCCTGAAGGCCAAACCCACTCTCATAAAATGTAGAATCTTATTATTACTCGATGTTGTTATGCAAGGTCTATCCAGGAAGTCACTTACGTTTTGAAGTAAAATAAGCCAAAGTGAAAGGTACCTTCTTAAACTATTTTTCTGAATAGTTTCCATCCGAATTGAGGCATTTATCATAATGATGCACAAGATTTTCAATTCCATCTCTGAAGAAATCTGCCGCCTTACATTTTAACCATTTGTTTACACCAGTATACAACTCTTTATCATTGTTGAAGTGCTGTGTTTCAAGGCATGCCTTGCAAGAGATCCATAATTGTAAATTGGTGATTTTTGCAAATTTTTTTTGTTGAATTTCACCATCAGTTCACCTGTTACAAGGCTAGTCTGACCCTTGTGGTCCTCCGTGTGAGCATTGGTGCAGCCATTTTTAGACTGAATGCACTACTGCCTCACTTCACCACCACTCATTATTCTGTCTCTGTACATTTCACAAAATTACCAATGAATTTCAATTGACTTGTGGTTTTATGCCAGTAAAAACCTAATCATAAATTGCACTTCACAACTCGCAGGATTTTCTATTGCAGTGTACATTTTAACAATTTGCAGTGAGCAAAATAGAAGAACCACATTATGCACACAACTAAAGGTGCGCACTGAGTTTAGGCACATTTAGATATCAAGATGGTGAAGCCCTATCCACCGCCACACTAGGCAAAAACGTAAGCTACTTTCTGGTCAGCCATCGTATTTTGAATGAGTTATTTCAAATGAATGCAAATAGTATCTAGCAATACTGTGTCAACAGTATCAACTCATTAGAAAGTACAATAACAATAGAAATCATTACTGTTTTCATGGTTATAAATGTGAAAAATGATTAATATTACTTTTCAAACCCTTCAACAGTAGTTTTGTTATTTATTCTTTAGTTCTTAAAACTTTTAGGTTGATCTCTTTTTTTGGCTCTCCAAAAATTAGAATGATACAGTTTGTATATTACTGCATACTTTACATAACTGCTATTTACTCATCCACTATTTGTGCTTGTTTTTGTAACAGTAACTGGGTTTGGCATACTTAAAAATGTATGAATTAGAAATATATTTAGATAAGTTATAAGTTCCAAATACATAATTTAAGTACAACATACATATATTTCCTTTTCATTAAGCATATTTTACTTCTAGGTGGGGTGGTAGGAGTAATACTATTGCATGATATAGAGGCCATAAAATCCATTGTCATTGATTTTAAATTGTTTTTCATTCATTAAATGCATACCTCTAGGGAATGCTGCTTGGGCCCATATATGTGCGAAGAATGTTCTGAAGAAACACCCAGAATCCATTGCTGGCTTCCCTGTCTTCATCACAGATGACACACATCTTGATAACACATTACGATTTGTGGAGAGGGTAACAGGTGGCAGGGGTCCCAATCCCAGAATTCCCAGCTGTAACGCATCTGCTGCTGCTGCAAACTTGAAAGGCGAGAGGTCACCATATTATGTGACTGAGTGGTCGATACCAATGGTGGCCAGCTATGTGGTGGCATTCTTTTTTGAACTAATAATGTCCTGGTTGGTGAACCCATTGTTCAATATAATATTACCAGTATCTCCATGTGCTTTTATCTCATATTTAGGTAGTGTGACATTCTTCAGCAGACTGAGAGCCTCCCTTTATATGGACTATGAACCATTGTATACTATGGAAGAGGCAATTTCATCTTCCTCTGAGTTTTATGCAAGAGTAAGGCATATGGCTAAGGGGAAATTGGGAAAGCCACAACAAAGAAACATATTGCGAATGAATGTTGGTGATGGGGGACAAACGCCTAGTCCTACTTAAAACTTCTTTGACTATTCTTGTAAGTGCATTTGATTAGTGATTGACTGAAAAAAAATGTAGACACTAAAAATTTTTATACTGAAATAAATGAAATCATTATAAGTGATAAAATATGTAACATTAGTATGGAGATCCGGAGTTCCCTACGTATTAATATGAGTAACTAGCATAATAAAGGTGACCAAAACTGATGAAAATATAGTTACTAAGAGAGGAAAACTTGGTCTTGATTTTTATCTTTGCTAAATTTCTTGAGGTGGTGCAGACAAAGTAATGCGTAGTCATGATACAGATATGTTTGAAATGGCATAACTTGCCATTGCTCCCTGCATTAATGAAAGTTACTTGTTTGGTTCCTAGTCATGGAGAGAAAGTGAAAACTATCTGACCAATTAATTAAGAAAAGTATCTGAATTTTCAGTATTTGAAAACACCTAAGAGCGGAGTTAAAATTATCACATATTTTCCTCAATTTTCTCAGAAGTGATCTATAATATAAGATGTTGATGAGGAAGACTTTTAGTTTCGGAACACTTATTTTTTACTAATAATGCTTCAACTTATACTGAAAGTGGTGAGTTGCAACCAAGAATCTTGGAATGGAGTGCCTACGTGCAATTAGTTGTATTTTCTTTTCCGTTTAATTTTCTGACACAAAATTTGTCAAAATCATGTGAAGTGCGATTGAACAACACTTTTATTATAATGATGGAACTTAAATCAGTATTCTTTCTACATATGCCCAACTTGCAATCAACCAATTATTATTGAGTCATTGACAAAGTAGAAAGAACTAAGGAAATAAAATTGAATGCAAAAGGAAATTCTTCTTGCTCAAATAAAACCAGCTCACATTTTATTTTTTTCTTAGCTTTGAAATTTGATTGCTATATACTGGTCATTTATAGCTTTTCTTCACTTTTCTCGGTATACATCAGCTGTTGTCACGATCAAGCTTTGCATGTTTTTGTTCAGTGAATCTACCCTAAGGAATAGGTACTCACAGGGCCAAATTTGGTGATTAAACTTTTCTCATAATAATATATTCTCATAATAATTGATTTGTACCTCATTCATAGCCCTTAGAGCTGCTTGCAGATCCTCTCGCATTTCCACCACTACTGCGATGTCATCTGCAAACCGGAGCTTGTTGATTTCTTCTCCGCTTACCTTGACTCCTTTGATACCCAATTCTTAAGTTTCTTTTATTGACTCTTTTGGGTATATGTTGAATATTGCTGATGAGGGGTTGCATCCTTGTCATACTCCTTTGTTTATTTTGGCTTCTATTTTTCTTCCATTTTTTTACATTGTTGTGACCTGATTCTTGTAGAGGTTATGGATAATTCTTCTGTCATTGTAGTCCAATTGAAGGGCTTCTAGTATCTTGAACATATTGTTCCATTTGATGCTGTTGAAGGCCTTCTCCAAGTCCATGCATGCCACATACAATGGCTTATTTACGTGTCTCATTTTTTTGGCCATAAGTCTCAAGCTAACAAGTGCCTCACTTGCTCTTTGGTTTTTCCTGAATCGGAATTGATTTTCTGTGAGGTTTCCTTCTATCCTTCCTTCTATTCTTCAGCTAATTATCTGAGTGAGGATTTTCGATACTTGAGTCACCAGGCTCAATGTTCTATGTTCTTTGCCTTTATCTGTTTTCAGTTTCTTTGGCATTACAATCATTACACTTTTCACTTAAGACTTAATGTACCTATACTTAATTTATTCCTTTGTCTCTTGATATTTTATAAATTCCTGCCCATTATACTGTCCTTATATTTCCTGTCATATAACTTAATGAATGGAAATTTCTTTTGAGTGACTTTTTTTACTGCTGCTTAATGGTTCTGCAGGGGATACAAGTGATTACAGTTACTGAGTTTTTGCCTACACTGCTGAAGGGCTTGGTACAGTTGGTTGAGTCCCATAGTTGGCTATTATAGATTTTTTACTATCCAATATACAAAATAATGGAAAAAATAATGGTTGTGATTTCTCATTACCTTAGTTAATAGTATTTTTAATGTGTCACCATCCCTTTAAATGATTGGCCTACTGGAATTAGATGCCTGTATACCCTGAGAAATAAATGCTATTGACCTTTTTGCTTGTTGCTTGTTTGGTTCCTGTAAGTTATCCTATTAGGTGGGCAGCAATTATCATTTTCCCAGCCGGTTGAATTTCAGGTGTCATTGGACTCTGCAGTCCTTACATTATGCTGAGGTTGCAGTCCATGGGGAATAGATTATAGATAATATGCCAGAAAAATAATTTATCAACATTACAAGAACTAATCACCTACATAAATACAAAAAGAAGTGAAGTTAAATAAAGGAGTAAGACAAGGATGCAATCTCAGATTCTTAGAACCTGAGATTTGGAATGTTAACAGACTTGGATATTGAATTGAAAATATAGATTGAGGTTTCCCTAGCAATAGATTAAGTTATAATCCGAGCACCATTACGTATTTTACTCTGGAATGTATTCCATAATGATATACGTATATTTATGGTTAATGGCTCTCACAAAAAGTGACGGAAGGAAACATATAGTATAAATATCTATGACTGATGAATTGTTCAATCCCATAAATGAGTTGCATCTTTTTTACATATTTATGTTAACAAAACACCACTTATTTAATTGTAAATATCAACTTATATCAAAGCAAAACGGGAAAAGAGGTTCTCTTTTAGATTCATTACTTTCACCTTGAAATGTTGAGGAAGTGCCGAAATCTTTCTTAATACATAATTTCTTAGTTTACATGAAGCATCCGCCACTCCGATTACTTGTTTAGTATTAAAGTAATCACCTTTCTTCCAATATCTCTCACTAGCTCTCATGATACTGGGCGAAAACATGATGGATAAATTAGATCAGCTATCTACTTCCCAACTCCAATTATAAGAGGCAATGGGATTATCGAAGTTACAACTGGAATGTCGTATCTTCCAAGCTCAAGACTACAAATCCCTGATTTAATACCTCTGATCCATGAAATAAATTTTAAATACAAAAGGCAGAATTTTTCTGAGTTCATTCTTGGGCGAATACGCCGCATGTATATTAGATACGTAAAAGGAAATTTGGATGATTTGAACAGGCAGAGTTCTTTTGTCAAAAAAGAAAATGCGAAAGTACTATGGACGGCTCAAAAGTTTCAGGTACCCTTTTTTCGTGATAGTTTTGTTGTAGAATTTACTGGAACGATTCTTATTTGAATCGGCAAGTTTCGTTTCTCCAACTTTGTGATTTCATCAAAAGTTGGTCAAGTCAAAAGCACGATTTTATAAATCGAGATAAGCCAGATTGAAAAAATTATCTCGCTTGAAGATTGGATAAAGGATATTTTAATAATGGTAGGGTGATATGGCGGGTTAGTAGAGACAGCCTATCTTTCCAACATCACTACTGCACAGATCTTGAGATTGCCCTTTCTTGAGATGTGATAGAAAGTTAAGCACCCATTGCCATTCTATAATAGATTTTTACGACTGTGTAAGATAATGAATTGAATCCAGAAGCTTTAATAATTTAAAATATTCTATAAAATGCCTGCGATGGATTTTGGAGCATGAGAAACGAAAGCACGACGTCTTTAGACATAATAAGACAACGGATAATATTTGACCATAGATCAGAAGCAAGAGTATGCAGAAAACACACTTTTAGTTACATATTATTTCATTGGGCGCAAAAAAAACCACAGGAATCACCACGAATTTTGGTTGCATAGGTGAGACCATCTCGTTCTAACTCTTACGGTGATATCACCGCAGGAGGGGGACATTTTCCGTAACTTACGCTATATAAATGTACACACCCAAACATATGAAATGTCATTCTGTATCATCCACGAGCATGAACTACTCATAGATTGCTATTAATCATTAGTTTTTACGGATGATGCTAATCAGGAAAGTGTTAATCTTGGAAGTTTTCTCACGTTCTACAAACTATAGTTCGATGAGATTTACGGAAATATCGTCAATGCTTTTAGTATAAAAACATTTGAAATTTTTCGTAATTTTAATAACATACGTTAAAAATTATGGAAAAGTTTTGAAGATTCAAAAGAAATATAATTTATATTCACAAATTTTGAGGTGCGCAAGTAAAATATGGCCGCGAACAATTGTGGCTTCAAATAATTTGCTCACGCATAATCCAGGGTAACCCAGGAATCATCAAGGTAAATCTATAAGGGACATCTTGGTGTCGAATAGAAAGCAAACTTTTCTGAAAATATGTTTCATCCTACGTCATTGACCTTAGTAAGCATGCAGCAAAAACTGCAATCAAATGTTGGTTCCCAGGCTCACAATTGAAAAATATTGAAAAGTTTTGCACTTGAAGCTTGTTGCAGGCTGGTTATTGAAATGGGTTTCACCATATGTACAATAATAGCTACCAAGTGAAATATTATGTAATGTCTTATTCAAATACTATCATTAAGGGTATCTCAGCATTTGATGATAGTCAGTCTCCTTCACCTGGCACTAACAGCTAAGGCTGTACTTTTGGGGACGTATAGCCTTACGTAGCTTCCCTCTGAGTCTACATTGGAGCACGAGAACCACATACTTTGGAAGGACAGCTGTATATTCCTGCGTGAAAAATTGAATCCTGTGAGAACCTCTGAAATATTAACACTTCCACAGTATTCTCTAGCAAGTTTTTCTCTGACCACAGCCAAAAATGTCGAACGGGATTCGAGGAAATGCTGTGATTCTATCCTTTGAAAATGGTAAATTTTTTGACTGAACTTTAGTTCTGCAGAAGTTTTATTTTTACTACATATATAGGATCAAATAGTGATTTAAAATGTTGAATTATTTTATAAGGGGGATCTGTAGTCTTTTAATGTTTCATTTTAACCAGGGCCGATTAAGTTAAATGAGTGATATTTGCTTTTCACTTGATCTGAGACTGAATTTTCCGAGGAATACTGAAACATATTGTCTCCCGTGACGGCTAGAGAACGGGTAACTCATTGATAACTCTCGGGAACTTGTAGTCAGTCTTCAACTCCATTTAACCTTTCTTCAACCACCCAAGAGCTCCCAGTGGTTTAAATGACCTTCGATCAGAGCGCGTTCTTTGAAATCATCCCTAAAGACCGTTTTAATGGGTATTTTTACAGGACGGGGACCTTGGGTAAAAGTACTTAATTCGAAGGATATGTATATCGATTAAAATGCAATTCCCCCGATCGTTATTACTTTTATGTTGACCAGATTGACAGATAATTTAAACTACGAACGTCGGAAAATTTTAAATGCTTTGAAAATCATGACTTCTTGAAACATTTACTCGACCATTGTGTGTGCTTAATCCCATATACTATAAGTCTTACACTATCGTGACAAATGTAAGAAATTGGAAATTTTTTAACAGTTTGATATTGTCAAGCATAAAAAAATATCTATGTATCTTTTTAAATGATATGCCACCGGTTCATCCGTTTCCCTGTACCCGAAACGCAACTTTCCTTGTAGGATAAAATTACCCCGACAGATATGAGACCTTCGGTTTCGAGGTCCATCTATCTCTACCAAAGTTAAGGATTAACCCCCCTCAATCTCCAAACCTCCTCTATCCCTTAATTTTAAACCTCTCCTCTCACCTTTACTCACCGGGAACTATTTAAACAATGGGACACGAAAAGGCAGTGTTACTGATTATGCGGTAAGGTCTTTATATTCATTTGAGCCTACAAAATATTTATTCATGGACATGCACGTGCACAAAGTTACGTACTACACCGACCATCAATCGGAATGGCATGACTGATGACTCCAATCGTTCATTCTATTCACTAGATAGAACACAAGTACATGACAAAATTTTAAAAATGCAGCCCTTGTGTTAGTATTTGATTTATTCATAGTCAATACTAACACGCGTGCCATGAAATTCCTTTTGGTATTTTTCTCTTTTAGGGCACAGAAATATACTTTTGTACGAGTCAATTTGGAGACGATAGATTGCATTTCCAAGTGAGTATTCATTCATATAATATCATCCAGTTTATCAGCTTACTATATATTATTTTAGATTCCAAAAAAGTTCTACGGTATCCACGATATATTCATCGTCCTGAAAGTACTAACTTTTTCAGAGAAACTTATCACCTTTGCAATATTTAATCACATTTATCTATTATAAGTATTCTAAAAAATTTATACTAGTGTATTATTTAATTTAAACGGAGTCACTAAATTAACCAGGAAAAAGAATGTAGTGAAAAATCATGGACGGCATTGGAAGGTGGCGTCAGTAGAAGAATACTTCTGTGTGAGGAAAATTCATTTCCCGGCAAGGTGCTCGGTGACCAGCAAAGCATTGTGTGCTGATGCTATGATCGGAATTTAATTTTGCCAAATTATTTCGTTGAAAACACCAAAGACTGGGACTCGGCGAGCCAATTTTGCATTATACTAAAAAGTTTACAGCAAAATATTTGAATAATAAAATTCAACCCATTTATAAGCATAAATGTAAATAATTTCAGTTTTTCAGAAAAGTAATGAAAAAACTTGATGAGTGAAGTTATAATCCTCAAATGAAGTCATAAAAATCCGCGTCGATTAATAAAATTGATCCAAAATGGTGTAATTTCATTAAAACGATCACAATTCGCATTATTCGAGATTGATTACTGTTAGATTTATTTCGCGGTTTACTTTTTCAATGAAACTTCCATAGCGAACCTAAACGTGATGTTAATAATAATAACGGACATATAAAAGCATTAGTTGGATCACCTATCACGACAGAACAACTCTATTAATTAGTAACCCCTTGACAGCAAGCCTAAGTATACTACCTAAAAGTTTGCTATTTTTCATCGTATATAAATAAATATATATACCCATATTACCTATATTACATATAAATATATATATATATATATATATATAATATACATATATACATGTACAATTAGAAAAATAGCGATGGCCTGATGTAATGTCCATTCTGATAATTATTTAAGAAACAGTTGGTAAGATGCTTCGGTGTCGAGCCAGAAATACTTGTCCTGATCGTACATGTTAAGAGCGCCACTCGCAGTTGGTTCTGCTGTTAAGTTCATGCTAAATAAACGTATATCTCTCTGATTCAAGATTTATAAAAAAAACAAGTTGTTTTTTCCATACATAAGTTGGTACTAAGAAATCCTCAGTAACGACCACATTCGTGCCGGGTACATTCTTAAGAATAGGGTCAACATCGATCAACCAACTAGCGGGCATGGTGAACGAAGACCTGACATTTACGGGCCAAGGATAACCTTAGAATCGATAAGCCTATCAATGCATATCAAGAAATAGGGGACCCCGCTGTGATACTGCGTAATTCATAACAATTCTATCAGAAAAATAACGATATTGAAGAGGAAGATTGGTCGCTGGACATGTGTCATTTCATTAGATCAGATTTTATTTTCGCTTTACAGTTTCGGCAGCTTGAGGATTTATAATTTCCTGGATATTTTGAATCCATTGATTTTCGACACCAGAAGTCAGGGATTCTTCAGCGAAGACTTGAGTGAAGAGATTGAGTGAAAAAATTGAAATCGAATACCTTTTGAGGAAGAGATTTTCAGTTAATAATAACATTATTTGAATCACACTGAATTAAGGATGATATGTGTGAGAACGGAAATGAATGCGTTACAGTGTGACGCGAGCGTGAAAATCGGACAGGTACATCACAACGTCTTTAAAATAGAGAACCCTTATCCAAAATTTGCCCGATGGCTAAAGGTCGAGAAAGAATGAATTGGACCACGGATACGTACAGGGTGTGTTCCGAAATTAATGCAATTTAATTTCCCCCGCCGCTCCTATCGGTTGAAGTGTAATCAAACTACTTGGAGTAAGTGGGGAGGACGCTAAGCTTTGCCGCAAAACCGGTCTTAGTGCTCTGCAAGCTGTGGAAGCGGCAGGACGTCAGCTATTGTAGATCTCTGCGAGCGGACCGTGTCTCGAAAAAAATGGAATTGACGATCGAGCAACGTTATGCGATTACTAAGTTCTGTGCTAAACTGAAAAAATATCTTGAGGGGACTAACAAAATGATTTGTGAGGCTTACAGGGAATCTGCCCTGTCCTACTCACAAGCTTCGAGGTGTTTAAAAGGCCTTTAAGGAGGACCGGGAAGAGGTTCACCACGAACAACACTCTGGGCGACCGTAAACCAGAAAAACCGACAACCATGTGGCTCGTGTTCGGCAATTGTTGGACTCTGATCATCGATTGAGTATCAAGATGGTTGCCAATGAACTGAACTTGTCGTCTACTGTTGTGTTTTGCATTGTTACTGAAGATTTAGCGAAGAGGAAAGTGTGCACCAAGCTCGTGCCCAAGGTGTTGTCAAATGACCGAAAGACAAAAATCGTGCCCACGCTTCATTGATTGTTCGCCAGGTTCTGCCAAAAAATTCAATCACCATCCTTGAACATCCTCCTTATTCGCCAGATCTCCCTTCTAGTGTTTTTTTTCCATTCCCAAAATGCAAAAAATGTGATGAGGAGACATCACTGGGAAGATTTGGACGCAATAAAGAGAGAAACGACGAGAAACCTAAAAAGCCTAACTGCAAAGGGCATCTAAGGGTACTTTAAACAGTGTAAAAGAAGATAGAATAAGTGCGCGGTAGCGAATGGAGAGTAATATAGAGGGGACAAAATCAATGTAGACTAAATTTTGCAAAAGATAGTTTTTATGGCCTCAGTTCGCGTATTTATTGGACAAGTTATCATTCAAATTTGAGCTCAAGGGTTGTTGAATCCTAACATTTCATGGTTGGTGCTGCATAAAAATTGTACAAATCGCCAAATTTAATAACGTAATACGTCTCAAAACACGAGTACCTATAGAGTAGTGAAGATTCAAGGTAAAAAATATCTTTATAATTTTTTGTCCTGATTTTTCTGAATTGGTTGTATTGTTGTTGTTTCTATGTAAGTACTAGGTGCTAATGCAGTTGTGATTATTATATCTTCGTTTAATGGCTATCCTGTACTATTAAGCGTTTGAATTCCCTATGCCATATTTCAGTATAATATGTATATTATAATATTATAAAATATATGGAGGAGTGTTAAAATATGTTAACTTTACGAAAATTCATTTAAAAAAATGGCGTAACCGTGGTACCTAAAAATAAATCAGAACCGTCATTTCGTAGAGGGAAAAAGTCGTTCCGATCTCATCAATTGAAGAAAAACAGAAAATAACGTAACCAAGACTAGCAGGGGAGATTGAATTGTGCTTAGAAGTTGGTATAGGTTAAACGTAAGACGAAAACAATATTCCACGAAAGTTGTTGCGACATACCTAATCATAAGCCCCGTTTCTTTATGTTTACTATAGACTTCTGAAGCATTCATGTTAGCCTTGCTTGGAATGCTACGGGAAACATTTTCCTCAGGCTGCCGATGAGGTGCTATTATTTGACTTCCCCGATTTTTCAATTATTTGATCTGTAAAGCCTATCAAAACTAATTATTCTTTCAAAAAAACAGCTCTAAGAATGGAGAGGTTATCATTGAGTACAAGGGTCAAATGACATTTAAGAAAGACGATTTAGCGATAGCGAATTTATGTGTGCAGGCATTTCCTGGCGCAACCTATCTATCGCTTATCTATCATTTGGCGGACCTATACACATTCGTTATATCCCTAAACCTTTCGTGAAATTTTATTTTTACAACGTAATATAAAAAAAATCATAAGCACAGTATTCAACCAGAAGGTCGGTGATGGTAGGGTTCACCCAATACTAAGCCAGATGGCGTGTGAAATTGACATATAGTATCAGGGTAGAGGGGCCAGTTTCTTTCCCTGTTCCGCTAATGGTTTCTCAGAAAGATCTGGTACCCGAAAAACATAGCATGGGTGGAGCTGGAGGTACCCAGAGTGACTTGCCCGGGAATCAAACCCGGACCCTCCGATCAGAAGCCCAACGCTCTACCCCATGGACTACCACGACCCACTACAACGTAATATGTTGTTTTTAATTCAAGCTAATGTTGTTGCTTATCGTGGTCAAAATGTTTTTCGTTTCGGGCTCAAACTTGGGAAAACAAATGAATTTGTCTTTCCATGCTACAAGAATGACAGAAATGTGGAGAGAAACCCGGCGTCGGAACTACAGGGTGTACACCTGTATACTACTCTTAACGAAAGACGTCAAGGGGCCCCAATTAAAAGTCCCATCCGACGGGTGGCATATTCAAAAGTGATCACCGCATAGTACTCCAATTAGGGAACGGAATAACATTGAAAAAGCCCGATATCTTTGAGATTCGAACCTGGGCCCTCTGGATAGGAAGCCAGTACATTATTCATCACACATTCTGACCCCCTATGCAGATACTCAAAGAGTGTTTATACATACGGGGATGTTCTCATGTCGATAATATACTAGATTATAAACAAAGGATGTAAGCCGAAGAAAAACGTACGAGTCAATGCATTGAAATGTAATGATACCGAGAAGAAAGCAAAAAATGAGAATGGGGTAATTGCCTGCCCCACTGGATTTAGCACTTGTTATGCGAGGCGAGGGAAAATTAATTAATGTTTCAGGCCCCCGTATTATCAGATAACCGAAGTAGATTTCCAAAATAACGCATAAATAGATCAAAGTGGTTCCTGGAATTCCACTAAAGGAGAATTGTAAAAACGTTTCCCAGCTGGAATTCGTTAAATCGTTAAGGCTTGCTATATTTACGATTATTAAAACTGCAGTACGCCATAGCTTATCTTTAGTTGGCAGCATTTGAGGTATTACTTGGAGATGTAATAACACGAGCTGCGGTCATAACATATCTCATGTGAGCAGTAAAACAGCTGACCGCAGCTGACCTGGAAATCACTCCTGATTTGTTACCAAGCAGCTGTAAACGTTTGTCCGTCGAGCAGAGCCAATGCTCCCTGCTAAATTGCCATCGTGTCCATTGGACGGCAATTCTGCGTTTCTATTGCTCTCCATTAAGCAAATAAACGTTTTCAAATTTTCGGGTGCCATTCGGCACACACGAGAAGATACGTCAATTTGCTCAAGGGGTGGGACGGAGGGGGGGGGGCGGCGTTATAAGACCGAAGAGAGTTTATTAATCCATTTCGATGCCCTCGATCCAAAATTTTCATTAAAATATATTGCCAAGGAAGAGAATTATGGGTGTGAGATGCCTGTTAACCAAAAGATTCATGGTTACTGTAGGGATATTAAGGCAAGTGACGTGGTTAATTCACCATATTTTTTTAAATGTAAGATTTAGTCTGTTACACTTTAAATATTCACCTACTTCAACTTAAAAGTTAACTTAACTCAATTCATAATAGTAAATACAATTATCGTCTAGGGTCATCTCGATCATAAACGGCATGAAAGCCGAAAAACAGTTTATCCCAAGAGGCACAAACATGACTAATCAATTTCTACAGGTTGCTGCCATTCATTTCCCTACAACTACAGTTTCGTCTTGATTAAATGAATGATTTAGAAGTTGTAAGGGGAGGAATTGATTCGTCGTAAAGTTAACGAAAGTTGACTAAAAGCAATTAAAAAAAAACTTTCACTTTATTTGGTTAGTCCAATCATAACAGTCATCATTCAAGAGTAGCACAAAATTCCTCGTTAAAAAAACAAGAGACAATATGGATGTTTTGTTCGAAGCTATTCACAGTATGCGGAAGCGTAGCGGATGATAAGGATTGATTGTACTGAAAACTCGAATATTCAGGAATTCCGAAGGAAATATCTCTCCATTCAGTCTAATTCCGTTAGGATATTGCATTTACGACGAGTACCTCTTTCGCGGAGCCATGAAGGCTACAATTTTCACCTCAATTCCTCAAATATTCCACTGGTCCAAATAGAGCCCCGTGTAAATTTTGAACGTGATCGAAGACGACTTAGATCGATCGCATCGATTCGATTCCTGGCCAGGGAACAAGAAAGGCAATCTCGCGGGATTAAAACTGATCCGTTTGTCACCTGCTCTCCTCCCCCCCTCCATTTCCCCTGGCTGCGTTAATTTTATTTTTTTAAAATATATTTTTCCCCCTCGCCGTCTCTCTTAAAATTTATTCCTGGGGCTCAATGTAGCTCCGAATGGTGACGTGTGTTCCACAAGATGAGGTGCGATATGGAGGCGAGGCGACGGACGCCTCTCGCCCTTTTTTTTTGCCTAGGGGAACGAGAGAGGTATTTCAGAGAGCGGGGGCGGCGAGAGTGAGAGAAAAGTGGTGGTGTGGGGTAAGGATTGATTGAAAGGGGAGGGGCGGAAAAGGAGCAGAAATGCATCGGAGATGGCGTTTTTTTTTTGGTATGGGACTCGCGCGCGAGAGGAGTGGTGTGTGTTATGAGTGTGTGTCCGAGAGGGGGAGAGAGAGAGAGAGTGAGGTAGATGGGAGAGTTTGTCGAGTTGCACTGCAGACGTGAGAGGGGAGCGAGAGGAGAGGCGGTGGATCGAGGGGAAATACAATGGAGGTCCGAACAGAGCCATCTAGGGCGCCGAAGAGGAAACGAGCCCGATTCAGGCGACGAGTCAATCATCCGTGATGTCGATGGGTTGTGCACGCCGCTGGCCGGCGGAGAACAGAGGGCAGCACGGAGCGGGAAGGGAGTGAAAGAGAGAGGGAGAAAACAATCGACAAACTGTCCATTCCCTGCCGAATACTGTGTATGCCCTTTTATCGGTCGCAGGACATTTGAAAAAAGAGGGGAAGGAGGGAAATGAGGGAGAGGGGATGGGAAAGAGGAGAAGAGTGAGAGGGGGGGGGGACGTTTTAGGTCGGTGGGTGACGCCGGGAGGTGGTTTGGGTTATCATCCCTAGCGGAGGGAGATGGGTTTGCGTGGTCGTGACTGGTTTTGGGGGGGGTCCTGTTGCTGGTGCTCTATGGGGGTGGGAGTGGTGTGTTTAAGGGTGGAGTTAAAGAGGTGAAGGTGTGTGGAAATCGGAAAGAAAGGGGAATATAGTGAGGAGCTGAATGTGTTACTTTCGTTCGGGTTACATCACACTTTCTTCCTTACCACCCTTCTTGCATTGCATTGAATCTTCTGGAGAACGGAAGAAACTGCTCAGATTGCTATAAGTTGGTATAGCAATCTGAGCAGCCCAATAGGTTTTTCTTTAAGACTTGGTTAACATCATGGTCGGTGTGATTTCTTATTTCCTTGCCTCGCTAAACAATACTTAATTACAAATTATCCACACATTGGTTATGTAAGGCCCGTGTCGGCTGTATAACCTTAAGTTAATGAAATATACGCTAAGGACAAAAATAACTTGGCGAACAATCTTTTTTAGAAGCATGATTACGACCTTCAATGGGTCAAGAAACGCTGGTAGAAATGTATAACTGGATGGTAACTATAAAGAGAAGTTTTAAGAATGATAAATAAAAATTCAGTTTCTTTCACGATTATTTTTCAGTAATAATTAAAAGTTTACGAAACCCCTTTGGCTTGTACTTTTTATGTACCTAAGCCATTTTGGTCAGAAAAACTTCCAATATTGGTAAACTTTTTCACCTACCCTCGTTCCATTTGAATACTTCATTATTGCCCAGTCGTGGCTCTCCTCTTGCTGAATCCAAACTGATCGAAGTAATCATTTTCTCTCCTCTCTATAATCCTGTTGATGATCTTAAGTGACGCATTATTTACGAGTTATATCAAACTTATTATCCTATAGTCCTCACATATGACTGCTTTTCACCTTTTGGGGTGGGGACTGACTGACGAAATCTCCCAGTCAAATCCTTTCCTTATAAATGCAACAAATTAGCATATATATAGTAAACTCATCCTTCAACCTTTTCTTAAACCTTTAAGTATGTAGTTCCGCGGGGATGTTATCTATTCACTCCGTCTTATTTGTTTTAATTCCCTTAATGCTCGTTATATCAAACAGTCAAGTAGTCAAGTGACAGTAAGAGCTTCACGATAAAGATCCTCCAAGTGTTTTTATCATCCTAGCTGAATCTTTTCTGGTTCAGTTTACAATTTTCCTATCGCGTGTTTGATATTGTGCATGGATTTTTCCTTCCAACTTCATGATATTGCTTTCACATTTCAGTACAACAAACCTATTCCACCATTCCTTAGTGAACTCTCCACTTTCTTCGCCTTTCACCACTTTTTTACCTCCCATGATTTTTCGCCCGTTTATTATTTATATCTTTGTATTTGCTTAGCCTGATTCTGTGTTTACATACTTCCAATTTCTTCTCTCTTCTACCTTTCTAATCACTTCTATTGTAAACCCATGATTTCCTTATCGATCTTCTATTAAAAATTACAAGGCCTACAAAAAAAAATTTTTTTGGTGCCGGGAATCTTTGTGCTGATTTTAACTATATTTGTAGAGCTGAATCCAAATATGAAATCCGTTTTTATTTAACAGCTCTACTTTTTTAGATATGGCACATCTTACGATTAGTTGTTTTAATATTTGATATATTCCGGAAAATAATTTTCAAAGTTAAATAAATCTATAAGTATACTAATTTATAACCACTCTGCGGTGTTCCTTTTATTTTCAATAAACTGTCAATAAGTTTTATATATATTTCTATGTTGTAGGCCAATGAGATTAAAAAACAAAAATACGGTACCGGTACAAAAATAAGTTTTTATCGCACAAGGGAAAAGGATATGCTACCCTTCTTTACTCAAGAAGACAATCTTACATTTTGTTTAGACGTTAAGGGTCTTTTGGAAAAAATGGGACTACTATCACAATATGATGCTAGTGATTGGCGTTTGTTTATTGATAGCTCCAAGCGTAGTTTAAAATGTGTACTTCTTCACAATGGTAACAGGTTTGGCGCAATACCAATCGCTCATTCAACTAAAATGAAAGAAGAATACGATACAATAGCATTGGTCTTACAGAAGATAAAATACCAGGAACATCGCTGGGTGATTTGTGTAGATTTAAAAATGGTGAAATTTCTTCTTGGGCAGCAAAGTGGCTACACAAAATATCCTTGTTTCTTGTGCCTCTGGGATAGCAGGGACAGACAAAACCACTGGATTAAGAAGGAGTGGCCTAAGAGAGAAAACTTGGTTGTTGGGAAAGAAAACATCATTGCTGAATCTTTAGTTGAAAGAGAGAAAATCATCTTACGGCCTCTACATATTAAACTAGGCCTAATGAAGCAATTTGTAAAGGCTCTTGACAAGGATGGACCATGCTTCGGCTACTTAAGACTAAAGATGCCTCATATAAGTATTGAAAAACTTAAAGCTGGTATTTTTGAGGGGCCACAAATCAGGCAACTTACAAAGGATCCTGCTTTTGTCGAGTCAATGAATGAGATTGAAAAAATTAGTTGGATGTCATTTGTTGAGGTCATAAAAAATTTTCTAGGAAATCACAAAAGTGAAAATTATATTGATCTGGTAAACATTATGCTCAGTAACTTCAAATCACTTGGATATAATATGAGCACAAAAGTTCACTACCTACACAGCCACTTAGACAATTTTCTTGGAAATTTAGGAGACACAAGTGAAGAACAAGGTGAAAGATTTCACCAGGATATAAAAACAATGGAAGCTCGCTACCAAGGAAGATGGGATAACCATATGATGGCAGATTACTGCTGGTGCTTAAAACGAGACTGTTTGAACAAAGTGCACTCAAGAAAATCGCGCAAGAGAAGCTTCCGATGTGTTGAGTGATGTTTTTATGTATTTTTTCTTTTCAATTTGTTTTATCACAGTAACAAATTTTAGTATTTGTGTTCAATTGAATTGTAAAATTCTGTTGTGTTTGTGGGTGATTTAACAGCCCTAGAAATAAATCAAGTCTTTATATTTAGTGGGTTTTATTATTAATTTAATATTCCCATATCATCATGTAAAAGATTTTTTTACGTAAGTAACAACATATCTATATCTTGAAAACTATAGCTGATAGGAAAAAACTAGTGTCATAATTGGATTCAGCACCCCAATTGTTCTTTAAATCATCATTAAAAGCTCCGGCACCAAAACCACTGTTGGCCTGTGTTATTATTGCTTCGTTTTCGGCTTTCGATGTCACTTTTTTAGCATACCCTCCGTCTTTCTTCAATTTTACCCGATTCCCTGTCTTCACTACTTCCAGGTACCGCTTTTAATCTTTCCAGTTAGTTTTCTAAAATCCGTTTCTTTAATAAACCGTCTTTTCTGTTTTATCCTCTTGAATCTGACGCTGAACTTTATTAGCACTAATTTACCAATTGAATCCGGAGACGATCCTGGTATACTGTGTGAATTAATTACGCTGTTCCTATATCTGTGCTTAATCAAAATAAAGTGTAGCTTATCTCTTTGAATACCAATGCGTATTTCACGATTGCATGCGTCTATTGTGGAATTTACACCAAGTTTTAGTTGTGTTTAATCCATCTCTCCCGAAGAACTCCCGAAGATGGTTTCTCCCCCAAGTAATTCTTTGACCCTAAAATCTAGTTCTTTATCTAACTCCAATCTCTCCCTTCTTCCACCACCACGGTTTACTACCCATCACTATCAAACGCTTCCTTCCAGGAACATACGTAATTATTTTTTCTAATCGGTTGTATTAATTGTCCTTTTCTCTCACCTTATTGTTAGTTGCTACCACGTGTGGGACCTGAATAAAGACCAATTTGGTAGGTAAAGCTTTAACCTCTATTAATAATACTCAATAACTCACTTGCTCTATGTTTCCTAAGCTTCTTCTTACCTTTTTGCTCAATACTATTACCTTGCTGGCTCTCTTCACCTCCGCTGAATATTAATTAATAACTATTACTCCAGTAATCCCCACTATAATTTCACCTTATCTCGCATAGCACTTTTATATTGCCTTTCTCCATATACACTTTATATTTTCTGACTTCCTTGTCCTCAACATTGCTCTAACGTTCCAAGTCCCTTTTACAAGAGTCATTAGAACACTCAAGCCATTTAACCAAGTCAAGGAGTGGGCCCAATATTTTAAGAAAGAAACAAGAGCCAGTGAGTTCTTTCTGGAAGAACAAGAAGATGATTTACTATCTTAAAAAGGCTCATGTTAGATCTGAAAGTCTTCCCTTTTCATTACAGATGACTGTTATTCGACTGCCACATTTCTTAAAATTTGGGGGTCGGACAAACACAGCCAACAATTAGTTCCGAATTCTGTAAAACCCTTCCCATGAACTTGAAGTGGTGAAAATGCTTGTTCATTCTGATAACTCCTGGAGTTGTGCTGGTGGGAGAAATGATAATTGCTCATGGCAGGGTCACCAATGCCAGATGATTCGAAGGATAGGAGCCAGACGATAGGTAGTTAGCACGCGCAACGTTTGTTCCTCAGTGTGGGGACAGCAAAGAGGTCTGAGCCTAGTGGGGTGGCCATTTGAGTTATGGTGTCATGCCGAAAACACTATTGGGAAAGGCAGTGGGAAATCACCTCAATTATTTATCCCCTATTAATGCGATAGACATAAATCAGAGAATGAATACTTGTTACTACGGGATTCGGCTCGCCAGGCCGTGTGTTGTGCCCGGCAGCGGGAGAAGCCAGGCTTCTGCTGTCGTCATCTCACGAAATCCTTGCGAAGCAAAATTGACAGTAGAAGCACAGAAGATGACCGAATCATTTAGAATGGGGGTTTGAAATGTTAGGATGATGTTGAGGACAGGGTTAATAGAAAATATAAAGCGAGAGATGTTGAGAGGAAAAATAGAAGTTTTAGGACTGTGCTCGTATAATCTACATCTACATAGTACAAATTCATGCCCATTTACCTTCATACACTAAATCGTATATATTCATACAAAAACCTTTACAACTGACACACATGCAGATATATATATATATATATATATATATATATATATATATATATATACACACACACACACACACACACACACACACATGTATATAAAATAAATATCCTCGCGCAGTCCCTAACCTGTACGTTAATACTTATTGTAATGAACTAAGTCCTGGGGAATTTCGGCTACAAGCATTCTGGTCCCTTATCGTTCTTGGAAAAAATGACATTTTAAACCTGTCAGTCTTGCAGTCTATCTCTCTAGTCTTATATTCGTGATCCCTTCGACCGTAATACGTTGGGGTTCGTATTATATTCTTGATGTCATCGGAATAGGGCCCATCTTTTAATGTTTTTAATAAGTTTAATCTATATTGTAAACGCCGATGTGTAAGAGAATCCCAACCTGAATTGTCTAGCAACGTGGATACGCTGCTGCGTAGGTCATAAAACTGTTTGACAAATCCAGCCCCCCTCCGCTGAACTCGATCTAATTCCGAAATCAATTTTTTTTAAAACTTAGACTTTGGTAGTAATTAATAAGTAAAGTCATTTTTTGACTTAATGGTAGTAAATAATGGTACAGAGGTAGTGAGTTAATGCGAGACGTTTCCGGTGAGTGAAGCGACTATCGCCACTACGTATAAGACACTGGAAAATCAGGGTACATTACGGAGGAATGCATTTTCGTTGTGTTGGAGTTATTTTGCATGGCATTAAAATGAATATAATAGAAGGAAAAATAGAAGGGAAGATGCCACGAGGAAGACCAAGAGGCATATACATAGGACTAATTAAGGAGGATGTAAAACAGAGAAGGTATCAACGATTGAGTGAATTGATATTAAATAGAGTGGAATGGGGGGCTGCAGGAAACCAATTCTAGGATTGAAATACTGATGATGATCATCACATTGTATCTTATTTCTTAAAGGTTACATATTTCACCCAGCGTTTGTTGCAGTACAACTACATTCGTGAGTACTAATTGGGTTTAGGAAACTTAACCGAATACCTATCCTAACACCATTTATTGCTAGACTTAAAGTGACAGTATTTTTTGTTTTGCGTTATTATTGAGGTATTGATTATTTTGAGTTATTATATTTTGTTTTGCGTTATTATTATCTTATTCTATTGAATTATCCTTAAGTTTTACGTTTGGACACACATATTGCCATTTATTAGTTCTATTTATTTACATTTTCTTGGAGCTCACGAATAAGTGGTTTCATCGCAAATATGAATCAATTAATTTGGGGCAGAATGAGGAAGTGAGAAAATTTACCCGCGGATCCGCGGATAAGATATGTCCTGAAAGGATACCAGAGTATCGTAGGGCCACGCGCGAAGCCTCTGCCGGCTCTTTTTATATACTGTATGCTCTCCATTTGTTCGTGATTCGCAGGCCCATTTTAACACCCCACCCCCACTCCCGGATGTCAGTATTAGAGGGAAAGGAGGTGCTTCTATTACGACGCTATAAGGATTTTAAATATAAACATGGAACTTACATGTTAAAGGGTTTTTCTCAGTTTCTTTCTTCCTTAAGGTGGGGCAGATTGTTCAGCGCGAATGGGAGAGGGACACGTTAGCTATTCGGATTAATTATTGAAGGCCTCCAATTTATTTTCCATTCCATATCCCTAGCTTTCATTCTTCGATGCTGAATAAAACATGATTCCTTTACTGATTTACCACAAGACCAACATACTCTGCTTTGGATCGTATTTTTAAAAAAGAACCCTTGAAGGAATATAAATTACTTAATATAAATTGAAATAAATGGAAACTTTATATATGCTTTCTGTTGGTTTATGTCTGATAAACTAGAGGTACCATAATCGGAATTCATACTCATTTGATTATCAAGTCTTCTTTGATAAATGAAAAGGTTATTGTAGGATGCCCTAATAAAAACACGGGTACTTGGTCTTTTGTCGAGATTAGCTTAGCTGCCAAATACCACAAAATTTGGCAGATTCGTATTCCATTTCACACGTGGTGGTTGTGCTGTGGCTACCGTGCATTGAAGGACGACCGTGGCACTCAAAGAGAGAAAGAAAGACCACTACCCTCCACCAGAACAAAGACCATGAGGGAATTCTTTTTAAATTACTCAAATGGGACACCACGAAGCGAAGTCGAAACGCGTAGCGAGAGAAGACGAGTGTTTACCCGCTCACGTTTGCGCACTAGGGTGAGAATGAAACGGTGTAGCTGGAGGCGCGCATGATGGAGGGAGACAAAACTGCAGGAGGAGAGTGAGAAGAGGAAGAAATGGATGGGGACGCAGGGGTGGGGTCGGAGATTTGGGAGCAAGACTCCGGGGTGGAGTGAGAAAGAGAGTGGGTGTAGGTCGCAAAGAAAGGAGAAATAATGAAACTTGAGAAAGAAGTTGTAGGAGAACGAAACTGTAGGAGAAAGAGACTGGAAGAGGGGAACGCGGGAGGAAGGAAAGAAAGAAGAAGAGAGAGAGGGAGAAAGAGATTCCGATGGAGATCGAGGGCGGGGGATAGAGGCGATGGGAGAGAGGGAAAGGTTCCGGGGAGGGACGGTGCGTGGCGGTGGGGCAGGGCGGGCTGGAGAGGGGCTTTTGGGGGTTTGAGGGGAAGTTGGAATAGGATGGCGACCTGGCACGGTGGACCGCGCTCGATAATTCGATTATCGGAATTGCCATCCTCCACCTTCCGCGAGCGCCTTATCTTTAAATACTGTTTGCACCCCTTTTTTTGCGTTGGTCGTCTCCCTCGGATGGTTATCCTGATTGGGTCATACAGCCGCCTCACCCCCTTTCCCCTGCCCGCCCTTTTAGGCAGGCGATTGATTTTTCGAATATTGCTGCTGCTGTAGAGTTAAAATGCGTGGGGTAGCAGAGTTAACCGCAAGGATGGGATTCGGGAAAGCTTTCCAATTTAATCGGGTTTGCGATTGTATCCATTATTTTTCTACAACTTAAAATTTATGCTAAATACGGCGCATACGTAGCTGATCCTGAAAATAAATGAAGCGAAATGACTACATGGGGATCCTTAATTGAATGCTGTTTCGCAGTGGGGAAAAAAAGATAACCTTTTTCGTCGAACCCGAAATTTTGCGTGCCTTTATTTTGAATACTAAAACGCTTTTAAACCTCCGATGCAAAACATGACAAACGTTTACAGAATGTTTTATCAGCTGCAAAAATTAACGTGATTTTCCAGGAATTATTTATAGCGATGAGGGTAAATGGATGGAATAAACATGATATAGTTGCAGTCAATTAGCTCATTATTACGTATCTGTGGGATTATGCTAAAACAACACTTGCTTGCTGATTAGAAAGCAGCTAAATGCAGTGAAAAATAAATTCCAAAGAGCAAACGGAGAATGAGTATACTTAATGTGTATCAATATATCTATATCATTCTAGTTAGAACTGTAAATCGAGAGAAGTTCGTTGGAACGTTCGATTTGTAGATATCCTTAAGGTTGTGATTAGGTTACGATATTTGGAAATCAAAGTTGAATTGGAAGTGATTAAGGTAATAGATTTTCTAAAATTTCACTAATTTTAAAAAGTGATGTCACCTGCTGGTGTGACCTCTTCTAAAGTATCATAAATTAAGAGCATTGTAGGACCAAATAAAATATATCAGTTTAAATATTGAGTGATATGAACGTTTTATTTAGCTAATTGCAATTGGAGGTGTTATTTTCCCATACTAATCGAGCTTCCAAGCGGAGAATTTTTTAAATTGCAAACTGTTTTCAAATATGAATTGCATTAACAGAAGATCACGACCCAAGCATATCAATTTGATATAAAGTGATTGACGAAATGAATGAGAAGCCAAAATTTGCTTGTCGAATGCATTGTACAGAAGCAGTCAGAGAGCGTTAGAAAGTGAATTCATAATTCAAATCTTACCTAAAATTGAGGTAGTTTTTGTTTCATATCAAGCAGTTCACCCTATGTTTCTATCAACTTTGTGTCTTGATATTGTGGAAAATACTATTAGTTGAGAAGAAAAAGGTCTTCTAACCATTGTTTTCAAATGAAAGTGGATGAACTATTTTCCTTGTGACAGGGCGTAGAGAGACCAGCATTGAATTAATATTACTAGACCTGGTCAGAATACAGCTAATATGGATTTTTTAAAAATTTTTACGCGCACTCTACATGTACAAGTACACAATGCCCCGCAAGCCGCCGCAAGGGCGTGTGGCGGTGTTGGCTAACGAAACACCCGTTAAATAGCATGCAGAAACATGCAAAACCAACAAAAAAAACAGAATTCACACTCATACAAACGTATACATTCATGCAAGACTAATTTTAACTTATACACATGCAATTGCAAGTAGCTAATACACAATGCGTTCCGAAATTAATGCAATTTAATTTCCCCCGCCGCACCTATTGGTTGATGTGTGATCAAACTATTTGGAGTAAGTGGGGAGGACGCTAAGCTTTGCCGGAAAACCGGTCTTAGTGCTCTGCAAGCTGTGGAAGCGGCAATACGTCAGCTATTGTAGATCTCTGCGAGCGGACCGTGTCTCGGAAAAATGGAATTGACGATCGAGCAACGTTACACGATTACTATGTTTTGTGCTAAACTGAAAAAATCTCTTGAGGAGACTAACAAAATGATTTGTGAGGCTTACAGGGAATCTGCTATGT
>CM073769.1:66377851-66530193 GCA_037158775.1 Hetaerina titia
ATCGCATAAGAGATAATTAGAATTAGTCGTGTATATATTTGTTGATATCTTGCATGTTTCTTCCTGGATGTTACTCTTTTTATTTAATGGAACCATCTTTTAATAGTTCTACCGCATGATTTGAATGCACGTATCGTGTTATTAAATATTATTTCATGTAAGTACTTTCTTTTGTGTGATTAAGGTTTGTCGAGTGCATGGATAAACTAATATTTGTGTAGAGGTAACATAATATTGCTTTCTATGTGGTTTAAGTCTAGTTTACGGGTGGTGAGCTAACATCCCCCGCCACACACCCTTGCGGTGGCCAGCGGGGCATTGTGTAGATTTGGATGAGATGTTGCCCTTTTGAGTTTACTCCAAGACTAGTTCTTCCACTAGGCGAAGTAATAGTGTTCTGTAACCTATACCGTTCCTTCTGAACATTCTATTCATATTGTAACGTATAAAATGAAATCTTCGCCAAAGATAGGAAAGAATAGAGTTGGCGATCATGGCAACGAAGCATCTTCGAATGCAAAAGACAGGTGAACTCACTAGCATAAATTAGAGATATGGTGAGGAAAAATTCATTCATAGTTGTTTTACTGCAATATTTACTTATATATGATAAAGAAACTGGTAGTGAAAACATTTCTTATAGAATTTCCAACCTAAAATACATAAAATTCGATTTTTTTTATCGCTATCAATTTTGTTGGTGAATGGTTGGGAGGTGAACCTAATATCAAAGGAGGTGTAGAGTGATAGTTTGAAGATATTAATACCTCAGTTTATTTCATGGGGTCAAATGGTGCATTGCAAATGCTTTTCATTCGAAGATGAGAAAATGCAACTTACTATTATCACAATGATACAAGCACGCTTGGTGAGACTCGAGCCCAAAAATTGGGTGAAGTTGCTTGCCTTTTTCTAAAACTTGTATGTACGGTGTGTGGTTAGTTACAAACATTTATCAGCAAAGAAGTTGCAATTTCAAAATTGTAGCGTCTATCATTACCATGGAATTAATATGTTTTAAAAATTCATACTTTTCACTGAGGCGTTGAAGACTGGACGTATCAATGAAGGACCATCTCGGTAGGTTTTTTGTTTCCATACATATGAAAGATTTTATGAAAACATACGTGCATTATATTACTGTATTACAAAAATAAATAAAATCAAATATAACCATTAGATTGAAATGGTTATTGAATTAATTATCATTCATTGAATTCACTATTATATTCTGTAGATATAACCTTTATTGCTAGTAAACCAACATGCATTTATTGTGCTGCACTTACAAAATTTCATAGAAACACCAATGCTTTCTCGTGCTTTGAAGTGAGCAGTGCCAAAATGGTACTCTGGAACTGCTTTCATTGAAATAAATTTCTTGGGTCAACGTAATGATATATTTGACAAATTTAATGAATTTAACTTTCTTGTAATCTTTAAAAGCACAAAGTTGTCTGAAATAGAATCACTCGCCGACTTTGTTATTCCTCTCACGATCCGCGCCAATATTTTATCTTTTACTCTGAGCTGGATCCTTTTATACTCTAACACTCCCTTGCATAAAAAAAAACTCCGCCACCGTGTCATCGCTGGAATGAATTCCTTCACACCCACGCGTTATCCGCCATGTTGTTGCCCTTGTCAACGTTTTTGAAGCATCCCTCTCCACCGTGTCCGTTCGGAGAATCGTGGGCGACGGGACAATAAGCGGGCGGGCGCGCGAAACATTTCACCAAAACAAGTGAGAGTCGTTATTGTGAGGAGGGCATAACCCACGGTGAATAGACTTCCTCTATGTACCTTGGGCATAACCCATTCTCCTCTCCCTCCCCAGATTTCATTTCTCCTCCAGTCACCCTCTTTACCCACACCCCATCGCTGCACCCCCAAACAACCAACCCCCTTCCAAATGCCACGGTTCAAAACTACGCTGGTAAAACGGCTTCCGAGCGAGCGCCAATCCATCCGCTCAACACATCTCTCCCAGTTCATCGGTCGCGGTCATTTCCAAGCCATCCTTCCTCCTCTTCCCTCCACCTTTCCCCCTTCCATTCCCCCACCTCCCCCTATCCCCTACCTCCCTCTCTCTCTCTCTCGTCCCTCGTCCCTCCTCACTCCGGCAGTATTAAAAATTCTATCACCGAAATCCAATTAAAGCGTAATGTGTTTAAACATCTGTACGATAATTACATGTTGTCTATTTACATTGAAAGCGCGTATGTTCTAAAATTCATGCATTATTACCGTCAATGGTTTACATTAATTATAATATTGGTGACCTCTTATCTACTTATCGTTTGATCAAGCATTTCTTCTTTTTAATGTCCTTTTAAACTTTCTTTCTTCGTTTACTTTCTGCTAAATTATTCCTTTACTAGAGATAATTATTTTGTGATCATACTTCCGTTCCATCTTTATTTTTCATCTATTGTTCGGATTGCATTATGATAGTATGAGTCCTGTACGAGTATCTTATCCGGGTCGACGCCGTAGAGGATGGCTGGATTACAGTACCCGCATCCTCTTCAGCCACGATCTATGAGACTTATTATCCCAAACCAATAAAGCCATTTTCGGTTTCTCTCCCATCCGCAAGCTAAGCTTCCGAATAGGCACCTCTCGCTCCCTCTCCCTAAACCTTTCGCCCCCCCTTCCGACCCCCTTAACGCATTCCTACTTCCCCACGTAGGCGCGGCCAAGTGAACGCAGCCCACACATCAGGCAAGACCAGTCGATTAGCAGCTAATGGCCACTGATAGTGACAGCGGGGGCGGGGAGGGATCCGGGGGGTCGGGGGCCCCGTGCGGAGAGGGAAGTGGAGAAACGTGGGGGAGGAGATGGGGGTGCGCGGAAGTGATGAGAGAAGGTGGTGCTCCCCGCATTCATGAAGCGCGGCGCGGAAAGGTTTTGGGGGTGTGGGATGGTGGACGGCGGGCGGGGAGGGAGTCAGTGGGAGCGCCAGAGAAAGGTTCCCCCTGAACTGGGGTGGTGCGCGGGGTTCGCAGGAGGAGGGTGGTAGGTTAGGACGCGGAAGAACGTGCGTGCGTGTGTGTGTGTGGGAGGGGGGCAGGGTGGAAGGGTTAGGACGGTCGAGGGTGGGAGGGGTGGAGCGGGATAGAGCGGGGGGCGGAGTCGGTGAGTTGCACCGATGATTTGTGGGTTTGGCGAAGCGGGGAGGGGGAGACAACGGAGGGGGTGGGTGGGCCTGAGAGCGGGTGGATGGGGGGAGAGAGAGAGAGAGAAAGACGAAGGGAGGAGAGGAGGGGGGTAACGGGAAGGGGATGGGACGAGAAGGATTTCGAAGGGGGGAAGGAAGGTTTAGGGTGCAGGGAGGGGGGCCCGGAAGGGATCGGGATTGTAGCGGAGGGAGACAGAGGATGATTTGGGACTACAGTGGGATGGGCGTGGTTTGCTCCCACCCCATCCTTCCTGCTCTCTCCGTTCCCCTCCCTTCAACCCCGAAAGGGACACCGGTGCGGAACGCGCGTGGATTGTGAGGTTGACGGGTGGCACGCGGGGGTGTTAACAGTGTCACGCGTGCATTTCTGCGAGATGGGGCGGAACTGGGGGATCGAGGAGAGCATGGGCGTTACGGCATTGGATGTTTAGGTTTGGCGGACGACGAGCGACAATACCGGAGGCAGCCGGGGGCGAAGTTTTTCGCGCGCGCCTGCCGGGCCTACGAGCGGAAAAACGCGGGACTGAGTTAGGGGGAGGGAGGGTGAAGAAATTTTTGGTGTGGGGGCAGTTTATGGGGGTAAGGGGCGAGTGGTGTAAGGGAGGCGGAAAGGAGGGGTGAGGGCGTATTTGTGTGTGTGTGTGTGGACGAGTGGGACGCAAGGAAGGGCTTAGAGAGGAGGGGGGATGGGAGATCGCTCGGGATGACGTCATGAAGCTGAACCCATAAAATCCGGCGTGGTTTGCGAAAATAAATCTCGGGGACGGCGCGATTCATCGGTCAGATTTATAGTCCGGGGTGGGAGGGTGGCGGGGGCGGAGGGTCCGGGGCAGTGGGGTGAAGGTGACACCCACTGCCGCCCGCCGCTCGCTTGGGTTTTGATCGCATCGCTCGCGAGAAGGCGGAGTAAAGGCCATGAAAGTGAGATTTTGAAGAATATCACTTTAAAAAAATGATTATGATTCAATGGTGAGATTAAAATTCCGGGAAGAAATTTATTTACAACGGATGAAGCATTGATTTGGATTGATTTAAGATATTTCAGGTTTTTTTTCGGTGGATTCACTTTTTTTGGAAACCAGAAAAGTGTAAATACGACTCCCTTTTGCATTCAGTGCCTTGCGATATCAGCAGCAGTGTTGCAATCCGAAGGTTTTCGTCTTATAACCCTCTTTACTGGGTTTGGGTACATTCACAAAGTTACTTTTGGAAGGCCCGCTTTCATTTACTTTCCGGTTTTAGAAGGTACACACTTGGACTTTTATGAACTGCAGTTTGATTCTTTATTCGGCATGTTGGTGTTTGAATTATTGTTTTAATGCATGAAATAGTTTCTTATAAATAATATAACGTAAGCTGGTAATTATAGGATATTTTTTTTCCGAACGAATATTGGTTTTGAATGATATTAAAAGAGATAAATGACTGTTTGTAGCATTCGGGGTGTTTCGCATGGTTTCATATTATCAGCACTCCGTGAACAAATGAATGATGACGGTGGTATGCAAATGCACAAATCACGCATATTATAGCACAATGAAAAATATAATTGGATTTTAATGATAATAAATTGCATGACGAGTTGTGTCTAATTTCAAGACATAAGTTAATAACAAAACGGAAGGAGATTGATTCAGCGTAAAAATCTTTAAATTTATGATACTGACAAATTGACGAACGTATGAATGATGAAAATAATATTAATGAAAACGTTACGTAATTTCCATCATGGTAGTTTGTTCTCCGTGAATGAGAATGTATATATTGCGGAAATATTTAGAGCAGTTTTTGTCCAAGTCATCGAATGTACTGATGGATCGTTCATATTCGGCGATACATTATAAATACAAAAAAAATAATAAGGCAATTACAACGTATTCAGGTAAGAAGTGCTCATCACAGGAGCAATAAGTTATCTTGAGGTTACCTATTCATATGACCTCCATCATATTTGTATTTTAGCAAAAAGAATGCTTGAGGCAATCCGATAATTAAAAAACATTGCTAAAAAACCTTGAGGGAAACAAAAACTCTTAGCAAATGAAAGCAAAGCGAAAACGCGTGCAAAAGGCTTAAAAGGCACTTTGGTCCGAAACGCAATGAGGAGGGTGGCGGGCGAGAAGGGGGGGCGGGGATGGGTGTGTGGAGTTGGGGAACGGGAGAAAGCAGTTTGAAAAAAAAAAGGAATTCCTTAGAGAGTTCGCACTTAAATTGCTGCCATCACGCGACGACCACGACGAAAATAATGAATCCGGAGATAAAATCTTGTTTGGAGTAGGGAGCAATGGTGCGATGGAAATGGGAACTTGATAGAAAGCAAACAGAAAAATGAGTGAGGAGAGGAATGGATATGGAAAAGAGTGCGATGAGAAAGTGTGGAGAAATTTTCGGTTGGTTATTATAAGGTTGTGCAAATAGTGCGAAGGTAAAAACATGAATTCAAAATAACCAGGTGTATTTTTAAAAATTATTAATCTCAGGGGTCCATGCACGGAAAAACTTCGGAAAAGAGAACGAGGGGGTGAGGACGCGGTAGCAAACGAAGACGATGATGGAGAGAGAGAGATAGGTAATTGAACTATCAAAAAAAAAAGAAAACGGGAATTTATGTGTCCAGAAAGAGACAAGTACCCAACGTCGAAAAAGTTTCTAAATTTAAGCCGTAAGTGGAATGAAATATACCAATTAAAAATGGAAAAAATAATGATGATAAAACAAATTCAAATACAGAGCAATTGGATTGATATATTCTAATATCGATAAGAAAGGGAGAGGCTGTTTAAAGAGAACTTTTTCGATAGTAAACGACTTAGGACTCTTAAATAAACAAGGAAAGAGTTAGAATGGATTGACGGCTTTAATAAATGAGGGACAATGTTCACGAAAGCGCGGAACCATGGCGTGTGGGAATGCAGGAAGGGAGGCGGGGAGAACTTGTAACAGTGGATTACAAATGATGGATAACACTTGCTAGAGAGAGAGGGAGAGAAAAACATTGGCACGATCAAGCGATCGGTAAAGAGCATCATCACCATTGGCGGATGTAATAGGATGAAAGTGGGTTGGGTGACATGAGTGATTATAAAGATGAAGGTAAAACTTTATAAAAAAACTCTGAAGAAGTGTACGGCTTAACACAATTAGAATCAAGGAAAATCCACTGATTAGAATAAAAAAATAAATCAGTAAAAACCGAACAGGGAAATCAAGAAGGTGAATAACATGATTTGGAAAAGGCTGGAAATAAGGAAACATTATTTTAAATCTTTCATTTGGATTTGTTTTAATATATTGTGCATGTATAAAACAAAATAATTACGGATAAACAACAATAATTGGGGTACGGGTTTCAAAACCAGAATAAGTAGAAAACCCAGGGACATGCTAGCAACAACTCAAGGGTCCTCCATTGCATTTAAACTCTTTCAGTCTCTTCTCTTTTTTCCTGGTGATTTCCCTCCCAGCACACAACCTTGGATGGCTTCAAGAGTGTGTACTTCGATGATAGTCTAGAAAAATGCTCATCTTTCGGAGGGTTAATGACATGGAGGAATCGGAATAAAATATTAGCATAGGAAAGGCGACCAAAAAGGATGGACGAAAATCGCATTGGGAAAAACTAGAAACACCGGAGAGAGAATATAGATAAAGCCGCGGTGAAAGCATTTGTCCTCAGTTCCCTGTAGCAATAATTTTCTATTATTGTTCATTCTCCGCCAGCGACTCCTCGATCGTCTCCTCATTCCGGTGACGACTCAAACGTGACCATCGAAAAGGGTTCCGATCCGATGGACATAATGCTCCTTCTTCCTCCTCCCCGCACTCCCGGATTGGAGTTTGAGATTCGAACCTGCGACACTTGGTGCCGTGGCTGGACCCGGGAAAAGAGGCGGGGAGGGACACACACACACACACACACACACACACACACTAGCCCCGGCGGGGAGCGAGAGAGAGAGAGATGTGGATGGGGGCACCCCTCCCCACCACCCCCGACGCACAAGTGGCCGAGGCGGGGAGAAATGGGGATGCTGGGCGGCCAGCCTCCAGCTCGAGGACTCTGGAGAACGGTGGGCCCCCGGGCGGTAGCTGCTACTGGGGCCACATAATTCACAGGGCTCTCTCGAGAGGGCCCAGCGTCGCCGTAACGCAGGCCGGGAGGAGGGGAATGCGTGTGTGTGTTTGGAGAGCGGTGGAAAAGGGGAGGGGTTCGGGAGTAGGGATATGGGGATGGGCGGAGTGTGTGCGGGACGGGGTTGACGAGGGGGAGGGAGAAAGGGGATTCAGGGAAAGGGAGAGACAGAGAGAGAGAGAGAGAGAGAGAGAGATAGAGAGAGAGAGAGAGAGAGAGAGAGAGAGAGAGAGAGAGAGATCTGGCCGGGGACTTCGGTTGCGAGGGTGGAGAGAAGGTTCGGGTAGGATTTGGGATGAAGCGCTTTTTTTTTCTTCCTGCGGTCCGTGAAAGTACGCGCTTGTGTGTGTGTGTGTGCGCGAGCGGGAGGGAGAATTTAGCTGTGGGAGGGAGGCAATGGGGGGGCCGTGGGGGTAGCGTCGTTTACAGCAGAGAGGAGTTTTGGTCGGGACGGTACTCTGCGGAGCAGAGGATTAGAGAAGGGTGAGGGGTGTGTTGGTAGGGGGATGGGGTGCAGGGAATGGGAGTGGGTTTGGAAAAAAAACAACTGCCGCCAGCTCACGCACAGTCGGGCGCACTCGTAGCGCCCGGCTGCAGCTAATGTGTCGCCGTGTTTTCCACCCTCTCGCCGAAAACGGCACGCGCACCATTGGAAACCCCATCCGACGCCTCCACCCACTGCCCCACCCCGTTTGCCTACCGGCCTCCATTAGCCCCACCTCCCCCGAATCCTCGTTTTTTTCTCCCTCTCTCCTTTCCCCTCCGTTCCCCCTCCCTCCCCCACTTCCCACCCTCTACTTCTCTCCCTTGTCCTCATCTTTATTCACGCGTACCAACTCCTTGTTTCTGTCTTCCTCTACTTCCTTCCCCCTTTGCCTGCGCTCATTTTCGTTCCTGGATCTTCTCTCCTCTTGCACTCCCACATCCTTCTCTCTATCCCACTCCGATTTCAATATGTCTTCCCCCATCCTCTGCTGCTTTTTCTTTCCTCCCGTAGTCCTGGATTTAACGTCAGCAAAGAGATCTAGGCACTACGACCGAGGGCGGTCTGGCCGAGCACTAAGTATTTCTCTCCCGAAAAAGGGTTTAGAGAGAAAATTTAAGAGTCCAACTGCAAGCATTTGGTCAGTGTTTTACGCAAATTAATTACTTCAAATAGTAGTGAAATAGAGACCAAGAACTTTCAAAATATTTGGTCTGATATAGCTGGCAAAGTTATAATGTAGGATTGATTCCCATTATGCAACAATTGATTACGAATTAAAATTAGGATACCGGTAACTCAATCAATGAATGCGTAGGCACCAGTGGAAAAACTAATAGTGGCATTTCATTAAGAAAAGGATTAGGCCAATTAACGATTCACTAAGAAATACAGCATTATTTTTTTTAATTGTAACTGAAGGCTGCGTGAGACAAAAGACAACAAAAAATGGCCATCGAGGAGCGGGGAATCCTGGGTTGTTTTTTCTCTCGGTTCCATAATGTCTTTACCACCTCTATTTCTTTATTTGAAAATATTTTTTTATCATCTCTAGACTGCTGTAGCTCTCTTGCCACCTCTTCCTTCCAATTCTATGAATCTCTCTACCATTTCCTTCTATCGATTTTCACTCTCCAATTATTTCAATGGATCCAGAGCGCAACGAGCCAGGGATTCGCTTCACTTACTTCCGCTTTTTCTCATCATTTATATCTTCTTTTAGGTACCCAAGTACAAGAGGGGGTCCAGCAAAATTTATCCGAAATTAGAATCCCATTTAGGGAAGGAAAACTTCATTTTTGTTCACCTCGTTAGGTATTTATGGTAGTCTTATTGCACTAAACATATTATTTATTTACATATTAACATTCGTATAGTAATAGGGTTGACACCAGGTGAAAGCGATTCGCGCATATAAACTCTATCTTTTTACGTAAAATTGGTAAAAGTTTGTTTGTTGCATATATTCTTTGGATGTGATAGGATTTCTTTTGGAAAGATTCTGAATAATTCTTCTGTTAATTGATTACACTCACACCCTCCACAATTTCATAATAATTATTTAGCAGTGTACGAGTAAGTCTTGTGTTTTGTCAATTTTTCTTAACTTGGTGGTCATTTTTTCCCACAAAATTGGGAAACTACCATTCTCATACGCCTGCCAGTACAGTTCAGGGCCAGTATACTCCAACCAACCAATTTACTTTTGGCCTTTTAGTTGGCCTTTTCTCTCGCATAGGTACCCAATGTCAATATCCCAAACATGTTGGTCACATTATCTGTTTTCCCATGTTTCCCTATTTTTATTTTGTAAACATTGTACATAAATATATTTTATATATTTATGTACAATATATATATATATATATCATCATCATCTGCAGCTCTACAGCCCGGTGTGGGCCTTGGCTTCCTCTATGATATGCCTCCATACAGTTCTTATTCTTGCTTTTTCCTTCCATCTTGTAACTCCCATTGCCTTCAAGTCATCCTCCACATCCTGTAGCCATCTCTTCCTTGGTCTACCTCTTCTTCTGACTCCTTCCATCTAGCTATTAAGTATCAGTTTGGGCATTCTGTCATTTTCCATCCTTTCTACATGCCCCAACCACGCCAGCCGCAGTGACTTGGCCTATCTAACTATGTCCTTCCCTTCTAGTAATTCATTTATCTCCATGTTCATTCTAATTCTCCATCTCTCTCCTTCTCTAATTGGGCCATGGATTCTCCTTAACATTTTTCTTTCGAATTTTCTAAGTGTTTCCTCATCCTGACTTGTTAATGTCCATGTCTCAGCTCCATAAGTTACCACGGGTCTAATAAGCGTTTTATAGATCTTCATTTGTGTGTTCCTTGATAGTAACATTGATTTGAGGATTGTTACATTTGCAAAGTATGCCCTGTTACCTTCCATTACCCTTTGGTTGATTTCCGTTATATATTACTAGTATTATATATATATATATACACACATATATGCATTATATGTATACCTAGATCCAAAATGCATGCACGTAAACCAAGATAGCACTGGCGAACAAAAACAGAAACAAACAAATAAAAAATTCGAAATACTTGTCAGTATCCTTTTTGTGTGTTTCCGTTTTTGTTCGCAAGTGCCATCTTGATATACATTATTATTCACATCCGTGAGACTTTTACACAAGTTATATATATATATATATACACACCATATATATTGCCAATACTGATGCAGGGTGTTAGCTGGTGAAATTCAGAAGTGCAATCCTTTCTCGTTTCAACCGGGTTCCATATGTTTGATCCCTAGTTGGCACATCGGCACGTTTCCGTCTCGGTCATTAATGGTTAATGAGTTGGTCACCATTTTCCACCAATACCACCAGAGTATTTCATGGTGTTCCCCTCGCAGATAACTGTAATGGAACTCTTTTTTTTATTCCCTCTCTCCTCCCTCCCCCCTTCCACTAAATTTTCCTCTGCCTTCTATTTATCTCTAGCTTTATCCATAGGCTTACTCTCCTTTTACCAGACATATTCAGTGGAACTATTACGGTCGCCAAATGGTCGATTTGACTCTCTTAAGCACCCGAAATGGAGCCACTAACGACAGAGACCCAAAGAACCGAAATCCTGGCTATACTGGTATGTGCGCCAACTACGTGCTGCTCATATTTGGTTATTTGCTGCTTGAAACTCCCGTTTCTCTATGCATTCCCGCGGGTAAATGGGAGCCCAGGATATAGGTTTTAACCTATTGGACTCGTCTTCATTCTACGAAATCAAGAAAATGGAGAGAAGTTAAAAGGTAATTTTCTCCTCTCTATCGTCTGATCGACTCTTATGCATTCACTTTATAATTAATTCCCTCGTTGGAATTTTAAATATAATCAAATGATCTTGTCGGAACTCGTAAAAAATAATTCAAATGAGCGCCCTTGAATTTTTAGAATGCAACTCTACATCAATACGGATCTGAAAGAAAATGAATTACTATAAAACATGAGCCCTATGCAGAATTTTGCATTTAATATTAATTACAAGCAAGTTCATAATATTAATTCATTGCAAAATCATCATAATTATTAGAATAAATTTAAACCAATATTAACTAAAGGGATATTTTATCCTATCTTGAATATACAACTAATTTATTGAAATGCTACATATTTAGTATCGATTTTAGGACTTTTATTTTGTAGCGTAGTACTCCATTTATTGGATCAGTAAGTGCTAAGCTACAGTTGGTATAAAGCAATGACTTAATCGAGGAGTGACTTACGTTCCGTCGGAATTACCCAATCTTTAAAAGCAAAATTGTCGAATAAAATGTCGTAAGCCACCAACATCGTAAGACAGCCCATTTTTCCACTATCCATTTCATAAGCCCTTCTATTATGGTATAACTCTATGCAAAATGAAAATAAGGAACATATACAAATACACAGATTAATGCAATCATTTTTAAAAATCAACTAGGGATCGCCTTTGATGTAAACTATTAGCTTTCGTTTTCAAGTTAAAGGAGAATTATAACTTAAAGAGCTACCTTAAAAACGGACTTTTTCACAACAATAATTAACTAAAACATATTTCATAAACAATAAAATGCATTTATGTATTTACTACGACTAATCAGAATGTTATAAATGTCAGCCATAGGTAGCAAATAAGCAATTTAAGAAAATGGCTATTTGCGAATTATATTAGTCATAATGAATGTAACTGGTAAAATGAGAATGGATGAAAAGAGCAATTAAAGAAGAAAGAGGATAATATAGTGGGAGACGTGGAAAGAAGACATATATTATTTCTCTATAATAAAATATAACGAATAAAGAATGTCCTTATGTTTTCTGTTTTAAAAATATCTCATAACAACTCCTATTAGGCTAGTCTCTATCTCTTAAAATACCTTGATAAATAAATTATGCGGAATAATTGTGCAAACACAAAACTTTTCCCAGTAAATTAATTATATTGTGTATATTTAATACTGTCGTTAGTTTCGAGACTCATGTTAAGCTCAGGTTATCACTCACCAAAAAATTATAAGAACAAGGAATATTATTTTATAATTGGAAGTATAGAGTTTGAAAGTGTTGTTGTGCATAATTTAATTGCATTTCTTATATTAGTACATGCTATGCGATATTTAAATTTTTGAGGACTATTACAGCTTTTACTCGCAATTAAAAAATTAAGAAAGATTGTTTGAAAGAAGCATGCCGAAAAAATACAACTTCATTTAAATTGAGCAAAAACTGTTTAAAATAAGTATGAAACCTAACAGAAAATACTTATTTTGAGATGCCTTTGCCTTGATATAATATCTTGGATGCCTTAGTATACGAATACTTCAAGCCTTTTTTCTTCTCTCTCCTGGAACGAGAGGTATGAACATGTTTTATAATTTTCCCTGTTTTATCATATCCGGATTCAACAGAACTTCTCTAATTTTTTCCCTGGTTATACTCATGAAAATAGCCAACTGACAGAGAAAATTAATAGGTCATTAAATTGCTACATTAAGAGAGAAGGAAATTTAAAAAAGAAAACACCAGAATTTTCGATGGGCAGAGAAGAGACGAAAGAATATTTTGATTTCAAAAACGACGCATGAAGAATGATTACCTAATTTCTCCAAGTTCAAATCCATGATTGCTTAACTTCAAATCCAGGAGTAGTTGATTTACATGAAGTAATGCTGGATTTGAGAGGAAAACGACAGAAATTAATCATGGGTGTGTTGACTAAATGAACTGTGGTGCCGCCACCACCTCTCCAGCCCACCACCCTCCGGTTTTCCAATCAATCCCAAATTTCTATTCCCGGGAACCGTCATTTCGAAAGGAGTTTGCCGTCTAAATTTCCTGCGGACCCAAGATCTCTACCATGGATGTGTGACGGAAAACTGGAGACTAATGGACGTGAGAAAGTTGGGAGGAGAGGGTTAGCTGAGTGAAGATAGGAGAAAAAAAAGGGAAGAAAGAGTTGGTTTTGAGAGAGATTGAAATAGATATATGTAGCTGGACACGCGCTTTTTAGCACACGGGCGATGAGGACAACAAGGGGGTGGAGGTGTGGGAGGGAGAACGGCATAAAACATTTCGGGAGCCCAGTGGTAGAGATACGGGGAGTGGGTGGGGGGAGAGGCGGCGTTGGGGTGGTGAGTACGGCGGGACGTGTGGCGGAGGGGGGGAACAGCAACGGGGGACGTTTTTAAGGGTTGTGTAGGCTGGGATCACGTGCCGCGGCGATAAAGGAACTGAAGTGTTGGTTTTGGTGTGGAGAGTGGTTCCGGGGAGGGTGGGGAGGAGGAGGCTAAGGCGATGCGGAGAGGGAGGGGGCAACTAGTTGGGGCGTGGGTCGACGAGCGGGAGAAGGGAGGGTTGGGGTCATTCCAGGACCTTGTAGGTATGGGTGTCGGGTGGGAGATGGGGGTGTGTGTGGGAACGGGGTGCGTGAGGTGTGGGTCGGGGGGGGTCTAGGAAAGAGTGTGCTCTCGGGTAGGGGTGGGCGGAGGCTGCCGGGAGAAAGTGGGAGGATCAGTAGGGCCGTCCCTCCCAAATGAATCTCCCGGCCATCATCGCCAGATGGGCCATTAAGAGGGACAGTGAAAAAAAGCCTTAACAGATAAATAGAGGGAGGGAGGTGTGGGATAGAATGCCGTGATACGGGAGAATGGCCGGAACATGCTTGGATGGGATTTTTTTGTTCGAGGCACGTGTTCGGAAGCGGAAAAGGAAAGAATTATTGTTGGTGGGGGGACGACCAATCGCGATCGGTATTAATGTTTTGCTTCCCCCCCATCCCTTCTTTCATCCATTTTAACTTTTGAATTAAGAAGCATCCCGACGCGTATTTTCTGACGGGTCACCCGAGACCCTCGTGCATGCTTCGCCTCACTGATGGAACGATAAGGTTGAGACAATAGTTATCGCTCATAGTGGATGCGTCTGCGTGTACTTAAATATCTTCAGTAAAATAATTTATCTCTGGTTTTAGATTATCATTTAAAATCAGAAGAAAATACTCACAATACTTTTTTTGTGTGTAATTCAAGTGTCGTAGACAACTTTGACACGCACGAAATGCTGAGGGAAATTTAAGTATGATAAACTAAGATTTACGCCTGTTGATACGAGTATTCATCATTTTATCCTAAGTCGATTATATATATGTGTGAATATATATACATTATCATTAGGTAATCTACCGGTTAAGGTAGGTTTTTGGATGGACACAACTATCAAATAAACATTTTGTGACTCCCCACCTAGCAAACTAATCTACATCAGGTCCCTCTTCATCTCAGTGTACTTCTTTCCTCCCTTCATCCCGTCCAACATCCCTATCCTGTTCCTGCCCTTACCTCGCTTGCCCAACATTCTCCCCTCTATTACCTTCTTCAACATTCCACTACCGCTCAATACGCCTTTCATCCATTTTTCCTGCCTCCGTAGGATTTCTCTCAACAAACCCCTCTCCTCACTCACCATCTCTAGTAGTGTGTATATATATATGTATATATATAAACAAGGCAAGGCACTCTGGGAACCTGCAGCTCCACCCAAGCTAGTTGATTTTTCGGGTACCAGATCTTCCTGGGAAACCATAACCGGCACAGGGACAGGAACTGGCCCCCCTACCCTGATGTGTGAATATTCACACGCCGTCGGGCTTGGTACATGGGTGAACTCTACCATCACCTACACCTTCGGGTTGATTACTGTGTTTATGGTTATATATCTGTATATATTTATGAATAGGTTGTTTGGCCGCCTTCCTCTGGGGAAATAAGGAACTGATTCTGACTGAGGAATTGTCAGTTCTTTTTTCCCCAAGAAAGGAAGAACTGAAGGTAGTTTTGGCAACCAAAAATTTGGAATATGTGTTAGTGTCATTTATATGTGTTTCTCTATTTTTGTTGACAGTTGACAGTGTTGTTTTCTTGCTCCTTCGTTTAAATTATGTTTCACATCCGTGAGACTTTCTTACAAGATATCCAAAATACTCGTATGTATATATATATTTTTTTTCACGCATATTCAGCCAATAGCTCTCTTCTATGATACTTGTATTAATGTTCCCTTTTGATAGTATTCGTATCAAGCGATGAAAGTCTCTAATTTTATCTTAACATTTAAAAAATTATAGAATACAAAAATTTGAAATCTAACATACCCGTACGAAACTTGAATCAAGAGAGAGAATAGAATTTCAGCTGATGTGGTTATAGGTCCTCGAATGTTAGAAGTCATTTGATCAACTGGAGAATACTATATGTGCAGGCTCACAAGACAAGATATTTGAAGAATATTTAGATTTATCGACTTAGACAGTACCACGCTCATTACCGATGGGTGCAATATATATTCTCAGGTTATGACTCCATTCTACGAGGATTGACTAAAAGGTGCGGTATCTCACAGATTGTTGAGTACCGCAAGCATATATTCGTAGAACAACAGTCTACATATATGCCACAACTTCAGTATTCCAACAATTTTTGCAAATAAAGGTCATTTCTGTTTGAACTTACATTTACATATACACTTTTAACAATGTATATTTGACGGTCCCGACTAGTTTTTCCAAAAGAAACGTTTACATTTGACATGAGAAATTCCGTTAGTCGCAAAAAGCTTTGCAGGTCATTATTATGGAACGCTGAGGCACAGATCAGTGGATCAGTTTTTTCATGGAGACCAATGATTCCCAAATATATATACGAAAATTATTTACTTCCGAATGGTGAGGATAACAAATTGGTGGCGGAATTCAGGTGTTAAACTTGCAGTGAATCGAGTATGGTAAATTTATGGACAATAAAAGATGAAACATGTAAGCTTTTATGCTCGTATTTGCTCTAACACTCCTGTGAAGTGGAGGTCAACTAAAGGCTGAGAAACACTAGTTTATAATATGCGCTCTCTACACAATACCTAACTATAGACCGGAATTCCACCGGAAAATCCTGCTTTCTCTTATGCACTGGCTTGTTCACTCAGTAATTAATTAACTCAGAGATCACTCTAATCCGATTTTACGCTAAAGTAAGGAAAGTAGGAAAATTTGAGCTAAGTGGAAGGAAGGAAGGTAAATGGAAAGTGTTTAAAAATGGATGCAGTAGGTACCTAGAGATTACGGTGTTGGTCGTCTTAAGGAACTCTAAACACCTAGCGTGTTCGCTTGAATTAGCAGGAATGGAATATATATTTAACGTGGCAGGAAGGTAACTTGATATAATTTGAAGACGAACGAAACGAAGATTTTATTAGGCATGAAGGGAAGGATCCTTCTCAAAACTAAATAATAGGGGGAAGTGAGGTTTTACCCATCCAGGTGAAAGCGAAAAATCGACTTAGATCCTGGTGGAGTACGAATGGACTACAATACACTGAAACCCTGAGGGTAATGGAGACGTTTGGTCAGATTAAGTGTATTTCTGAGAAAATTAGCCAAAATTATTAGATGAACTCTCTGAATTTCCTTCACGAATTCGCGAAACGCGTGATTGGGAGGTCGCACGAGTCGAGGGAATGTAGTAAGTACTTTGAAGGGGAAGAAGAATCAAGGAAAACGGACGGGGACAGTGGGGAAAGGACTATAGATCCGTACGAAGTGGTAGAAAAATGGAGAAGATGATGGGAGAAAGAGGCGGCAGGAGTTGATGCAGTTCAAGGAAGAAGGGCCGACTGAAAGAAAAGAGCGGACAAGTTGAAGGAGGAGAAAGGGGGGAGTGAGGGAGATAGATTCCCCTCCTTCCATTGGGTCCTCAAGCAAAATGGGAGGAAGAGGGAAAGGGAGGTGGGGAGAGAAGTGATTTATCTCAATCTGGAGGGTGACTCCTCCTTTATCCTGTCGCAGGAGTCGCACCCTACCCTCCGAACACACCCCCTGGAGCATCTCCCCCCCAACCCCTCCTCCATCTCCCCTCCTCCAGCACCCCACCCCAATTCGTCCTCCCCGTGAATGTCTCATAACCCCCATCTCTTCTCTGCCACTGCCATCTCACCCCATCGGCCACCCCAACCCTACCCACTTTCTCAACCTGGCATCGCTTCAGCCCCCCCCTCCCCCGCCCTGTTCCTTCTCCCTCTCCCCTCATCACCTCTCCTTATCACAAAATCCCCGCGCCTTGCATTCCCTTCTCCTTCAATCTTATTTTTCGGACGAGGCTAAACATTTTGTACCCACTTTTATTTCCTCTAACCGCTACAACTCCCATATCTCCAACCTTAATTCTCTCCTTACTCCATGCACCTTTAAGCCAAATAGCGACTTTCATCCAGTGTACGCGTGCACATAAATAGAATAGACCTACCGGAAAGCATATATGTATGGGAGTTCTAATAACCCCACGGTGGTCAGGATAGTGTAGACGCCAATAACGACGGCTTAGATTAAAGGGCTGCGCAACATCTTTGCGTCAAAGCCAGACCGCTTCAGATGATTTCGACTTCCTCGCGATTATTCCCCTTAGAGACCCCCCTTTTGATAGCCTATTAGCCTCCTGGTCAAAGATATATCACCGCAAGGTATCTTACGGCTAAAGAGATAGATAGAATTTTTTTTGGTGTGAGATTTAAGTGTGAGGATGAAACTGAGTACTATAAACATTTGCACATGTTAACACTTGTCAGAAAACAAGAAAGACTCGAGAGAAATATTATCATAGAAGCTCAAGTTTCAGGCACGAAACTAGGGCGCTAGTACGCGGAATGCATCAAACAAAACATAAGGAAATGTAATTAGCACGTATTGAAAACGTTTAAATTAAAAGAAAATTGAGGGGAATAAAAAGATTGAGTTAAATGAAATATTTTCATATATTACGACAAGTACTTACAGCCGGAAATCACCCAAACATGGATAAATGTGATATGACAACGAATATGCAAACCGAATCAAACTCGCTGATATACAGTTTCCGAGGATAAAGATCGCGGGCAGTTTGGTGGGTTACGGCTTTTAGGTTAGCCAAAAGATGGCGAGTTCGAATCATCCAGGAGGCATGGGTTTAGTGATGGATATTTGTATGACTGAGTTTATGATGCGATGAAACATTAGCCGTGAGCCTACCATAATAACTCAGCACTATCAGTTTCAGAATTCAGTGACATGAAAGAGGAGCATTACATATTTCTGGCTATTTTTTTACATTCTATATAATAGCAAAGACATTGAATTCATTACCATAGCAAATATTTATGGTGCAGAAGAAATTGTAAAAAGTAGCATGAGAATATCTAGAGATAGTAATGAAAGGCAGTGGGGAATTCATAAAATCAGGTAGGTTTGCGGGTAAATAAACTTTAGTTAGCCAGCCCACAAAGGGGTTACAATGATTGCCTAGTGCATTAGAAAATCAATATGATTCAGGTAGATATGGAATGAGAACCAATGTAAATAAGACAATTATGAGGTTCGAGGTTGATAAGGGACTTGATAACAGGAGAGTTAAGTAAGGACGGTAAGAAAATACTAGTGAACATTTGGGTGTAGAGTGTGGTTGTTTAGGGCTCGTTAACTTTTTTACTGTTGCAAGATAATGGGAGTGGCTTCGAAGGTTTTAAGATGTGGGTGTAAAGAATTTAGATAGTTTAATTTTTTTAATTTTTCCATTCAGGAAATGTAGAGAAGCTAACCTGGGATAATGGGGTAGAAAGAGTGTTGTTAAGAGAAATTCAAAGGAGGCAGGAAAGGTGGATACTGAGCATTTTAATGAGCGATTGAATGTTGAAAACAGTGACTGATGGGCAAACATTACACCAGCAAGGTGTGGGGAGGAAAAGAATATGCATGTTGGACGGAATGGTGGTGGAAATTGTGCGGGATTTAAAACAGTGTACTGTATTTTGGAAGCGTCACATTTCGTCGTGTCAGGCATGGCTTTGAAATGTATGCGTTTTCAGTCGATGCCAATACGAAACGAAGCTTGAGCGGCAACCTACTAAATAATAATTAGAGAGCAAAGGAAGCTGCATAAGTGATGGAAAAATCAATTTTTTACTAATGAAAATGTGCGATAAAGACGGATTATGAAATAAAATGTTCCGATGGAGCAAATAATTAACGTTTCAAGTAGATAGTTATAACAACAGCTCATAAGCCAATGGGGTACATGAGTAGCAACAAAGAGCAAGCTAATCTGTTGTATCCAAAGTTCAATTTAGACAACTAGACAAAATTGATCAATTTACGATGGAATATGCACGAGGAAATTAAATTGTAAACTCACCAACTAAAAGTTGTATTAGAAAGGATATATACTCTATGCGGGTCGCGGTGGTCTAGTGGGTAGAGCGTTGGACTACTGACCGGAGGGTCCCGGGTTCGATTCCCGGGCAAGGCACTTTGGGCACCTGCAGCTCCACCCAAACTAGTTGATTTTTCGGGTACCAGGTCTTCCTGGGAAACCATAACCGGCACAGGGAAAGGAACTGGCCCCCCCTACCCTGATGTGTGAATATTCACACGCCGTCGGGCTTGGTACATGGGTGAGCTCTACCATCACCTACTAAACCGACCTTCGGGTTGATTACTGTGTTTATGGTTTTTTTTATATACTCTATACTCTGAGGTAATTGAATAAATTACTACGCACATCTCATGTTCAGTTAATGAAGGAAAATAATTATTTTGATTCAACTCGGGAATAGTCAATTTAACACATTGATTCATTAGAAGCGATACATATCAATGATAAATATAAAATTAAATATAAGCCACGGTATTTAAACAAATATAATAACCCTAGTCTTTCGGCATCTAATTTGTACACATTGTATGTAGATACGAGATTGGAGAAAAATTAACGAGTCGGATTGGCACTCGAACAGAATACGATTGGGACTCTCGGAATGGGTGAGATTAGCTCTCTAAAGTGTACGAATTTTGATGAATGCTTCAATATCAGTGTATTGCCCCTAAGGTGGGCTGAAAGTCAATACCACGGCACTCTAATAACAAATTAACTTAACTATTTAATTACAGATTTTTCCCAAACCTTCCGTTCTCAGCTCTGAATAAACATACGAAATATCTTTCGAAGGAAACCTTTGGAGTTGAAATCTCTGTAGTTCGACTCCAGCAGCCTCTCGTCGATCCCAATTTAGTTGAGTGGCGGTAATTCCCTAATATTATTGATTATGATTAATGACTAATCACTACTGTGACTCACATAGAAGATTATCGGCTCGGTTAATATATTGTTGTCGTAAAAGTGGTGATTCGATCGCGGATCATTATTGATTTCCTCGAATGGCTTTCAAAGAACGGTCAAATTAGAAAGCGATCGGTGATAATGCACAGATTGTTGTCGGTGGATCCGGGCAAGAGTCAAGGCTTTGAGATCCATCTCATATTTCCTGACACATGTGACAATGGGGGTTGGGGAGGAGGTGAGGGGATGTTCCGACAACGGAGTGGCCCATCGTCAGGGCCCATCCGTGGTCGACCTCGGTGGGTCTTCCCCGTGCGAACATCCCGAGGACGCTAATGTCCCTCGCCGCTGATGCGCGCGTTTGGACAGCGTGCAATGAGACCTCCCCTCCGTCGCCCCAAGTTTCCACCCTTAACTGCTCCATCACGTCCCACTCTCGCCCAGTCATTTCCTCTCTTCGCCCTACCCCCTCGTTCTCTCCCCCCGCCCTCGCTCCCCTCCGCTTCTCTCTCCCTCCTCCTCTCACCATCTGCCCTCCCCCGAGACCCCCTCATTCCTCTCGATCTGCTGACTTTTTCATCCCAGCGTCCCGCGCCTAACCCCGCTCCCCCCCCCCCCCTCAACCCCACTCAGCCCGATGAAACCTACGCCCTGGATTTCCATACTCCTCCTTTACTCTATTCCGTCATCAACACGGGTAATCGAGCCGCACGGGGGAGGGAAAAAGTGTGACGGAACTATTAAGAGCTTTAAAGAGGGGATGTGCCCGAGAATATGGGGGGGGGGGATGTGGCGGATATTAAAAACGAGACTATCATTTGCAGGAGGGCAATTTAATGATACGGAGGACATTAAATGTGGAATATCACTCCACGTGCGGAATGAACTATTTTGGAGTAATTAGTAAAAAGAAACTTGTGAAAGGTTCTTCAGGATGTTGTAACCTGTTTTTTGGAAAATATTGTTTCAATGCAGCCAGCTAAAGGCTTAGCAATAGTGAAAATTAAGTTTGTTGCTTCAAGAGAGAAGGGAGAGAGGGAACATTCATTTTGACCGAGGGTTAGCTATAGATTTTGATGAACAAGTGGCAAAAATTTGCCTAATCGCGCCATTGACTTAGAATTCCTCAACCAGTTAATATTTGGACACGTATCCGTGAGAATTCATCGATTGACTTAGATTACATCGAAAAAGATTTTACATTTCATGTAAGTAAATAGTGAAGAGAAATCTTAAAGCGTGAAACTCTTTTCCTTGAATTATCCATTATAGTTTCATGATCCTATGTACTGCGTAGGTGAATAGTTTACTTATGCAATTAAAGAAAATATCCGGCTCCAGGCGTTTATCAAAATATATTGGCGGAACTGAAAGGCTGCAAATAAAATTTTCACAGATAATACTTTCATGAATGAAAAATTTAAAACAACCTTCCCTTTACGTTGGCTCGTTTAACTTAAAGAGATCGTTACAATACAACGAAAGAGTCTTTCGTGTTTTTCAGATATGGGTTCCAATGTCTGGGAAATTGAATAGCAACTATTCCATACATGAAATAGAATTTAAGTATGCATGAAATCTATTTTCATGCCTCGTGAGTGACCGAATGAGAACAAAAATAACGACTCCAATTTTCAGAAAATATTTTTTTCATGGTTACTATCTAAGTGAATTGAGGAAAAAAATAGGCACAAAACGAGGATGTTTTCGAAGAATCTAAATGCCACAGGCTTGGTTCCTTTATTCATTATATCGGGAAAAACAGCTAAGCTTATTAAATATACAAAACATAAACACAATGAAAAGAATTGATTTCATCGCCTTTATACTTATGCTTAAAGTTTTTGGAGAAAAATGTCGCAACCTATGTGGTCTTAAAAATAGAACCAAGCGTAACTATTTATCTTTCGGGAGAAGTAACAGACCTACTTTAATTCTTCTTGGTGAGAAGACGTGCATAGTTAGCGAAATGTACATGCAGCTCTTCACAGTGGTGCTTATAAATAGGTGCATGCTCAGCAAAGTACGGCAAAAATTGCCAAGTTCCATTAAAAAAGACGGAGATGCATATTTTAATTACTTTAGTAGCATGCTTAGCATATTTGAAGCAAGGAAGGAATATTGCCATTTTTTTTACCAACAATTGAAATAAAAAGTACTTCCATAGAATAATTCATTTGTGTTATGATTTATTCGAAATAAATTAGTAGGAACATAATGATAGATGAGTTAAAAATGTGCTAAAGAAAATAGCTATAGGATGTTTTTATCGAATTGTCGGCGTTAAACATACAAAAATTTGATTCACAGAATTGGAAAAAAACATTTGAACAATAATCTATTCTTTTTAGGTGCTTTTTGCCAGCATGGAAGCATTTAAGGATAACTTAGTGTAAAAGTAATTACACGACACACGTGCCAGGAACGAAATTATTAAATCACAAATTTTTATCTGAATCATTCGTTTGTTCTCTTTGCTGTGTTTCATGCGCTGGTACTTCCAGTGCACTAACGAAACTCGGTGGTAGCTTGAAAAATATTTCCTCTCCATTTGGAAAGAATTACATGCATTTGAAAATATTTATGCATAGAAAAAGTGTCATTGTGTGCGACTGACCATGCATTCCTTCAATGACAAAGACACTTTGTTATTGGTGAATACTGTTTTCACGTATTTTTTAGATACACATACAATGAGATAGTTAGGATATCACCCTTATCTTGTCAACACTTGTACTTCGCGAGTTTCGGGTTAATTTATTTGCCTCCTCTTTGTGTTTATGCTCTATGTAATTTTATTTTTACTCTGAGAATAATGTCATGCTATTGGTACTCTGCGAAAATTTTTCTCCTCCACTCACTTGGTTGAATTAACTACGGTTTTAAATGAAACCCTTTCCAAGGATTTATTGCCAGAGGACGAGAGGGCATGAGACTCCTGAATTAATTATTAAGTTTTCATTGTATTCTTTCCCCCAGGCAACGTCATCCGCTTTAGTCAAAGGCTTCCATTCTTCTCACCTAGTGAACAAATATCCTCCTTTTCTCTCTCTCTTCTTTCATCTCCTTTACCATCTCTGCAGACATCAATCCCACCCCTGGACCCTCCCCAATCCATCCTCCCTTCACTCCGACCACTATTACTGCCGATGTTTTTCGTGGAGAACGACGTGGTGTTTCGAAGACCGGAAAGATCAGAAATGGAGGGTAAGTCAAGGGATGGTTGTGAGCTCTGTGGGAAGGAGAGGCAGAAAGAGGGAGATGGAATGAGACGTGCAAAAAAATCAGAAACAAGGAAGGAAGAACGGAGCGGAGGAGGGGGGGGGAAGAATTCAGGCGGAAAGACGATTCCTTCGGGAAGATGGAGGGGGGGGGGGCGGGATCCTGAAGGACAAGGTGTTGGGGGAACATTGGGGACCAAGAGGGAAAGGACGAGGGGAAAAAAACAGAGCAGCGTGGCGGCTTAGCGTCCCTTTGCATTCCCTGCTGCTGTTGCTCGCTAACGAGTGAGACGCCTCCTAATGGCTGGCCGCATTCTACCGAGCCACTGCCACCCTTCAACCCCTTCTCCTCTCCCTTTCCTCTCTCTCTCTCTCTCTCACGCCTCCCCCATCCTCACCCCCCGCCCCCACCCACCCCCGCATTCCCCCTTCACCCGACTCCCCACCTTCACGAATCGCCCACTTACTTTTATTCTCCGAATCGCCCCTTCCCTCCCCTTTTCCCTCCACCTTCTCCCCCTCACCCTCTTCCTCCTCCGACGTCAAGGGGGGATTCTCCTCCCACCCACCCCCCCAACCCGGAGTCTAAACCCCGGCTCTTCCTCCCGCTGCCCACGAAGAACACCTTATTTTTTATGAACGTCCCCTCCCGCCCCTTTCTCGTCCCACGCCCAACCTCGTTCTCTACCACACTCCCTACCACACCAGACTCATCTTGGTGGCCAAATATCCGGAGCTGCATGTTTTTGGTCGTATGATTATATGAGCGCATGTGTTTATATATGCATGCATGTATATTATACATATGAGCATAAATATATATGCACACGCGCGCAAGGGTGCACATTTTCAAGGAATTGGGAAAGGGTCTAGATTGGTTTCTCACCGCCCTCCCTGATGTTCCCTTCCCTTCGGCCTCAACCGCTACCTCAATCCCTCAACTACCGCGTACTCCCCCTCACCTCTTTTACGTCCTCCTCCCCTCGTTCCCCTGGAGAGGTTATGAGTTAGAAAGGGTAAGGCCTATGGAGGTGGAGGATAAAAAGTTTGCTTGTTTAATTAAGCAGATTTTAATTAGCTCTGGAGTGGGTTAAAATGGGAGCTGTGGATGGGGTTTTGGCGGAAAAGGCGAGGGGTGGGTGCCTAGTTACCTATCCGGAGTATGGGCGAGGAAGTGGTGGTGCGAGGCGGGGGTGCGGGGGGGGGTTTCGGGAGCGGTGGGGAATTTTCGAAAAGCCAGGACGACTAGGGAGGATGGGGAGTGCGGGGAGGGAGGGTGGAGCGACGGGACGAACGGGAGAAAGGGGGATGGCTCTCGGAGAAAGGGACACCAGTAGACGGAAAGACGACTCGGGAGTTTCATTCGGGTGATACTGGGATTTTCATTTAATTCTGACATTTTTTTTGAGAAGTGTGAGCCTCTTGTGTCCTAAAAATATTATTCGAGTACTGGACAAAGAGAATATTTAGGTGACCACTCCAAGCGATCGAAAGACATTAATATCGACCACCGTCTTTGTCTTGAATCAAATATAAACAAGAATTTTAGTTTACATTTGCTCCAATTCGGCGGATCTGAAAATGAAATAGAAGGAATTTGTGAAAATGTCCCCTTCTCTTATTCTTCCTTTCTTTCGTTTCGACTAAATCAAAGAAGTTTCCTGGTGAGAAATAGGTCCAAAAATGTAAAAGACAACAAGGGAGAAGTCGGTGGGATGTTGTACGGAGGGATCGTTTACTTTATTCAATTGAACTTTGGATTACTAAGTGTGTTTCTTCTCTTGATTAGGGATGAATTTAGTCTTTCTTACTCAACTCCATCGCATTGAGCAGATAGGCAGTCGGGTAAACCAAACAAGTGAATTGGAAAAGTTATTAAAAATGTAAGTTATTAATTAAAATTTTAATACACTGGAATCCTACCGCTAATAAGGGTTTACTCCATAAGTAGCCCCTCATTTAAAAGTATCAGGAATGTACCTTCACGGTGGGTTTTGAAATTTTCTTTACCCGGGTATTAATTTGTAAGAATACAAAAGAGATAACCAGACTTTCAGATATTGTTTTAATTGATAATTTTTTGAAAGGATTGAAAAAAATATGTTTCATTGTCAAAAAGTATTCAGTATAGGAGAAATAACGACTTCCCAAATTATTCCGGAAGTATTTATTCATTATCGATGTTGCAGTTTTATGTTTTCTTTTGTGGAGCTAACTTTAACAAAAAACTAGGAAAGTTGAAATATAGTCGTAATTACCTAGATTATCCGAAAGCTCCAATGTTTAAATCATGCGTTGAGAAGGAATAATTTGGGAATATTAATCACATGTCCCTTATTTATGATACAGTATGTAAATGTTTGGAAACAATGTAAAATTAGGTCTTTAACAATATTTCGAATTAACGGATCGATTAAATATTCGACAGTAAATAATGCTTATCTATTAAAAATGGCCAGGTTTAGAGACGCAACAGTCTCGAGACTTCCCACTGAAACTTCACCTCCCCACACACGACACACACCCCCCTGCCGGTAGTAAAAAGGGAATAAACGGTGAGAACAGAGCAGAAAAGATTTGGGATTGCCGGAGAACGGTAATGTTCCCTTTTTTATGCTGCTCCGTGATGGAGAGGCTAATGAGGAGGGGACAGGGTGGGGGGTGTTGGAAACAGGAGACAGGGAGAGAAGGAAGAGATAATGGAAAGCGAGGACGATGAGGGTTCTCCTGAGATGGCTTGGATTGCGTGGACCCCATGCAACGATGTATTACTCCCTCCATAGGGTTGTTGCGACGTTGCGGAGCATCAACTGTGATGCGCAATACTCCCGCGGTACCTCACCGTTTTGCCTTGCGTCCAAACATTGTGATACGCCGCGCGAATTTTTAAATGTGAAATGGACCCATTTTCCATTCTGAAGAGAAGTATTCAACAAACAATTTGGGTATATAAAACAAAAAAAAAACGATCAAGGTGACGAGATAATATATCGAGCGTATAGAGGAGAGTTAAAAACAAGAGCGACAATCGGTATTTTACTTGTACAACTACCTCTCCCAATTTCAGTAGCCAAAAGTAAAAGTGGAGTTAAACTGTATCATAAAAAAGAATACATTTCCAGTTATTTCGAGAAAACAGGTCAAAATGAATCACGGCAATTAGAATCAAAGCAGTAGAGATAGTGCCTTGTCAGTGATACGCAATCCAAATACGATTGATTAATAGTGAATGACACAGTCCAAATTTCTTCCTGCCACCAAGAACAAACTCGAGTTCAAGGATACAAGTAAATTTCACCCAAAAATTCGGCATAAGGAAAAAAATATGGTGGAAAAATCGATGCCCACGAACGAATGGGGATTCTACGATGTCAAACTTTGCTGGACGCAAATTTGGTCGATGGATGTCCGTTTTAAATGTGGGTCAAGTTAGTCCAGGGGTAGAGCGTTGGTCTATTGACCGGACAGCCAGAGTTCGATTCCCGGGCTGTCCGGTCAGTAGTCCAACTTTCTGGAAACCCTCAGCTTCACCCATGCGATGTGATTTTTCGGGTACCAGATCTTCTTGGGAAACCATAACGGAATAGCGAAAGGAATTGGCTCCCTACCCTGATGTGTCAATTTCACACGCCTTTTGGCTTAGTATTGGGTGAACTCTGCAATCATCTGCCAAACCGATCTACGGGTTTATTATTGTGTTTATAGTTGTTTTTTTAAAATTCGTTATTCTACCAAGACTTTATTTTATGGTGTCGGGTTTCAGCGCGTTTATCTTCTATACCAACAGCAATTTTTGCCAGCGTCCCAGAATGCGTTTTCAAGTCGAAGTGCCAATATGTTGCTTCAAGTTTCATAATTTATTAATTCATTTTACATATATAACCAATAAAATACGTAATTATGGAAAAATAATAATTACAATAACTCCCGACACCCCCCTCCACACACCCTTGCGGAATATTATGGAGGTGTAACTATTTCGGTGTGGCTGAATGAAACCCAGTTATAGGGCAACATGCCTCTTCAGGGTGGATCTATACACTCTTATCGGGCTAATATAATGTAGTACTTGAAAAGTATAATGCATAAAAAATAAACTACCCAATATCCCCGTTAGAGAAAGCGTTCCTCATCGGGATTTTGAAGAAACAAAAAGATGCTACAAATTTGGCTGCGGTGGAGGATGCGTTGGTTTTGGCCTTCTTGATAATGGGAGGGTAATGGCGCTCTGATTGGTTGGTTTAAGAAAAATTCATTTCCACGTGTTGCAGAGCTGGTAACTGTCCTCCTTAATGAAATTTGCAGGGTGTTTGCAATTCAGATGGCCTCACGGATAAGCTTGTGTTGGTAAAGTTACTCTTTCGTGATCACTTTAGCTTCCTCCAAGTTTATCTTATTCCCGGCTCCGACCAGTCATGTTCCGCAACGGCTGAAATGCGGAATTGCTTGTTGTTAAGAGCCCTTTGGTGTTCCTGGATGCGTCACTTAATTGCTCTTCCCGTCTGCCCTCTGCAGGTCTTCCTACAGCTAGACTTTTATTTTGTAGGCTTCTTTGTTGGTCGTGTGTGTGTGTGATGAAGCTCTTCGGTTTAGGTAGGATATCGACCGTGTTCTATAGTACACAGTCGAGGCGTGTGATTCTTTTTCTGTATTGAATGCCACGTATGGTGCCATATCGTGCTGCTAATTTAAGTCTCTCGTTCTCCTCTATATCTACCTCGAAGTTAACGCTCTTTTCAGGTAGTCTTCCATAGGATTAATTATTAACCTTATCAGTCCTTTTTAAAGCAGATCAGGAGTTCGCCTTACAGAAGGGCAGGGCAACAGATCATGGTGAGTAATTGACTAACCGAGATGGAATTTGCCCGGTGATCTAATGTTTTGATCAGAGATGCCTTCTATGTCGGGTGTCGGTGAGAAGAAGCGTGAAGTTTTTGGTGAGTGTATGTCTTCTTTCGCTAGACCGCATGATCTAGTTTCTGCTGGTATTCTTGGTCATTAATGCGTCCATGAAGGGAAGTCGGTTATTTATTGTCTTTCCATAGTAAGCTGAATTAACTGATGTTGGTATTACAGTGTATAGTAGTATAGTATCTGTTGAATGTCGCAGGGCCCCATATAGCGAATGTTGCATCCACGAACTTCACACACAGAGTTGGCTACTTTCAGTATGAGGTCAGTGCACTTTTTTCGAATTCCTCCATGCAACAATTTACCTGTTTAAATTGACCAGAACGTTGGTGAAAGCATGCAACTTTCGTGATCTAAACTCCGTGAAGGCCTTTTCAGCATTCTTAACGCAGTTCACTTATCCTCGCTTCTCTCACGAGCAATCTTACAATCCTTCCCACCACAATCCCTCCCGCAAAAGGGTAGGGTGGCGCCAGATCTCAGGTGTACTCCACCGGGCTTGACTTCCCTCTCCTCGTCCGGGTTCCTCCCCGATCGTGCCTGAACTTTAGTGGCTACCGATTTCATAGGGATCCTTCACAATCCACTGCGTGGATCAAGGGTGGTACATATGCAACCTTTTCCAAACCTTCTCTCATGGGTATATGGGGTACAAATGTCTAAGAATCTCTCCGCCCTGACGTAGAAACGATGCGAAATACAAAGTCGACCGTAAACGTCGCGGTGTTTGTATGGAAAGTTATGGGATAGGTTTCCGGTTTTCAACGAGCAGTCTTATGCCGCTATCGCCCATTTCCCTCCCCTTCCTCTGCCTCGCTCATTCATCTTCTCCTTCGCACCCCCGGCAACGCAGAGACTTCCCACCGCTGTCGAAAACGTCACGGTCTTTCGTGAGGGGAAGGAAGACGAGCCCGTGGGACGAGGTGCAGCCTCCCCCCCCCCCCCCCCAAGGTGGCGGTTACCCGCTGGGCTCGCGCTCTGTCGGGCGGGCGGGCACCGCTGGGGCGGAGACGCGCGCGTTTACGAAGAATCCGGAGCGCAGTGCCTCGTGCCCCGAAACTCACATCCATCGCCATTTTTGACGATTCCTGAAAGGACGACGGCTACTTCGGGTGTCGATTTAACCCTGAAGCATGAACACCGCGCACGAACTCGGAGGATAGATTTTTCACTAAGACAAGGCGATGGTTTCGTCAGGCGTTATTTCGGGGAGGCTTTCCTTCGGTGGACTTGCGAGGAAGGGTCTGCGTCATGGAAATTTTTCGAGGCCGTGACACTTATGAAGGAGGTCAAAATCGTCTATCACCCGCTTGGACTTCACAAATGCTATGAATCCTCGAGTCGGAAGAAAGGCGACCCGAACGTAATCCAGTGCTCGACACTTCTCCGTCTCAACCCTGCAATCATCGCATTTTTCCACCAAAAATGTGTATTCGAACAATGAGAGTTACCACTACTAATGCCAATCGTCGTGTGAATAGTTTCCCTGTATTAATTAAAATCTAAAAATATAAAAGATCGATTGAAAAATTAGCTGCATTTTACTTAAAATTGTGTGACTAATGGCTAGGGAATCATTTTTACTAAGGATTATCCTCGACTGGTAAGGACTATAAACGTAAATACACTAGATTTTTAAAGACTTAAAGAGTTTTAGTTTAATTTATTGCCCTGTATCAGGTTCAGGAAATTTTCAGCTTTAGAATAACAAAGTATGAATCATACATTTCTGTTTTCCTGCCTATTAGAACGGCATATTTTGCGAAAATCGTAGAACACATATTTTCCTGTGAAGTGTGTTTGCTAAGTTATATCCCAACCACCCAAAATACCTAGGCACCATAATTGCCTTTTTTATGCCCCAACCCGATTGTCTCCATCCCCATGGAGTTCGACCATTGTCCCGTTCGCCGTCATCCATCCTCGACTCAAAATATCTGTCACGTTCGAACGGACTAGGGTCTGGAATCTCGGAATGGTAATGCATTTAGAGATGATATAAGGAATTATGTGCCGGATAGAACGGGGAGTGAGTATGACGACAGGATTTTGCTCGGAGGAATATGAAAGCGGGGAATTATTGAAATGAATAATATTTACTCCTACCTGTTTTTTTGCGGTGCACGAAAGTAACTTTGCCAGTTTATGTGATCGTGGGAATACGGGAGCGATTTTTATCTCGCGACTCATGTGAAACACAGTTTTAGAGCCAGTCCGTGATGTCAGCTGATGGAGGGGACTCTTTTAAAAGTAAAATTTAGATATGTTTTAAAATAACGCAAAAATCTCAAAACTTATGAATATTAATGCATTTATGGTTTGTTTTTTTTTCATCTTTTATCCATACCCATCAACGTTCCGCGTTAGTAGGAGTTTCCGCCTCCATTATTATTGGAGCAGGATGGAATTTTCAGTTTGGGAGAACATACCTATAGTCTATTTACTAAAAGCAGTTGTGCGCCTTTGTTTATTCGCATAAATATTGAAATAATTGCTCCGTATCAGGCAGACAGCCACAGTTTTTACTACAGCGGCCGTTTGATGACCACCGTTCATCATCAGTTCTACGGAGTGGTTCCATCATACACGCATGAATATTTTCAAAACTCGATGGTGGTAAAATATAGTATGACATGCCTGAACGATGTGCGATTGCTTCACAATACACTCAAAACACCCCCGTTTGCTATTATGATTGCCATCAGACACCAAAATTTTAACTTCGTGGATGGTATGATTTCAAAAATAAAAAAGAATTATTAGTCATTTATTTTTCTGTATTATATATATATGTATATGTATGTAAATATTACATAATATGTATATATATATGTAAATATACATATATATATATATATATATATATAACTTAGACAGTAACACACAGCACGAGAACACATAAAAAGAACACTCACAATAATATCTTGATAATTTCGACGGACTCGAACTCCGTCTTCTTCGGAAGATAAGATATGACTCTCATATCTTATCTTCCGAAGAATGAGTCATATCTTATCTTCCGAAGAAGACGGAGTTCGAGTCCGTCGAAATTATCAAGATATTATTGTGAGTGTTCTTTTTATGTGTTCTCGTGCTGTGTGTTACTGTCTAAGTTTTTTATTCAACACTTCCGTGTTACTTCGAAGAAATCATATATATATATATATATATATATATATATATGTAATATAAATAAATAAATAAATGTATATATATATATATATATATATATATATAAACCTAGGAGAAATATTGTACAGAAAAATAAATGACTAATCATTCTATACCCATAACACACACGCTAAAAGCTGGAAGCTAGCTTTTTTACGTATCGATACTGCCATCGCTGTGGTAGGTGAACTGCATAGTGACAACTGACAAACTCATGTAGTTGTTGGGCTATGTCCTTGTTGGTGCGCGGACTGGTTTGCTGTAGTGGATGTTCGGTTTTCATTTATGCACATACAAATAAACCTGTATACATCGAAATCTCTATTACCTTCGTTTTACTTCATGTCATAATCATTCTGTTCTATTGGTTATTCGGTCATTACCCGAAAGATAAATCTTTTGGAGTTATTTGTTCTCTTCGTTTGAAAAACATATATTTAATTTTTTGTGCAAATTATGGAGGAAAATTTCCGAATTATTATGAAATTGACTGCAAAAACTTTTCAAATTACTTTATGTTATTACATTGCTATGCTTATTAAAAATCAATTGCCATGTACATGTTTAGCTAGGGAACAGATCTTGTACATGGGTCTACGGATTTTGATGAAATAAAGTGAGTCCAACTTTTTAGGTGTCTAAAATACGATATACTCCTCTCTCACCTTGGGGGGGGGGTACTCATTGTACCTTCACTAAGTACCATTCACTTCATGAAGTACTTCACTTCACTACACTTGTACCATTATGCTTTTTTAAATAAATTAATACATAGTAGAGTGACGTTCGAGTATCGTGATTAGCAATCTTGCGAGAAAATTACAACCATTTTTGAGAGAAAATTGGTAAAAGAGATTCTAGTGACGGTAAAGGTCATGAAGTACCAATTCCTAATAATTCTGCTCAAATGTACTATATTAGAGACACTTATAAAACGTATAAACAAATAAAAAAGGACACAGATATTCCGAGTTTCGGTTGCTAGGCTGCCATCGAAAGACGTCAAAGATTTGAGTTTTCCTCTGCGCCCGATCATCTGGGGCTTGACCGCAGCGAAATAAAACAACCCTATCAGTGTCTATTTTCATTTTGGTCTATTTTTTGTTAGTACCTCGTAATAAACGTACTATGTTTTATCACTGCTTCACTTTTCCTCCAAGAGAATTATTAGAGCATTATAATTCAGAAATGTACGTAAGTATGAGCAAGCTTCGAGGGAAGCTATAGACCCAAATTAATCCACATGAAAAAATTAATTCATACACTTTGGGAATGAGGTAATCTGTTTGATTTATGCAATAGTTACTCTAAGTTATGCTTTCCTTCACTTATTATAGCAGTTTATTTAGATATTTTTCATTTAATTAATCTTGTCCAAGCTGCTTTTTGTGAGCAAACTACTTTACTCTTTTCTGATTGATAATATTTGCACAATAATAACCCATCGATAGAAACTCAACTTTTTTCTATAATGAAAAACCAGTTGTTTGAACTATTTATATAATTGTAATTAATTGAACCGAAAGATTTTTCCTAGCACTAACGAAATAGATTTATGCCACAATCGGTATTTTAATATTAACCGTGGCTAATTATTTGTTTTTTAATGTGAATCGCGGTAGTCCAGGGGTAGAGCGTTGGACTACTGACCGGAGGGCCCGGATTCAATTTCCGGGCAAGCCTCTCTGAGCACCTGAAGCTCTACCAAAGACACGTGATTTTTCGGGTACCACATCGTCCTGGGAAACCATAACCGGCACAGGGAAAGGAACTGGCCCCCCTACCCTGATGTGAGAATTCCACACGCCGTCGGGCTTAGTACTGAGTGAACTCTATCATCACCTACCAAACCGACCTTAGGGTTAACTACTGTGTTTATGGCATATATAAAACTGTGAAAAATGAAAATTCTAATTATATAATAAATAATTATATAATTAGAATTGCATGATTAAAAATGTAGAATTTCATTCTGCATAATAAGGATTTTACTTGGAATACAAAATTAATTTTTGTAAGCTTAGCCGCATTGAACCAATGGCAAGGCAAAGAAACTAATCTGTTGCATTCACAACCTTATCAATTAATTAAAAAATGTAAAGTCCAGTTGACCACCATTCCAAATGAAGTATGCCAAAATAGTTGGATTAAATGTACAAATAACATGAATGAAATCGTGGACTGTTTACAAAAAATAAACGCTGATAAATCTTAATGCGTCTTATATGCAAGAAAATTTATATTCTCAAAGTTGAAACTCTTGGGGTATCATGAATATATTTAAATTAAAATGGCGTAGAGTTCCTTGATTTTAATTTGTTTATCGAAATTTAGGAAAGGGATACTATAAATATTTATTTACTTTAACTGAATCGTTCCAAATCCATCGATTCAAGCACGAAAGTTTTGTTCTTCAAGACCTAATAATAATATCGTAATGGGAAGACTATGGGGTTAAGGCCAAATGAAATAAAAAACATTAGCCATAATGAGTATACAATAAACTATCTATTAACAAATGTGCATGTAGAAACTGCTAATAGTTATTCAACAGTAGGAATGTGCATTAATATGTGATATTTAAGGTTATAAGACGAAACAAATGTCAGTCCAAGAATGTGTTAGTTAATCAAGAAATAGGAGAGAATGTTTTAGAATTACTGCAGGTTTTCAGCATGACTGAAAATTTCTAACTTATTGCAAAACATTGCGAAAAGGTGGGATTTTATTAGGTTAAATGATACGCTAATAGATCTTTATTATGTCTAAGGTCTCAATTCTTTCAATCATATATTTTTACCTCAGGTTTTCCCTTTACCACGGAAAGAGAATACCTTGTGCCAGAATATATATTTGATAGACCATTGCCTTGCTGCTGAAAATATAAATATGATGACGAAACTTGCAATGTTATGTGTACGTACTCTATAGGTATGAGAGAAAAAAGGTTTATGCTGCACACATCCGTTTTTATGGGACGAATGCAAAGGCTTTATGGTCTTGAAGGAATAAGAAAATAGATAAAATTTTATGATAATATTCTCGAGGGTGAAGACAGAAGATCCTTGACTAGAGACAAACTTCCACGCAGCGTACAGATCCTAACAGTGATACTGATGAGAGATAGTGGGGATTCCAGACAAAGGATTTTTAATGAACTACTTTGGCAACTTTGCTTCAGATTTCTGCCTACATTGTAAATATACAGATTATTTAAGATACAAGTCTTGAAAGAAAGCAATTTCGTCAAACAACACTGTTTCTTAATGCACTTCACCATGCCATGGAAAATTTATGAACCAAACAACTATCCGTAATGAGCGATGACGTTCCGACAAAAAGAAGCTATTTGGTACTTTCGAGGCGCGTTTTCCCTCCACCCTTTGTGTTCAAGCCATTTCATAACTATTCCCTCTCTCAAACCAAGATCCAGGGAAGAAAAGGCACCGTTAGGGTAGACGAATTTCGGTGATTAAATCCCTAAATTTTAGGGCTTCTTAGCGACGGGAAGGGGGAGGGGAGGTATAAATGACCAAACATCTCACGGAAACCGTCTCCGAAATACCAATTGCCTCGAACGAACACTTAAAAAGCCTTTGCTTACAAATAAACAGGGCGTGTAGCGTTAAGTGAACGGCGGTATTAAAATAAGCGAACATTACTTCGCTCCTTTGATGACGGAGGCCGTGTAGCCAAGAGGGCGGCGATGGGGAGGGGTGGCGTTTAGTGGAGGAGTGGGAGAGTTCCTGAAGGGAAGGAGGACTAAGGGACTATAAGGGGAGGGCGAAAGGGCTTCAGGCAAGGTGTGAGATCCCACCGCTGGGGATACGGTGAAAGGGTTAGTCCGAGGGACGGGAGGTTTGCAGGGGGTGTGCGGGGCAGGGGGGAGGGGGAGGAAGAGGGCGGGCGAGAGGATGGATGAGGGTCCGTCAGGGAAGGGAATGTGGTGGGAAAGGGACTGGCGAGGGAGAGGAGTTGAGGGAGGGGAAGAAGAGAGGGGAACAGGGGGGTTTTGAGGATCCCTGGCTGTCGTCAGTCGGGCGTGAAGAAGATAAATTGGCTGTGCGGAGGCGGTGGGGAGGGAGAATGCGTGGACAGATAAGCCGTCATAAAGGGGAGGGAGACGTGGGAGGAAGTTGGAGAGAGAGAGAGAGGGGTGCCAGTAGAGGGGGGAGCGAGGGAGGTTGGAGAAGGAAAGGTGAATTAGGTGGGCGTGGGATGGGAAATCGAAGGCGGGGGATGAGGGTGGGTTGGGGGGTGGGTGGAGGTTGTGAGGAAGAATGGGACGGAGAAGAACTTGAGGAGAAAATCAGGTGTGTGAGTAGGAGAAACGGGCGAATAAGTTCGCGATGAGATACTCCATAATTTCTTTTAATTGGATAAATAAAGAAGGGAAATAATATTGCGAAATAGGAGATATCTGAGAAGGTTCATAATGTTTTCACTACCATCTGAAATATCATCGAAATACCGAAGCGTCAAATAACTAGTTACATTTGCGACTCGGGTCAAAGAAATACAGTTGTAGTGTGACATATTACCAACTAAATCAAACATCGCCTTGATTTACAAATAAAATACAATAGTGAAAGTTCAATCAGAATAATTATTGTAATCTCCATTAGATTGGGGAGAACTTAATGTGACTCCGGAGACATGTGGGTGCATGTATACTTGGAATTGTCGAAGAGTAACATTTGATAGATTGTTTTGCTACGGATTTAATGCTTATGAAATTATTTGGAAATACCTAAGTGCATGTTTTAGAGATGGAAGCAAAATGAAATAAACTGTTCTATCTTCAAAAACAAATGCTCACTAACTATTGATTAAAGATTTGAGTTAACCACGTTAAATAATGCACAAATAACAACAAGAGACATATGTCTTTGTTCAGAATCTAGGAAAGTTAAGAAGTAGGATCGATGTGGGAGGAAACGTCCGACCGTTAAGATGAATTGAGCTGAGAATGGTGAGGAAAAGCGAGGAGTGGGTGGACAGGGAGAAAAGAGTTAGCTGTAGGAAGATGAAGGGAAGTGGAAGGAGAGGGAGGGAAATTGAGGGAGAGAGAGTAAGAGAGGGATGAAGGGGTGCAGAATTGGGAGAACGATAGAGGGAGTGGAATTGAGAGAGGATGACAGGCCTCGAGGGGAGTGAATTGGAGTGAGAAGTGATGCAAGGGAAAGGGGAAGTGCCGTGGGAATTGCCCAGGGAGGAATCATCCACGGGCACGTGCTCATCATGAAGGTTGAGATCATTGAGTAATTGAGAAATGAAGGGCTCCAATCTGAAGCAATTATGCAACAGGATTTTTTTTATCGCCCTTGGTTAGTTTTCGTAGTTGCTTTGAAGTTTCACGGCATGTGAAAACGATTTTTCACATTACGCCATCTCCACAAACATTTTGGGATGACAGTAGAAAATCTGTCGTCGCCTTTCGGAGTCACCTTGTGTAGTGTGAAGTGACGTGCTTTATTGCGCCTAGCACAGTGCATTCTCCAAATATCTTAGATGGTGACCTATGGCCGCTCGTCAATATTTTAGCTTCATATAAGTAGGATTCGACGCCACAAGGAAGGGAATTAAGGATGTATAGCCTAGAAGTGGGAGATTTGAGCGAAGCGCAAAAAGAATAAAAGCTTAGACTAAAAGATGCGAGATTACCCTCATATAACAATATACTAATCTTTTGTATTAAAACAAACACCAGTACACACAAACCGTTAAATAAGGAAACGAATGAGCTGAATTGCTGCAGAATTGAGTCCAAGACACATGCACGGCCATTAGCAATCCCTTTTGTAAGCACTAACCTTAAATTATTTGTCGATGCCACATTATTTGAGAAAAATATAAAGATTTTAGCCAGTTGGCGAGTTGATTTCTCGCATTAAATACGATATTTTGGACTTGGATCAAATTTTAATGTTAGCCAAGCTGAAGATAAAGAAAAAACTTTGCTATTCAACATAATGAGGTTTAATATATTACACGACCATGGTTTTAATGCTGCGCACCATCATTCTGGTGATATATTAAATATCCTGGTGCAATATATTATACCTTTTTATGTTAGCCTGCGCATCATCATCCTGATGATGCGCAGGCTAACATAAACATTGAAATCATGGTCGTGTAATATATTAAACCTTTTTATGTTGAATTGCAAAGTTTTTCTCTACCCTCATAAAAGAATTCCACCTAGTTAAGCCTAAAACTGTTATGTTATCCAAGTCGCTTGAGTGAGGATTTTGGAGTGGGGTAAAACATTACCTTATTGTTATGACAATTTTGGGGTAAGAAGTGAAAAACACGAATCTGCATATAAAAAATGCGATTCAGATAAATAATTCGGAATGTGTAAAATTGGCAATCACTCCAATCATAAGTTGATTTTGGGCATGAATATTTAAAGAAACGTGGCTTCATTAGACGTGAGTTTGGAAATAATATGAAAACCTTACGAAGATATTATTTCGTATTAGTGAAAAACCATTGCGTCAATTCCATTAACTGAGGATTTAGATATATTTTTAAGGAGATTGGGTATATTCGCATAAGATTATTCTGCAGAAAATAAATTTGACAAGATTACTACGAGGCCAGATATGATACACAAATTGTCACCTGAATAAAGTAAGTGAAATAAGCCAAAGCACAGACATATTTAAAGAGGTACTTGATTTTTCTTTACTTGCAAATTTTGAGGTCATTAAAAGTAGATGTTACATATCCCAGAAATCAATGAAGTTTAATTGTAATCTGGCATTCCTATTACGATGACATAGAATTAATTTGAATTTATATGATAAGTAATGGTAAAATAACATATTCTTGTGAGCATCTCCATGGCGTATTATAAGAACTCATGTGTAGTAAGTTTAAATGCGTTATATGGATCCTTCCGTCTGATACTCCAAACAGGTTTTGAAAACATACCAAACAATATCAATTCTCAGTGTCTACCGAATGAAATTTGTACAATTTCATCAACATTTTTACAATTCACATATTTTTCCGTTGGTTAAAAAAAACTATCCGAAATAATACTGAAGGCAAATTACTACAATAAAAATTGAATCTTAAACTTACACTGAAGAGGATATTGAATGCGATGGCATGGAATAAGATTGGGACCGAGAATGAAAGAGGAGAAGTGAAGGGGAAGAAGTGTGAGATAGAAGATGAAATCGAGTGAGACAGTCGACCGAAAGGAAAGTCCCTGAAAGAACTAACTCAAACAATGCGATTATACTGAAGATACAAACAAAGGAGAAGATCACTAGAGTCATTTAAAGTCAAAATAACAATGTTAACGGAAGCCGCAAATGTTGATAAAAAAAAGGTGCCCTCTTGGAAGAAGTAAGGTAAAAAATCGGACTGTAATGCTACGGTGAGCTTTCTTAGAGGAAAACAAAATAAACCCAAAGAATACATATTTACAGGAACGGACAAATGTTGAAAAACATTTAGATGCTGATTATACACGTGAAATGTCGTGGGCCCAATTGGTTATCGATACAATGTGCTCTCTCTTAATATTGGAGCTTTTATAACTGGACTGAGGGAGAGAGGGTAGGATGAAGAAACAGAAGATAAGCAGCTGCGGCACGAGACGAAGAGAGGCAGGAAAGTAGGGTAAATGAAAGCCAAAAAAAATAGAAGGGGTTTCGAGGCGAATGAAAAGAGATTCTTGAAAGTGGGAGAATCTGGGAAGGTTAGCATCCGAAGAAGAGATGGCTATAGGGGGAAGAGACGTACGTAAACGATATCGGCGAATGGAATGAAGACAGTTCGGATGGAATTTCATATGAAAAAAATAGGAAGACGATGGGACAGATATGGCTGAAAATATTTGTAAAAGTTCACTTTTGAAACCAATAATTTGTGGAATTCCATTCATCCGATTTCAAACATTTCATATCGCCAGTACATTACTCTCTTCATACTAATAATATTCCTGTTTTAAAACCAATGTAGGATATACAAGTACAACATGCCATTAATTAAATGTAATCATATATTTTATGGCGTGAATGAATGGAGCAAAGAAGTACTGATTCAGTACCGGTGGTGTTTTTGCGGTGCACGTCGTTTGGATGTTAATTCAGGTAGGGTAGCCAGGGGTGGAGCCAAAATTGATTAATAACCAATTGCTTATCCAGGCAACTAAACAATTAGCGCAATGATTTATTACTAATTTTCACAAACACATATTAATTTTAAATTATTCGATGTCATCATTTCTGTTTAAGAATTAAGAATACTTGATTTTGTACTTTTACTTATTAATTAAAATTTTTACCTTAGGATGGGGACTGGGGTTGAGTTGAAAAAATGTCGGCACGCAAATTTTCTTTCGTAATTTAACTCTGAAAACAGGCTATCTCGTTTATACACCACCTCGTATGTTTATCGTATATTTACTCCATGGATATTAATTTATCTCCTCAATGAATGTGATCTATTTGCAGATATTAAATGAGGATAAATTCATTTTCCATTTAATTACTTAAATTGAAAATATGAAACGGTGCAAGCTGAATAGTAATTATATACTTAGAAAAATGAAAGCCTCGAATATTGATTAAACAACTTTCATCTTAATTGTAACCGTTTTTGAAGATCTTATTATTCAATACTAAATTCTATTATACATATCCTGGCTATCACTTTTAGCCTCCCCCAAAGTTAAGGCATATAGTATAGTAAACTCATGTAAAGGATTTAACGTGACTTATTCATATAAGCTGCGCTAAACAACGGATAATCTTCATTACTGGTTTTCATAATTTTTATTTCTTTATTCATCCCATGGTACATTTTACAAAGATCGATCATGGATAAATTGAAATAATTTTGTAATTCCAAGCCCTTTTTTTTAAATTTTCTTTTGAGAATCAAGTCCCAGAGGATTCCGCTTAATTTAATCCAGAAATATCACTTAAATACAGAAGGATGTGCTGGTTAAAAATCAAAATGCATCCAAATCTTTCTTGTATTATTAGATGCAATAAAAAACAGTAACGCAAGAGTAAAGTAAAAGCATTTTTCCTGACAAATTTAAATTAAAGCTATACAGATTTGGAACTTTTAATCGAGAAAGTCAATAAAGTTTTACAAATAGTCTGAAAAATAACTTACGGCCATTTTCAATGGGTCTACTCTGATCAAAATGTAATAATTTCTCTACTTTTAATGGACATTTTAAATATTAACTGCCGTTTTTTGAGATAAATAGTCTTCGTATTACCGTATTCATAAATTACTAAATACGCACATTCACATGCACATATAAATGCATAAACATAAACACATAGGTACACAAATACACTCCCTGATCACCAAGCATCAAACATAAAATGCTCAAAATGTTTTCAGTAAACCTCAAAACATTCATTTCCATTGAAAATCCGTAATCGATTTTTAAAATATCACATCCCTTATAATGCGTAAGGAGCAAGTTGAAAAAGGAACACTTAGTGAAGCCCCGACCCGTTTAATAAAATCTATGGTTCCGCTCACGCTCCAGCATCTTCAAAATTATCTGGGCGTCATAAAAATGGAGATAGGTCTGAAATGCAAGTGGCAGGAAAGTGAAGGGAGCATTCAAAGCTATCGAACGATAAAAAAAAACGTTCTGGGTGCGGAAAAAGATTCCGGGACTATGGAATTAAAATTTTTGATAGGCTCTGCAAAAAAACACATTTTCCCATTTTTTTTAAAGAACGCAAATGGCAAAGTTGGCTAATTTGCTTAAAGCCTAAAGTACAAATGGATTTCCACTCCTTTGATGCATTGACCGAAATCTATGCAAACAAATGAATTTCTCTCAGAATGGATACGTGTGTGTCCCAGGTATTAAAAACCTGTCCTAGAAGATTGCAAAAAGAATACTAACAGATGAATTGAGATGATTTGATTGCCATATTAGGTGGAAAAATACCTCTTGTAATTTAATTTGACTTTTCTACTTATACATATTGCTTTGATATATTTGACGATAGTTTTCACTATATAGTTTTCTATCTAGTTTTCACTAACTATCGTCAAATATGTTTTCACTATTTATTCTCATTTCTTCGAAGCATCCATTTCAGAGTCCAACCCACTAGAAGGTTAGAATTATTTCAAATAATATTATAATCGTAAAGTCGGCTATGCCACATTAGTTCCAACTGGTGATACTTTCACGCGGCTAATCTTTATTCGCAACTTCCAAATATATATACAGAATAGCACTGAGGCAATCTTGTATCATGCCTTTGTCATTTATTTTTGTTTCTGTTTTCCATAGATATTTTATATTTATTGTTAAATATTTTTTATACCAGCATTGACAAATTTTTTCTGACTGAAAGTTCTTTATTGAATGTACATGCGGATAGCAATAGCGTTGTAAGAGGCTTAAGACCACCCTTAATTTGTAGTATAGTGCATTAATACTTATGCGCTGATAAGAATCAGGAAAATAGTCTGATTTGTTTTGAAACTTGCTGCAAAAACTGAAACTGCAAACTGCTTTGAAACTGGAAAAAACTGTGCTTCGTCAATAGTGCATTCTTTCGATTTATCCTTTAAAGGCTACCACTGATTTTCCATTACATCAGAATAGATTTTTGTTTTGTTATCCCTCTTTTCATGGTACTTAAGAAAAAAATAATAATTGTTGCATTTAGATATTTCATATACACCTAAATGAAGATTTGTACAATGATTCCGAAGCTAAATCAACATAATTCATTCAAACGTTGCCAGAAGGTGGTTGCACTAAAGTCCTTTCCACAAGCTGATACACTAACATATACGTTTTATAAATTTATTATTTACAATCAGCGACAAGCCATCTCAAGAAATTCGTAAACTTTGGTTCTGGGTTTGGACACCCATATTATTAGCCTCGCTACTCCCATAATATTGCTTAAAAAATATTTTTAGGCAAGATTATGGGAGTCATGAACTAAAAACGAAAGAACCAGCTGGAATTTCTTTCTGCTTACAGCATACAGTGAAGTTCCCTGGAAATATTTATCAGGAATTACATTAGCGGTATTAATACTACCTAATAACTTCTGTGGGAGGAGAAGTTGATGAATAAATTATAAGAGGGAAATGAGTGAAAAAAGCTCATTATTCATAGCATAGGTTCCATTGAAAGGGTTTCATCGTGATTGCGAATCGCATTATTTTGAAATTTCCGACGCAAGTTAATCGTTAAAAGAATTTAGCTTTGAGAAGAAACAAACGAATATGTAAAATATGTTACTGCGAAGAGCCATAAATGATATTTTATTTAAAAATACATGACTATTATTTCCGTTAATATATTATGCAATTAAATAGGAAAATATCTTGATACATTTGGCCTGCACCATTGGATTGATACATGAAACGAAAATAGCATTAAACATTTAACTCGAACAGCATATAGTAATTTTCAATGGCGCCTGATAATAACCTCCTGTTTTATCGAATGGAAAATTTATTTCCTGTCTGAATTCCAATGTGCGGGGTAATATTTCTCTGATAATCACATCATTGCATTGACGAGTTTATCTGAGGAACTCATTATTGAATTGATGTTAACGAAGTACTTTGTAATTATGAAACTATAATATGACTCATGACAGAACTGACATTGAAAAGGTGCCATAATTGCGAAACATTCATGCATTTTCTATCTTTTCGTATTGTATAATTGATAATGAGTTAATGAGGTAGGAATATGAGGTTTTAAACAAACTATTGGTTGATTAAAAAATGTTTACGAATAATGTATTCTAAGGAAATGCTTTCATATGACCCCAAATAGGCGTATGCAATACTATTTTTTTTTTGCTAATAATGAAAATTTGAGAGTGCTGATGAAATAAAAATATTAATCAGCGGGTCACATTCAGAATAAAACATTTACAATGTATTTATCCTTATATTTGAGCTCATGCTGGTCATCTCTAATAGTATCCCAAGGAGATTTATTTGGGTGATGTTTCAACATATTATGGAATTTTCGCTTCTTCATAAATTCTCATTGGCTCAACACACCCATACATATGGGCTCCTGGAGTCCTGTGTAATATCTAAATTACCGAGAAAACTTAATTGACAAACTGTATTTTAGTAAAAGTAAGCTTCAACGCGATTATAATGCAGCGTGTAACTTGAACGCTAAATACCGTTTATTGATGGGAATAGCGAAATGGAATAGAATTTGAAAGCAATAAGAGATCAGCGAGAACGTCCTTCGATGTGATGTAAAAAGCGACGCTGTCGCTTTTGACAGGGTTCGTGTTACGAGCTACACAGAAAAAAAGTTGAAAAAATAATCCACATGTAGTGTGAGAAAACACACGAAAAACATTGGAATGAATAAATATTTTTTGTTATCATTGAACAAAGAGGTATACGCGTACATGCTGAAACTACATATGCAGCTTACCTTGATACTTTATCAAATCTGTCAACGGACTCTTGTCCATTAATGAATATTGATAAATAAATCCTCTGAACATGACACTTCACACATTCACTGAAGGAGGTCAATTACTACACTTTTGGCAGACTTTTAATTAGCTCGACAAGAAATTTTAATTAATGCAAATTTAATTAATCAATCCAAAAATTTCCATTAGGTTTTCACTCAAGTTCAAGAAGAATAGGAAAAATATTTCTGGCAAACGGCTTGAATGAACAAGAAGTGTTCCTTAAATTAACTCCTGAGCGAAAAGAAGTTTCACCGAAAGATTCTTTAATTGGTGAAAGGGAACATTTGCTCCAAGTCTGTTTTTTTGGGTTTCAATTTAAAAAGAAATATAGCATTTTGAGCGACAATCAAACTTTAATCACTCCATGTATTGTGGAGAATTATATAAATTCGCAAATTCATTTCTGGTTAATACATCATTGAAAGTTATCTTAGCAAAAGAAAAGGGTGTTCAGCAGGGCGCTCGTTACAATTTAACCCGACTAAAACTAGATTTCATAAACAATTTGCTGGAATTTAATACTTATTTAACGTTTCAGTCAACTTTCCAAATAGTGCTGGGATTCTATCTGATACTTAAGTAGCCGAATGTCAAAAGCTAATCCTTTAAACAGTACCTTGCATGAGTAATTGAAAATGGTATTTTTACAGAAGTTCATGAACATACGTCTTATTTCAAAAGTAATAAAAACTAATGTAGTTCCTTTGCCAGCTATATAATTTTTATAGATCCTAAGATAATCGTCTGTAATTGCTATTATTATCATAGCATTTTTAAAGAGATATTAAGCAAATAATCAGTCTGACACTACAGAATAAATAACAGAGTGACATACAGATTAACATACTGATTCATATGGTTTCACTGTTCATCAATTCTTAACTATGAAACATGTGATTTAAGAAAAAATTATTTTGACAATTTATTTTAATGGAACCTGGTAGGCATACTGTTTTTGGGTGCGAGAGAACGATTTAGATGGGTTTCTAATTTTAGGAAACTCATTTATGAGGGTTTCAGAATGCACAAAATGGATCATTAAGTTTTCTTTTTATTTGCAAGTTTCTCCAATTGTTTTATTAATTTAGGCAATAGTACATTGAAGTGTTGAGTTACTGCGTTAAGCAACATCGCAAGAGAAAAAAATAATCCAAATTAAAACGAGACAGTTTGCTCACCGTTTCCGGTCTCCAAGGATTTTGTTGACGTATTCACGACATAGAATTTGTGAATAAAATTAATTGTATTTCAGAAGTTCTTAATCGAATGCAAACACAAATCTAATCTTTATTTTTTTTACTGCATGTGTTTTTTTGGTTACGTATTCTTCTTATATTGTCATTGCAGATAATTTTGTCTGGAAATAAATTATCGAAATATCATTTTTCTGCTCAGTAAATTCGACACCCACCCCTGATAATAGTTTTGTGACATGAAATGTGACACAACTTGGGTGAAAAACTAGCGATTGTAGGATTTCTTTCCTCCAATACAAAATATCAAATTCTGCGCTCTCTTCAGCATTTAGGAAATATTATAACGCAAATAAATTACATTAACTATGCGAATTCGTTTTTAATTTAACTAAATGGTGGTAATATCGACCAATAAAATTAATTTCGAAAAATGTAATGTTTTTCATGAATCAGAATTGGGAACTCAAGTATGGGTGTAGTTGGTTAGAACCTTCTCAATATTATATCGTACGTATCCATTAATTTTCGTCTGTTATTGTTTAGGTACACCGTTTCAGCGTGGTAGGCCAAAGGTAGATGATGATATACTGCTTGAAAAATTATGTTTGACCCCAGAATTGCTATGAGAATAGTTAAATTTCTATTTACTGAAACGTGAAAAGAGTTAGATATTTTCAAGAAAATGAATTCGATCACATTGATATTGTTGAATCAGGTTGTAGGTGCGCCATAAAAATGAATGGAAACATTTTACTCTATTGAAGCTTTAAAAAAAAATGTCGAAAACCTGGTGAAGAAATTTCATTCGTTCATCGTACCAACTTCTAAAAATATCGGAATTATTTACGTAACTTCAAAAAATCCAATTAACAGATAGTTTAAATAGCTTCTAAGGTGGTAGAATGGTGTACTGAATTAATCCTGAATGAAAAACACTTTTTTTCAAATCCGTACCTTCTTTACTTGCAGAGAAGGGAACCAAGGCGTGAGAGAGAGATTTTATTTAACCCATTCAGCAAAGCAGCCCCACTTCGAGCAACGTAAGTTTAGGGAGCTAGGATTAAAACGGACACACTACCACTGCGGGAAACGACGACCAATAGAACAGCGTATTATTATTTCACGCATAAAATGTTAATTCGGACATGCATGGGGGATGGAGTGTGGGGTCGGAGGAAGGGGGATGATGAGTGGGGTGGGGGAAGCAGGTCGGATGGTCACCCTCACTCCCTCCGCTGTGGCGGGGCCGGATGATGAATGTTTCAGTTTTGTGAACTCCGAGGCGGGGAAACCTCCTTTTACACGCTTGTTTTTGCATATCCCTCGTTCGTAACACCTCAACGGCGGCCAATTCCGGCCGCAGCCTCGAAAACCCCTTCACGACCACCGCCTCATCTCTCGGCCACTTCTCGGCTTACGGGCGACCTCATTGGCCGCTTCCCGCCCCTCACTCCCCCAAAACCCACTCTACAACCCCTCCCAAACACCACTTCCCACCTCAACCCACTTGCACCCCCACCCTCTCACGTTTATCCCACCGGCCGTCGCTCGAGAGCGAGCATACCGTAATCTCCCTCTCACCTCGACCACTCCTGTTACCTCCTCATCCCACGGGGCTCGTACCCCCTCCTGGCCTCTCTCTCACCATCTCTCCACCTTCCACGCGCGCACACACACACAACCACACCCAAACACACACGCAATAAAAAAAAGCGAAGAGTATAAAAAAAAATGTGGGAGCCTTGTTCTTCTCCTCTCACCGTCCCCTCTGTTCCCTGAGCGTTCGATCCCCCTACTCCGCCGCTCTTTATTTTGAAGCGTGGGAGCTAAAAACCGCCAATCAATTACGAAGCAAAGAGTGGAGAGGAGGGTGAAGGCGGCGGTGGTCGGTTGCGGAAGTGAAAGAAGAGGAGAGCGGAGGCGGAGGGACGTATTGTGTGTGTGTGTGTGTGGGAGGGGAATGGTCGTGCGGATAAAGTGAGGTGAGGGAACCTTAAAGGAGGAGAGAAGGGTGCGGGGAGACGAGGCGGAGTACGGGGCGGATGGGGGAGGGATCGGGTGGTGTGGCAGCGAAAGGTCAGTAGAGATTCAATTAAGGATCTCTCTCTCTCCCCCTCCCTTCCGCCCTCCGCTCCCTCGCACCGCTCCCCTATCCACCACCTATCTATCCCTTTATCTGTCGTGTGTCCCTCTTTTTTTCTCTCTCTCTCACTCAATGCTTCCTCCGCCTTTATATCGAGTGGCAATCCTCCTCCCACCTCATCCCCATTCCTCCTACTCTCCCATTCTCCCCTCCTCTCGCTCACTCACCCCCCCCCGTCGTTCTTTTCACCACATCGCTCTCCTTAAATGACTCAATTTTAGCTGCTGATCATTCTTTTTCTCTGCCCGTCCCCCCCACCGTCAACCTCCCACATCCGCCGCCTCACCCCTCCGTTCTCTCTTTCTCTTGATCTCCTCGCTCGGGCCCTTCATCCCCCTCTGACTCCCTCTTAACGCCCCTATCTGTCCCCTGTTGTAGTCCCCTTTTCGCTCCTCCCCCGACCACCGCCACCCCTTTCTTATCCCTTTCTCAGCAGCGTTTCCCTCCTCTCCCACCAACTCTCCTCGTTCCCCCCCACTCTTGCCCCATTTACCACGAGGCGAGCCTTAATCCCTATCTCGACTCGCGTTGCTGCCGATCCCATACCATCTCGTCCCACAGAGGATCCCACAACCCTCTTCTCGACCCCCTCCCACCCTTGGCACTCCCTCCTCCTCTTTCCCGCCCCCACCTCGCGAAGGGGCACGCTTCCCTTCCGACACAATCCCACTTTCTCCTCCCGGATCCGCCCGGGCCAGAGTTTTTCCTCCCCCCACCTTCCTCACTCCCTCACCATTTTCCTTTTCCCTCTCCGCTCCCGTTTTGTTCTCTCACCGTCCAGCACTTCCGTTTTCTCTCTCCCCTACCCCCCCCCATTCCCTCTCCTCAACTCTCTGCTCCCTCCCTTCCTCTATTTTTCTCTCTCTTCCGAGAAAGGATTCGATGGACTCTTTCCCAGACACGTTTATTTGAATTAAATGTTTGCCCCTCCCAGAGAACCCCGACATCTGTTTATATTTTGGGGCTCCGCCATATGATTAAACAGAGATTTTGGTGCGGAATCACTCTGTACACACGGAAGGATGCATGTAGTGTAGCACGGCGATAGTTTTGCTGGATTTTCAATAATAAAAGAGACTCTCAATTTAGGCGTTTACGTGACTGAGGTAATTTTAATTATAGAGGGATGAACAAGGGATTCAAGCACCTAAATATTCTGGGTGATACAACGGCTGTAATTCATAATGAATGGAGCGTCGAAAAAATACATGTGTAATTGATGGAATGTCATCAACTAATTATTTGGATTATTTTAACCGTTAGTTCAATTTTGAATACATTTTTATTCTTAGTGTCATTGTACATTCCAATTGGATTAATAAAAATAACAACACTATAAATAAGTATTTGAGCTGCGCGAATAACAGTCACTGCTTTTGCCGCATGATTTGAAGTCTAATACAATTAGCAGAGATGGTAGTGTGCGTATGTATCCGTGGAGTGGCTCATTGACCACCGCCAAAAAATTGTAAAGTGCGTGTGCATTATGTTCCTTCATTGGCTATAGCAGCTACACTATGACGGGGGTAATTTGACGTGAGATAATCTCAGCAGCCAGAATGAAAAAAATGAGTAGGACTGAAAAATTTCCGAACCAACAAAGGCACAAGACATTTTTTTCTGAAATTTTCTTAGGTCGGAAACTATTCAGACCACCCACGTATATGCTGGTACCGGGTTGTTCGGGAAATGATTCCATCCTTGTTTTTTACGTTATTACAACCTTTATTGTTAAGCATCAATATTATTTCAAATATTAAGAAAAAAGAGCAAACTGGGGATACACATCTTCCTTGCATTCATCTCAAACTCTGACTTTGGCGTATCAAAAATAGAGTACGTAGCTCAATAATGCCTCTAATTTTTAAATACTAAGACTCACTGGATTAAAGAGCCATTTAATTAAATATTATTGTTTATTACCTCGATGCATAAAGTATATCAGGTGAATGATAAATCTAATGAATAAAAAATATTGAAAAGTTAAGAAAATTAAAAAAATCTCCTTGCAATCCATGTTAAAAAGGCTCTCCAAATCCTTAACCAAAGAAGACTGTCCCGAAAGGAAGACTATAGCATATAATTTAAAATCTAATAAGCGTAAAAATAAGTTTTCAGCAATCGGAACAATAATATACGATTATGTAATAAAGGTTATTAGATTTGCAGGATTATCATAAGTTTTAATTTAATTTTAGTTATTTGTATGACAGTAATAATATGTGCTAGGAACTTAGTGTTTAATGGGAAGGCAACTCTTAGGTGCTTTCGTTTTATAAACTGTAATAATATTTTCTAAAATTTTGAACAGCATGTTTGTCATGAGTTACTCAAAGATTAATATATATAATTGAATTCATATAATAAATCATTCAGGTATTGGCTAAAGGCCTCGGTCATTGGTCTACATTTTCATATCTGAGTTTCCTATTGTTTAGGTTGCTAATGATTGTAAAATAAGGCTACTAATTGGGACATTATTTCATGATCATATTGGAAAAATATTATTCAAATAAATTCTGCTGTAATAATAAATTCTGTTGCAATAATAAAATAAAATCTAAAAAAATTTTTTTTAATACGCATCTCTCGACGTTAAAAACGGTGTGGACTGAAAAAAGTAAACAAATAATATTGAAAAATTTAGGAACATTGAAACTTTCTCCAATAGAATTCTCAAATTTAGATATGTTTTTCCAAATATAAGTCATTATTGACATGGTTTGTGATATATCTCTCTTCCTCTTATGCATACATGTATACCATTTAACTTATCTGGTGATTTAAATTCCCAAATGTAGCAGGTATCATATCCAAATGTCATGAAATGATAAAATAAGAAGATGTCTACCAAATAAATGGTGTATAATAGAACTAAATAGTTTCTTTCTTCGAGAATAGCATGCAGAATAGGAAACTGTTTTTCTACAACAACAACAACAACAACAACAAACTACAGTCGAAGTTCATTTTCATAAGATTGTGAGGAATTCGATACATTAGAAAAATACAACGCATGCATCAAACTATGCCAAATGCCGAAAAATCATCCATCATGAGACATTAATGATTCCTTTATCGATGAGTGATATCGGAAAATTTTCTGGAGTTTGCATCCATGTGAACCATGAACTCGATTCATTATTTTTCTTCGATTGTCGTTTCATCCGAGTGGCTTGACCAGGTGTGTACATATCCTGCCAAATGTATTACATCGCCCCGGTAATTTTAGATACCGAGTAACGTGCGCTCTTCACTCTAACTGCATTTCATGCATGTATGAACGTACGACCGCAAACTTTAGCAACTGCATTCCAAAAACCCTGGAAACCCAGAGGACATACATACTCTCTTACTCCGCCACTAACTTTGATCTTATTCCTCTACCTACATCCTCTGTCTTTCTCTATCTCCCTCTTTCATCCACGTCCAGCTCTTCCTTCCACTTTCATTCGCCGCCAACGTCCTCCACTTCACACCGATCCGCCTGCCCCCATCCCCTTCCCCCACCCACTAATCCAATCCATTCCCACGGCTGCGATTAAATCCTTCATCCGAGGAGACGGCTGGGCCTTCGAATAGTGGGTAGATATAACGTCTCCGCCGAGATTTTCTCATGCTCTCTCTGCACAAGACAACGCCTTCTCAGCAAGCGACATCGGACAGGTTCAAGGTGAAGTCTCCTCAGCGGGAATACGGGCGGCGGAGGGAATGGATGAAGGATTGAGGCAGGGATGGAGAGAGATAGAGAAGGAGATAAAGATAGAAAGGGAGAAAGAGGGACGGCGGATAGAGATTGGAAGGGATGGAGGTAGATAGGCTCGGCCCCTCCCCTTTTAAAGGTCACAATATCCACCTCCCGTTTTCTTCCGCAAGAAGTCCCTGCCTCTCTCTCCCCTTCTCCCTTCTCCAACCCCTAAAAGGACCGATAGCCTTAATCCTCTTCTCCCCTTCCTCCTCCCTGCTCTACGGAGAGAGCCTAGTAGAACTCCGGCCATTACTCAGCCTATTTCCCCTGATTTCCTCCCATGGGCAGACTCAATCTCGCCGTCCTTGCCGTCCGCCCTGGCCTCATCCTTCCTGTCCTCTGACCGCCCCCCCATCTCCCTTTACTCCCGCTTCCACCCTTGAGCTTCCGAGTTAATGGCCTGAGAGAGAGAGGAACGGAGAGGGAGGGGTGGAAAGAAGATGGTTGGAAGAAAAAGAGAACAGGGAGATGCCAGTGGAAAGAAAGCGGTGGGGACGAAGAGGGGCAAAGTGGGGTACTGTGGGGGGTTCCATAAGGGGAAGAAGGGAAGCGATAAGAATTCACATAGGGAGAGGTATAAGGGAAAAGAGAGGATGGATGGCGAGGATTGGATGAGAGATATGTTATTAAGGCATGTGCATCAACGTTCAACCTTGGTGATCAGCGAAATTGGCAAAAACACTTAAGTTGATAATGTTAAGGATGGGATGAAATCACATAAAGAGGAATGGAAAATATTGAGGGATCTAATATGTGTACGGGAAAAGTTCAATAGTGAATTTATGAGACCCTTTTTAATGCTTGCTAATGTCTTCGCCTTTCGCTTTTACATTAAAAACCGTGCATATACTTTTCATATTTTTTGAGATTTGGGCCTGACGGGAAAAAATAATCATGCATTAATATTGAGATTGGTGAGATCCTATCAGGTAAAAATGAAATGTTTAAAATGCGTGACAGATAAAGCGACCTTTGTTCAGATGGAAAAAATTTGGATTACCAAAACAATTTTGCCCGAAGACTCACGATTGAAATCATCTTTGGAAGATGCTTCAGAGTTGAGAGTATTGGCTGCAATGAAATGGACAAAAGTGTAATTGGGGGTAACAGAAAGAGAGAGAGAGAGAAAATATATGCATAAGAACGAAGAGGGAAAACACCAACTGGCGACTGCGTTATTTAATTCTGGGAAAATATCGCCAATTTTCATACTTCTCCGAGTAATGCAAGAGCGGGAAATTGGATACACTGGGACTTTCGTGGTACTTTATAATATAAATCTTGCGTTATATACTAGTAAATCGTAACCGCGTATGCTGAATTACAACGACGTGGAGTACCAAGGTTACATATTTTTCTAAAGAACGAAGATTCTGCCGCTCAAATTTCCGAGAAAGAATGATGCATCGGAGGCAAAATTATCATTTCCTTTCCAAAAAAGTTTGAGAAACGAAAAAATAGAGTTAGCATAGGTGGAGTGCACTCAAAATACACTGTACATAGCTTTCCATACTCCCCTGTGCATCTTCATTTAACATCTACTTATCGTTGAAACCCTCGAAAGCAAGGACATATAGGAATTAATATTACGGTTATTGATTTCGAGGAATACTATATGTTATTATCACTATAAAAAAATCTACTACTTTTGAAGAAATGTCTGTACCCTTACAGTCGCATAGTATTGATGAAATCTTCTCGTGTTTATCTCAGAGTTAGATCTTCCATCTCCTTCGACGAATGACTCGTCCATTGTCTTCAGGACAATGTCGCTCCCCCACCTATACTCTCTGTAATTTGTATAATATAGCTCATTTTTAATAGCAGGGAAAAGTAAATAAATATGTGAAAATGCGGAGGCAAAGGAAGTGTGAAGGCAGAAACATAGACAGGACAGGGCGAAAGGGACTGAAGGAGAAATTTTTATGGAGCAGGTCATGCAATAAGGGTACTCAAAAATCAAATACGGAGAAAAATGGAGGTTACATAAAATTAAGGGAAATATCAAATGCCGAATTACTGAACTATGGCTGAAAAAAAGAAGTGGGCGTAGAAAAATTAGATGCCAGTCAAAATCTTTTACTATACATGAGAATATTTCACGTAGACCTAGCCTCCGGATTGTTAGTGAGTGGGACAAACAAGTATAGGAAACTACCATAAATCATTTTTGCTAGTTTATTTAAATTTTCGAACAGTTTTAAAGCAATTGCATTGGCTCTTACCCTAATGAGTTCTTGGGAGGCAGAAAGGTTTGGGGGAAATAACTATTCTATTTAACCATTCACATGCATGCAATTTGTATAAAAGATACTGATTCATACGGAGCCTAAAAAGTTACATTTTTACGTTCTGAAGAAGCTGAAGAACTTACTTGAGTTAAAATAATTAATACACGTGCTGGGAAAGTAAATGGATAAACCAAAGAGGCAGCATTAAAAAAATATATCAAAGCAGAAAAATCGTGGCGCAGGACGAGAGAAATATGATTCCAAATCTTATAAGATACCTGGAATCATTAATGACCATTTAAAAAAAATGTAAATTTCCTAAAAGACTAAATTTATGACAATGCTAAAACGCTACGTTCATTCGTTGGAGTGCCCGGACTGAGTTACCTCATCGAGAGAACGAACGCGTAGAAGAAATTACGTGGGTATCCTCTTCATGTAGTGTTCACGGGGCAGAATCGATCGGTAGGCAGTGATCGCTTCTGCTAGACGAACGTGCGGGGAAAAAAGGGCTCAGCCGTCCCAAGGGGGAAATGGGAGAGGGAAGTATGATATTTTGGAGAAGGTAATTTTCCGACCGCTCCACCTTCTTCTCGGGGGGGGGGGGAAGAGGGGGGGATGGGACGACAGAAAGTTAGGGCGAAGTAAAAAAACAAAGAGGAAACGAACTGTTCGAAGGTGGAGTGGGAGAGGTGGGGGGTTAGTGCAGGGGTGATGGTGTAATGGGGTGGTGGGGAGGGGGCACGGAAGAAGAGGCCGCCTCGCAAGGAGATCCCGCTGTGAGTGAGTCCCACTCCTCGCACCAGCCAGAGGAGGGGAGTGATAGAGGGATTCCAGGCGCTAATCACATCCCTTTCAACCCCCTCCCGCCCCATCCCCCCACCCATCACATACTCCTCCCTCCTCCTCTCTATTCACCGACATTCACTCACACCCCCCTCCCCGTTAAACCCACCCCTATCCCCCTCCTATATTCTTCTCCTCTCTTCCGCTCTCCCGCTCGTACTGGAGCTAAACCGCACATCCCTCTTCCGGCTCTGGGGAAGATACACTCCACTCCCTCCTCTTCCTCCCATAACTCCCCCTCTCTTCCCCACCACCCTCACACACACACTCTTGTGGTAGTATACACTCTCGAGTACACATGAAGTGCGCACGCGGGGGCCGCGCGCTCTTTTCCTTATCCTTGCATAATATCCGACGCACGCGTGTGTTTCTCCGCATCCGACTGCTTCCGTTCCGATTCACACACACACACACACACTTGGCGGGTACGTCATATCCAATCACGTTCGCTTCCTCTTTCCACTGTTTCCCCCCCGCCTCCCTCCCCCACGCGGTCGCCATCCACTTCGATGTTGAATTCATGATTAGGCCGAGCATCAGAGTCACGATCTTTTGCTTTATTTTGTTCACTCCCACCTCCGCCGCCAACTCACCTACGCTCCACCCCTTCTCCCGATCCACGGCTGGCCCTGGGGAATGAGTGAGTGAGGGGGAGGACAAGGGGATATGCAGGGTTACGCAGGAGAGAAGGGATGTGGCGTGCATTTTTAATAGAAACTCTGTGGACTGTTGAGAGCGAAGATAATTATATAAGTCCACGGCTCGTTTCATTAACCGCAGTCATGCGCGTTAATTAATTCTCGGGAGGGTATTAGACCTCTAACGGCGAGCTCACTTTCTTCTGGAGTATTCGACCAAGAAATCCTCGTTCCATGTATATATACTAGATGGAAAGTAAAGAATAGTAATTCAGCTTGGAGCCATTGCAGTGAAAGTAATCTTAGCTATGAACGCTCATGAAGTAATAGAAATGATTGAAGCTATTGTCTGATAATATTTATATTACCTGCAGACAGAACATTTCTATTATAAATTATCCAGTTAAAATTGTATCATTTTCTAAGAGATTATAATTGGTGACAGAAAATAATCCAATTCTCTATTAGAGTAGAATGATGCAGTGTAGTTATTCACCAGAAATCGAATGGCCTAAACGTAGTGAATTGAGGTAACGCTTAAAGAAGATTAAGAGAAGAAAGTTACCACAAGGGTTTCTCGCTTTTCTCAACGTTTTCGTAACTTCAAAGCCTGAGTAATAGGGTGTTCTTAACGTAACTCTTCTTCAAACACCTTCCTTTGTCATGACTTGCCTAGGACTCAGGGCGTATTATTACTTGAGCGCTATGGAGAGTCCAAGAGCTTCCCAGAGAATGATTGGGCGAAGTAAGAAGACAGGCATTAATATTTGAAATAAATGTAAAAGGACAACGGTATTTTCTGATTATATAGTAAATTAAAATAATTTTAATTAATTACCTTTTGAGTGCTGGAGCTTACAGAGTCTATATTCAAAACCTGATTCAGATAAAACGAATAGTCTTTCGGTCTCCATATCTTAATAAAATTCTCAGTATACATTAATGCGCATTAAAATTAAGAGTAAATCGGTCCCTTTTGATTTTTTTAATACCCTTGATAGTCTAAGTATCTTGAAAGGTATCTTCAAGCTTTAGAAGCACCATAATTAATCTATTCTTAGCATTCAAGGATATTAAATTATAATTACTTGCTCACGGAATGTTTCAAATTTTAAGAGAAATAGTTACACAGTCACTAGCAGGTCATATCTTAATATTTTAAACTGGATTTGACGCGGTAAAGATTACAAGATGGTTGTCTGAGTCCACCCACATTTACTCGATTAAACAATAAAACTCCATTCTTGCTCCTATTTGGCCCTGTGTGACGATAAAAGAAGGTAACTGAATGTTGTGATTTCGGAATTCATTCAGCAGTGAAGCTATTGAGGCTGATCTCTGACCGTAAACGCTATGCACAAAACAAGTTTTCCTATTCAGTGTCCATGGAATAATGAAGGTTATTAAATGACGAAATTATTCCCTGAGATCTGAACTCCAGCGCTGGAAATAGGTCGAGTACTCACGACTAAATCACGTAATACCGTGCATCCGAAGATTTCAGAAGAATGCTAAAGCAATGGATTCCTTCGCACTTGCTTATTATTTCATAAATTTTGATGACATTTAAGGAATTGGTGCGAATCATCAAACGGTGTCTTTAATGAGTGATGGACCTCTCATTAAATTGGCTCAGTGAATGAAGCACAAATATAAGAAACGAGAAACATGACTTTCTGAAAAAAACACAGGTAAATGTAGTACAGGGAATATTACTTCGGGAAGTAATACGCAAAAGTCATTACTGATGAAGTGCGTTTTTTAGAAAAAAATTCGAGATCATGGTAAGTGGGCAGGCGGAATACCCGTATGTTAGCAATAATAAAGATCGATTATTATTCAGCGAAGAATTTTGTAACGCATCGAGCCACAGACACGAGGAGGCGGGGACCGATCGCTCACTCAGGAGCCAGCGGCATGCTTTACAGTCACACATTCTCGGGGGACACACCTATCGCAGGGGGTGTAAACGGCGGTTAGGATTTTCTATGATTAGAACTGTTGCCACCAGCAGGCTGAAAAGACGTGAAAAATGGGAGGGGTCAAGGAGCCATTGGGATAAGGTTAAATGGGGCAATTGGGTTGGTAGAAGAATTGATCGAATTGGCTTGTGGAGAGAAAAGGAGATGAAATGGGAAGAGGGGAAGGGGGTCGGGGGAATGACCATGGGGAGGTGAGGGGGGTCGATGGTCGAGGGATGTAGGTAGGGGAGAGTGTAGGGGAGGTTTCCATACGACAAATGAATCACGAAACGAGAAAGTGGAAATCGAAGGTGGGAGCTGGGATTTATGGGAGATAGGGGTATTGAGGACCAAGAGGGAGGGAGGGAGGATTTTGCGAAAGGCGAAGAAAAGAAAGTGGGGGGAGGGGTTAGAGATTAAGTGGCTAAAGGCAGAAAAGGAGGGACATTTCCTAAATGGGAAAGGAAATAAGGCTGCAGGAAATTAAAAGCGTCCGGTGGAACATACCCATGCCATATCAACGACTTCAGTGCCAATGTAATAATTATGATCGAGCGGATTCACAGCAAATCGTAAATTTGATACCAGTTTCCATCTACAAATCACCACGAAGATTCTATTAGTGTCACTATAATGAGAAACCTTCGAATAAAAAATGTAGTATAATTCAACAGAGAATATATTTGCTTATAACGATTGATTTAAGATATTTTTGATTTCTAAATGGTGAAAGTTGATACCAAAATCAATTATTTTAAAGATGTAAGATGGAAAATATGTAAAATTTAAATAAAACTAATATTTATTTCATGCCCACTGGATGCCTGGACTTGGATGCAACAGATATTCTGATTTCAAAATAACAGTAAGAATTTAAATTTGTTACGGGTGAAATAATTTTTGAAAACCCATAGCAAGTAACTTTGGAGGTAATGCTAAAAGAGAAAATATTTAGACTGATGCGAATTGGGAAATATTGCTTCAAGAAACCCAAGCGCAAGTGCGTTATCATACGTTTTATTCTCAGGTCTTAACTTTAAACTTTGCATTGCTATTTTATCCGATAGTCGAAAAAAAGGTGTATCGTTCCCATCTGAAATATTTCTAAGCCCTAAGTCTAAGCCCTAATATTTATTTTGATGGTTTGCCGTTATCAAAAAATTGCGTTGGTTAAAATTCATCTGGATTTTACGGATATTTGGCTTCGTCAAGAGAGATATCCTGTGAATATGGCGAAATCTTTTGAAATAGAAGCCAAGAGGTATTATGGCGAGTTAGGGAGGCAGACACGTGTCGCAGGAGAGATGCAGGAAAGGAGTGACCTTGTCCGTCTTCAGACAATTCAGGGTAGACCCAATGTATGAAATAAACGACAAGTAAATTCTCCCTCAAAATTCATGCAAAGTGAATTCGATAGAAGCTTTATATTTAAGTCCTGAAATACGGGCCAATACATTTAGAACGCTTTCATTCATATGGAAATCATTCTATGAAACGTATTGCGTTTGATACCCACATACCGAAAAAGATATGTACGTATAATGATTACAAGAGATCATGTTTGTGCGATCATGTCATCATATCTTTTACATTTCCATGGAATTACAGGGAAAGATCGATTCCGAACGATACAAATTAAAGTTGAGGGAACATAAACTAGAGCAAATAGAGTAGTTCACGTATATTGTAAGGGAGGACAGAGTAGTAGAGGCATCAAAAAAAGAAAAATTGCAAATACTTAATTAAGTATTTACAAAGAGTCGGGAGCTGGTGACAGTCAATTAAGATGTGAAGAGTAAAATAATTAAAGACAGTAGTAAAAATGTGAAGGAAAGATTAGTAAAAACTTTGATAGAGAGAGTAGTTTTGTGTGACTCGGAAACTTTGTCGCCGTAGCAAGTGGATAAGCGTAGATGTGTGACTTTTGAGATGTGGGAGGGAAGAAAAAAGGAGAAGGTAAAATGGACGGAAAGGAAAACAGACGGTGAAATCATTGGCATAATAGGCGAGAAGAGAGACGGCTGTTAGTTGAAACTCGAAGAAGGCAGGATAAGTGTATGCAGAACATATAGAGAGTCAAGGGGATGCTGGAAGAGGAAGGGGAAGATGGTGACAGAGGGGAGAATTCTGAAAGAGAGATACAGAAGGAGGAAAATAGTGGGAATTTTAGATGGAATTAAGGTTAGTGGAAAAAATGAATTGCTAAAGAATAAATTATTGTAAAATGTGGAATAGGGTTTGAGGATATTTTGCTGTATAAGTTAGAACCTAGGACCACAATGATGTGTAGCGCTTAGAACCATAAAAAGCCTGCCCTAACCCGGTGGAATACTGCTTTTTATCGATCATGATTATTCTGGTTAGTGGTTCTCATGATTAGAATTGTTAACTTTGGTGCCGGAGTAAATGTTGCAGACCGTATGCTCACTGAGTAGTGAGTATTAGGTATTAGGTAGAAGTCGTAATACCAAAGCATCCGTTCACCAATCAGCTGGCCATTGAGTGTGGGTATCCAGGCATTGGGCACATGATGAACATCCTTAAAAACCCATTCTCACGTTTTACCGGTTTCACTCACGGTGTAGTGACAGGTTATCCAGGCATTGGCCAAGCGTGGAATTGGTGAGAGGGGTGAGGAAGATTTAGGAAGTGATTGAGCCAGAACAAAACTCTCCAGCATTAGAGTATTGTTTGTGAGACAAACATAAATGTCATGCGAAAAATCGATGAATAACACATTTGCACACTTTCATGCAATTTCACGTTTCAACCTACCACTTTCGGCATTAAAAAATTACCTTATTTCCAAAAATTTCATCGAAACGATAGTTATTGCAATGACAACTAATGTTATTAAAACTTGTGAATCTCACCAAAGAAAAGTAGCCATGTTGCGTGTAAAATGTCCATGAAATGAAATGATTCCTTTATTATCATATGTTATTTGACCTACCAAGGGAAGAATAGACTGTGAAAACCATTACTCTCTTACATTTGAAATTAATGTTGCAAACATTGACGATTCCACGAGGATGACTATGGCGCGCCGTTTTATTCTCTATTTCAGGAATGTTGTAGACAGCTATCATCTGTGCAGGGTTATCATTTGTGTCAGTATGGGTGCATCACAGGAATGGAATGTTAGAATCCTCTCTCCCGTAAGCTGTTAATACTGGAATAACTCCTTTGAACCCGCGTATTTGCGACCCCAGGTAATCGGGCGAAAGGGCCAGTTGGGCACCAAGATACCGGTACCATCCATAAACCCCGGACCGTATTCTGACCTATAGTATCCAATAAATCTTTTCTTGTCAAGATGCCTTTGGGCCTATTATGTGGTGGATGAATAAAAAGACTGCCACTGGGGTATAAAATATTACCAATAAAACTCCCGGGTACGGGAATATGTTTTTCATCCCAAAATTGAGGATATTTAATACGAAAATTCAAATCACATTATATTAGTTTCGGTAGCACAATGGCGATTGCATTACTCGTATGCTTACAGCTAAATCTTGAGAGTATATAATACGGAAGAATCTTCGGGAAAATTAAAAATATGATGATACCTCAGGCAGTTATCTCAAAGGCCGTGGGATCGAACCCACTTAGGTTATCCGTTTGGGTATTGTCTTAGATTATAACGAGTAGTGACTTGGTAAGATATGATCTCAAATATTAAAGTGTAAAACCATTTATTGTGCCGCGAATTCCCTCGAGTATGATATTTATGGGAAATGACGGAAATTGCATGGTCTGGCTCGATTACCAGATTCACTTTCGGTGTGAATCGACGTTAACATGATCAAAGGTCCCCTGACTCAACTGTATACGAAAGAGGCAAAAATCATTAGCAGGCTACTAAGTAACATAAATGCCATATAAACATAACGGATTTTAAATAAAACAGTTTCTGGCGTAACTTGGTGGAAAATCTTCATACTGACTTTTAATAATCAAACCACTTTACTTTTCCACATAAACTCTACCATCACCTAACAAACCGACATTTGGGTTGAATACTGCGTTTATTATTTTTTTATATGCGTATATATCCAGACAAGAAATCCCACCATATGGCGAATAAGATTGTGGCCACACCAGCGATTTTACTCCCGAATGTTTACATTTTGAGAAGAAAGGGTACCGTCTTGATGCGCTGGAGCAGTTGGAAATCCTTCAACATACGAATTACGGGGAAGATGATTTGACCAACGATTTTCTTTACCCTTCACATTCCCCGTTATTGTTTTTTCCCTCACCCCCTGCCAGCTCACCTGAAACCAAGTGAGACTTTTTCAACAATGTAGCGACTCCTCCCAACCCGCTACTGAGTCACCTAACTAATTACTAAGTGCCGTTCTCCCAGTTCATAATAATCATTTTCCTAATCCTCTGCCAACTAATCTGATGTCAGGTGGGCTTTTTGCAACATTGTATTGACCATATCCTTCCAGCTAATTATATAACATTATCCGCCTCAAACCATAGACTTTTAGCCCCCCTCTTCTTAGCTCAACCAATCCTTTCTTTCCTCCCTCCTCTTCCCCTCCGCCCAGAGATATGTATATATACGGTGTTGGACTTGTCAATTTTTACCTGATGATGTTATGTTATAATGAAACCTGGGTAGTAAAAATTAAAAAGTTTATGTGGAAAAGTAAAGTGGTTTGATTATTAAAAGTCAGTATAACGGATTTTATTTAATAGATGGAATCTATTTTTAATTTACTGTGATTTTAGATTAAATTATTCCCACACGATAGGAAAAGCGATAAATAATTCTCGTATTCTTCAAATTTTAGTGAATTGTTAATCTTATCACAATTAAGGTAGACATTTCTTTATTTTCTACAACCAGTAGTTCTATTTTTAAAAAAATTGCATGAGAGTACTTTTCAGTGGAATCAATAAATTTGCAATAGGATATACGAATAAGTGTATCAATAAACTTGAGAAAACCATGAAAGTCGAATTACACATTAGGTATTGATAAATGATGATTAATCCGCAAAGAGTGTGTTGAAAAATTGGTCTTAAAAAATAGGAATGGCTTTAAAGCGTCAACATCTGAATTTCATGATGATGCTAATAATTCGTGATCAATTCTAGAGTTGGTTTGACGAAATTCTCGACTCCATTCCTCCATTGGAAAACCACTTCGCTCCTTCATATTTCTTCCCTTTCACGAATACTTTTATTTGATTCATATTTGCTGTGAAGCGTTTCGCTTTTCAAGCTGCCCGGTTTCGGAATTTTTTTTCCAATAAATCTATTCCTTCGGTGTTTCTTTTCACGTTCGACTTCATCTTTTTATTCTCTATTTTCTTCGAAGATATTCCTCGTCATTGAGTCAATCCTTCAAAATGATTTTCGTTATTCCCCCGTGGCACAACATTTTCACTGCTTCCAATTTTTGTTTCTCTTCTCCGGCAACCTTACGTTTCACAGAAAAAATCTGGAGCAAAGTCGAATTCATATGCATTTATTGGCAAAATGCTTTATAATTTTGAAAGTTGCGATTTGCACTGTCAGTAAAATTATCTTTATGAAGAAAGACTTCTTGCACTGGGGTTCCATTCAGCTTTTTCTTCACTCCCGCCAATAAATCTATTACATTTCTGCCTTCTGATTACCCGGATTCGGGTCGGCCAGTTGTGTCGCCTTCTGTTCATTTATTAAAATCGTTGCGTAAATTTTGTTTTATTTTATTTTCAGCCGGTGCCTCTTAATCATTGTCTCCTATTTATCGATATTCCTCTTCTGATGTCTTGCATTCTCCCCTTCAGTCCAATCTTCAGCCAAAGTCCTTTTGTTAAAAAATATCCATCCTATAGCTGAATTTCCATTCCCTTCATTTAATAATCTATTTATGGAGAATGAGAAAAAATGGACGTCAGTACACAATGTTCAGTCACTCTTTTCTTGTTGTACATTCCTTCACTACTCAGACCGATTTGATAATATCGTGATCCTTATGTTATTCATATCAATGATTTCAAGACCTATTCTTTCAGTTTAAATTAAAACTCATGACCGGAAGAATAAATAACAACTCTAAAACAGTTCCCAAGCATATCTTTGTGGAACTTTAGCTTGATTTGCGAGAATTACTTTGAAGTTGCGTTTGCACAATACTTAACTGCTCAAAACATGAGTCATTTTACACTGAATTCCGGATAAAAGACTAGAATTTTGAATGAATGACTAGAATATTGAATGACTAGATTTAAATATAAAAAATGATGCGATGCATTTCAGGTCCAACAGATTCAAACAAATGAGAGTGTGCAAGCGTTGGTAAATTAAAGCAGAATCTTAGTAAATGGCAGAGTTTCCTACGGAAGAATTCATTAGAACCTTTCAACTAGAATTCCGTCCGTGCATCTGCTGAGAGATGGATAATCGTTTCCTCCCAACGGTCGTGTCAATGTCGTAGTTAATGCGGGAGGCGCGCGGCCACCGAGTCAATTACCATCATATAGAATACGAAGCAGTTGAAGTAGGGAGTGTGGTTGCGTGGAGTGGAAGGGTTGAGTGAACCTGGGTCGGCATCAAACCTCTCATATCGTATTGCGGCAGGGGCTCCACCAGTTGGCAATCTACCAGACGGAACACTCACCGCACTTGAAATACTCTGTTCCCGGAATGGATACGAGGATTGAAAAATTCGACGTTCGATTTTCTACATGAAGATGGGCAAAAAATGCTTGTCTGAAGCAATAATACTCTTGGGTCTAAGAGTATTTTTCATTTCTTTTTAACATTTTTTAGTCAAGTTAGTTTTCATGGCATATACTTGCTTCTGCAGCCTTTTATGAAGGGTTGATGATTACACAGTAAATTATTTGGATTAGCCCTTGTCAGATGCAACAAAATAAAAAGATTTTTTCTTTGAGTGTAAAGTTTTCTTAATGCTATTGATTTTTAAGATTTTTAAGACTCAGCAATGTTAAGTAACCGAGAGTAAGTATATTCGTTTATTCATTCAATGAATTCTACCTATTAAGTAGGTATTGGATGACCCGTAAGGACGGACTCATCAAGAGTACTTCCTAATTTACCCTGCATTGCTTCCTTAATTTCTCCATAAATTCCATCTTCCTTCTGAAAATCCAAGCATTACCCTTCCTGCAGTCCTCTTGCTCCAAAATTCTCCCTCCTATCACGATCTTCAACACTCAAATATCTCTCAATATTTCCTCCTCCTAGTTTTCTAACTTTCTCAGATTTCACCTTGTATGTTACTCTCTCCTTCCATCATATTTAGGACTCCGCTTTCGTCTCTCTGTCAACTTAATTTTTATATTCTTCTCAATACCCACGTGTCTAATCTCAAAATACTCTAATATATCATATTTTCTTAATTACCAGGTTTCAGGTCCATAAAAGGCTACTCTCCGTATGAAAGTCCTCACTAGTCTTGCCTTCCAATTTATCAACACACAGGTATTTATTAAAACGTATCTGTGTTAAAAGACAATCTCTTGTTTCCCAGCCTATCAATACTGATCCTCAGCTATCCTTTATGATTTCGAATGTCTTCTGTCCCTCCATTCTGCTCATACTCGTATATTCTCCGATGAGTCCATCAACTTTGAAGAATATAATCGATTAAATGGCTGCTTAAAATCTACCAAGCACACAAATATTTTATGGTGTCTATTCGATCTTCCTCTCCATGAATGTTCTCATCGTTGCTATGGCGTTGTGTGTTTCTATCCCATTTCTAGAGCTCAAGCTGATCTTTTTCTGGTAAGTCGTTTTCACTATTATGTAATTTTTTTTTGATGACTCCCAGAACTAGCTTTGCTACACAAGAAGTAAACTTATAGTCCTTAAGTCCTCACGTACTCCCGCTTCACCCTTTAGTGGAATGAGGTTCAAAATTGAACTGAAAAAACCCTATCGCCAAATTCCTTCTCCTTAAACACTGAGTATAATTCCAAAGAATCTCTTCCTTCCACTTTTTTCTTTACTTTTTAGCAAATCATTCATGGACATAACCTATTCCTTCAGACTCATCTGACTTCAAATTACTGAGCGTTTTTCTCTCTCATAATTCTGCTATTCCTAGGCCGTAACTCCTTGTACCGTATACTTCATTTTCCCTTTTCTTTCTAAACTGGATGGTCTACTGTCGTCACCATTAAGCTATTCTACGTTTTCATGCCTCATTCCGTAAAACCCTTCTCCCTGCTTCTTTGTGTTGTCATATAGATTTGGTGAATATTTTTCTTTGATACACTGAAACAGATCGCTAACATTTAGCGCTTCTATTTGTCCTCGGTCTATATCCTCCCGCTGATGTTTTCCCCTATCTTATTGACTCTATTACAACCTCGAGGAAGTTTATTATTTAGATCTCCGTACATTCTTAGCCCCGTTTCCGTCTTAACGTTCTTTCATCCATCTTGTTAATCATCTCTCAAATGATCAATGGATTCTCTATGTGTTCACCAGTCCTATTGCTTCCTTTACTTTTAATTCTATCCCATTCTTATGATCCATCTACATTTCCCTAGCTACGAGATTTTCATTCCCCTAATCTTCTTCAGATATTGATTGTTTTTTGATTGTTTTTTTATTGGTTTCCTTCTTTTAAACTCTCGTTAAAACTTCAAAATGACGCTAAGGCATTCTCCGAACCATTCCATTCTTTGAAATTGTAAGTGGTATTTCATGGGAACTACATTATGATACGAGTTTGCATCCACCTCAAGTACGTTCTGTGAGAGAATGGCGTTGTTCCTAAATCTATGTCTAACCATTCATCCCTCTAACTGGTACTCATCTGTTTCTTCCGGCATTTTTTCATTTCTAGCTACGTCTTTGATGGTTTTTGAATCAGACATTAGTTACATGACACCATTTAGCCGACGAAACCAAGTTTCTTTCTGTCCGCGATCTTTTCTCATTCCTAAACATACTCTCCTACTTCTCTCTCACTTTTTCTTCCCCAACCAATCACAATTAGGTGTTTTTTCCCCGATACGTTTCCAACTATTTCTTCTGATTGATTTTACAAATTACCTACTTTTTACTCGCGGTGACTTCTTTTCGTCGTGAAAAGCTGGATTACCACTACATTGGTCAAACCTACTTTTGTGCCTATCTAAAGGATTTTTTTACTCACCAACTCTATATTCATTGTCCTTCTCTTCAGTATCCTATTCAGTACTAATTTCACTTTAGATTTACTCACCTCATTGCCACTATAAATTACTCTGTATCCATTTCCCAAGTAAACACCACTGTCTCTCCACCTCGCCTCACCAAAACTACTTTCCATACCCCCTTTCTAGCCGCTTCGGTCCTATTCTGGGTCATCTCTTTCACTGCTTTCAATTCGGTTGTGCAAGGGTCTCGTGTGATGACAATGCGGGGCTTTTCCTCCCCCTGCTACTGAGCTCGACACCCGACTTAGTGGGCCGTGTACCATAGTTATCAAGATTAATTTTATCTTTGTTTCCGCTCATATTTTAACGGTAAAGATAATTGAGAATCCTTCATGAAACAAATACGCCGGGAAAGCACTAGATCTTAGTGAAGTTTTCTCGGGTCTTCAACCGGGTCAGGGGTTCCATGATGACCGACGTTTCGATGCGACTCGGATGATTACGGTGCACGAGTCGAGCATCGAAACGTCGGTCATCATGGAACCCCTGACCCGGTTGAAGACCCGAGAAAACTTCACCAAGCTCATACGCCGGGAAAGCACCAGATCTTACTTCATAATTGAAATGGTTTCCCTTTGCCTTCCTCAATAGTGTTTTTGACGGGACACCATCACTTAAACAACCACCACACTGGGGTCACACGCTTTTTAGTCTCCTCAATGAGGAATAGATACTGTGCAGTGTACGTTTCGTCAGTCAGACCCTTCGACCTATCTGGCCTGAGTGATCCTACCAGGAGTAATTATTACTGTCCTAGCCGAAAAAAATAAGGGATCGACGTAACGCGCCAGGCTTTCTATCGTGTCAAGGTCGTGATCTATGGGAGGGATACAATGAGATAAATAAGTGTAACACGATTAGAAATTTTTAGAACACAGAGGAGATATATACTTTGGGCTCTCGATTTCATTTTAATAAATGGAATATCACAATGCATTGGGTTACGTTTTTTAAATTTTTTGAAACCTTCAACAACTGCAATTTTCCTGTTATTATACCAACATTTTTCAATTAATTTTTCATCTACCCATCAAATACCTCTACAGATATATTTTTCTAATCAAATCGAAGTTGATTTTTTGCGATCGAACCAACCATCTTTAGGTGTTTCACTGTGAAAGTATATTGCTTCCTAATTGGTGGGCTATCCAAAAGGAAATCATGATAACGATTTCAATAATACTTCTTCAACCCTCATAATACCAAAAACACAAATGTTTTGTTGCCTAGGTGTCAAATAATAGATGTTTCCTTTTATTGATATGGCGTTGATGGGGATCAATTTTTGTTTTAATAAACCTTAAACCGATATTCCTATTGGAAGTTATTTGACAAGAGGAGACAAACAATCCTCTGGATATCTTCGGATCCCAAACAATTTTCAATTCTAGATTATCGATAATTTGGTCCGGTCCAATGGCAATGTAAATGTTCTCGACTGCATTACCCGTGTCGATGGCAGGAGTGAGACAGGCCCTGCTGTCACTCTCGGAAGTAATGGGTATGGAACAAATGCTCGTGGAAGTGATGTTATTCTCGTTTTGGAAACCGTTATGCTCAGTTCTAACCTAATTGAATAGGTCTCGTCGGTTTACAAATGGTGTTAAGTGATACAACGTTTAATTAATATGGTCATATAGACGAGATGCAACACGTTCGCTCATGGCGTTGTCCAGGAATTTGTGCTCAATGATGCGTCCATGGTAATTTGGCAATTAACGCCATGCAAGAAACTCTATACAAATGGAAATGTACAATGAAAGTATATGCACACGATGAAATTACTCACAAAGAGGTCCGTATTTTATCATTTTTTGCGGATATTTACATCTTAAAACTCCGCTAGGCATTGGTACCTACGTCGTGAGAGAGAATATTGCTGTTCACAGACTGCCCAGGTTAAACCGTGGGTCTATTTGATTGTAGTTCAAAGAAAGTGAAACTAATGAAGACGCGCTTAAAATGTAAAGATTGCAGCTTAGAATGAAAAATTTTAGTTTAAATATAGTAAGGAATATCTCCTACACAATAGCTTGTAATGTTATCAACAACCAGTGTGCAGCGTAAAAGGTCTACGGTGGTGTTCGAATATTATGTACCGCGAAGCTTGAGGTCATTTATAGTGCTTACATAAAAAACCTGTGTATCTCTTCTGCGTATCATCTATTATTATGTCACGACTGGTTTCTGCAAACATTTTATCAGTCACAGTTTATCAATGGGCTTTCTCCTACGTCTCACAGTGTCGTTCTCACCTCACCAAGCTATTGGTGTGGCCTCTTTCATAATGGTGTGAGTCTAAGTTTGCAGGTACACCGTTTGTACAGTGCAGTGATCTCTCCACCAATCAGAGGAAGGGATTCGTGGCAGAACACGCCCGCACACATCGAAATCCTTCTGCCTGATTAGTTACAGGATTTTCCAGGACGTCAAGGGATTTTATCTCTACTCTTTGTTGAGGAAAATAAATAAAAGAGAAAAGAAATTGTTCCAGGAAAATTCCCATTTACCTTGCGCAGTATTGTTTTCGTAAGCAGTGGAAGGCAGAGGCCGGAGTTCCCTGAATGTGATAATGCCGAAGACTTGGGAGTAAGACTTCAAGCAAGAATGCGCTGGCACTGCGGAGGTTTAAAGGCATTACTGGAAGTGATTTACGAGGGAGAAAATTATTCAGCCACATGAGATACTCGAGGAAATTCATTCAAGGGATTTATCCTCCAACCTTTGGTGGCTGAGCGCACACCAAAATATGAAAGTGTTAAGTAACGCCCTTACGGAATAAAATATGCTTAAAAATAAGTTTCATGATTATAAATTGTTGAAATTTTAGCACTAATAATATTACAACAGCCAATGTATGTAAATCCACTTAAATACAAACGTTATCAAGATTATGCACATATATTTAAACTGATATTAATGTATATTTTGGAAATAATGTTTTTATTTGAGTATTGATATCAGTATTATATTACGGTATTTTCCAATTACAGTACAAGTTTTCTTTCGATTGACTCGCTGAATCCTTTATTTTCGTAGAAAGTTCTACCAAACCATAGTATTTGGTGTTTGCTGAATTGAACTTAAACGTGTAAGTACATTTTATAAGAAACATTTTAACTATAAAACTAAACATTGGAAGAAAATATGGGATGTCATTATATTTAAGCGTTTATACTATGGATTATTTGTTAACACACTTTGACACAGAGTTAGAATACTAGTAGGACGAGATCGATACAAGTATTATAAAGGTTAGTTCCACCAACATTCTCTCAGATATCCACGAAAACGTTATTATTTCCTCGCTCCCACAAAAATATTAATTTCCGCAACAGAGAAAATGATAACAAAGCACGCAAATTTATTCGGTTGAATCAAAGTTATACATATAAGAATCCGATAATGGAAAACAATATTGTATCCAAAACCAATTATATTAAATGGGAGCGAGGAAGTATGAACGCGAGAACATAACTTGACAATGGCCAATTAATGCTAAGGTTGGATGAGACGACGGGAGATGTGAAGCGGAACAGTCAAGACAGAGCAGAGGGGAAGAATGAGGGTAGCAGGGAGGGAGAAAGAAAGGCCTAGAGAACGAGGAAGAGAGAGCTGCAGACTCTTAAGCATATCGAGCCACCGTGAAAGCAACAAGAATAAGGACGCGACAAAAACTGCAGCCGAGCGAAAAGAATCGAAAGTATGCTCACTAAATGGCGGAAATGAGAAAAAGGGAGGATGTCGGAAGGAGGATCGGGAGGAAATGACGCAAGCGAAGAGGGAGGAGGGAGCGACAAAAGGGAGAGGCTTCGGTCTGCACGGGGGGCGGTGGAGGATGGAGGGAGGGATTGAAGGGAAGGAGGGGGTGAAGGCTTCTGTGCGGGGTCGCCGGGACCGATGAGGGTGGGCCGGGGCCGTGATTAACGGGCAGGGATCGGGGATGTGAGGGCGGAGGGGGATGGAACGAGAGCGTGGCGGGAAGAAGAAGAAGGGCGTGGAGGAGGAGAGTGGGATCGGAAGGGTGATCTTGGGCGGTGAAGTGTGGGGGAGGATTTTGTGTGGCGACCGGGGGTTGGGGGGTGGGATCCGGGTGCCGAGGGGTGGCGGCTCTCGGGTAAGGAGGCTGGACGGGCAGCAGGGAAGATGTCACATCGTTACCATGACAATAGGAGATGAGATTCCTCGACCAACCCACTTCAAACCTCCCCTTCCGAGGCATCCACCACCTAACCAACCAACCCCCTTCCTCCTCCCCTCGATCCGGCCCTGTATAACCCCCCGCCATATAACTCACCCCTCCATCCGGCCCTTATACCCTTTCTCCACCTCCCTCTTCCTCCATCACGATCCTCCTCGGCTCCTTCTAGCGTCCAACCCCCTCCTCCACGCGTTCTTCCCTTTCGCCCCACAGACACCGCATTCCCTCGCCCCGCGCCCATTCCCAAACACCCCGCCGAAGCCCTCCTTCCCTCCCCCTTCTCGCACCCGCTCTCCATTCTTCAAAGTCCCCTCCGACGCCACACCGCAACCCGTAATGGCCCTCCGCGGACCAATGTACTAATTGTTCCGTTCATCCCCGACCCCCCTGCCTCCCTCCCTTCTCGTTGTCCTCAACTCCTACCCTTCTCATTCATCCCCTCACTCGGCTTCACCATCTTCCCCACTATTCGGGTCCCTGGCTCTACACCGCACCCACCCACCCGGCGTGATGAGACACCCGAAGCCACCCAACCGCCACCCTCCCTCCTCTTTCACTTACCTCAGCTTGGATTTTCCAACCTTCCATCCAATCTTCCTACGCCATCGTTTTCTCAGCATCCTCCTCCTCACTTCAGTTTCCCTCTCTTTCCGTATCACTCTCTCCATCCACTTAATGTATTCTCCTTCCGCCTTTTAATTCCTCCACTTCCCCTCTACCTTTCACTTCCTTTTTCTCTCCAGTACTCAATCCTCTTTTTCCCCACTTCCCGTTTCCTACGGCCCACGCTCGTGGTGGATGGACGGGGACTCAATTTACCCCCACATGAATTCGTTTGCCTGCCTAATTGCGGTCTTGCTCCTCTCCTCTTCACCCGCTCTCGTTCTCGTCCCCTCGTTATAGAGGCGTCGGGCCCTCGTCACTTCTCGGCCTCGGTCGCCTTTGAATGTCTTTTCTCCCTTTCTTTTTCTCACTTGGGTCAGTCCTCCTCCCCTGCCGACCATTATCCGACTCCTTCCTCCGACGGCGTCATCCTTCCCTACCCGTTCCTCCCCCAGTCGTGTCCCCCCTCATCCCCGCTCCGGGCTCGGTACCTTCGCAAGTATTTCCACCTAAACGCTTACTGCTTCTGAGCGGCTAGTTAGCATACCGCACATACCTTCACGTCCCAATGGACCCTAGGAATCTCCCGGGTGGTCTCAAACATGCTGCTCCCCTCGCCGGTTCGTAAGTGTTCCCCGACTTTGGTATATTTTCCCTCATATGGTTTTGATTCGTCTAATTCGTTTCGCGCACCCGTTTAATCGGTAATTTTGCAACCGAAATCTCATATCCAATGTAATATAGGCAGGGCATAACCGCAACATTTCTTAACCACGAAACCTCAGGACATGACTCAAGCAACTTGAAAGTTGTTTAGAATGTGCAAGATTTCGGGTTCTTCCGTTGTGTTATCCCATCTTATGGACCTTATGTTAGAATTGTTAGTACTAAATGTAAACATGTATTAACACCTTTCAAAACTTGATTCTAAAGGTGTGATTATTGTAAAGATTTGAAATAATCTTTTTTTTTGATTGATTGAATTTGAAAGATTTTAAAAATATGCAAGTATACTTTTATAAAGAAAATAATAGGTTATAAATAAAAAAGATACACAGGAAACCACGAAAACGTTTGCTTCTTGAACCAAAATATCCAACTTTTTGGAGACCGAACTTTGAAGTTTGAAAAGCTCTAATAAATTGTGATTTATTTTGTGAGGCATGAAATCCGCGATTCAAGGGCATAAAGCTATTCGTTCGATCAGTCAACTGCTAAAATTTATCATGTTTTTAAAGTTCAATATCTGCCCTTAACCTTTAATTTTAATTCATTTTATAATAAAGTTAGTGCATACGATTATCCATTTACTGAAGGTTAAGAAAACCCAATGAAAATGCACAGGGGCAAATTTACGGAGTGATCCATTTCTATTCTCTGAAGGCCAGGACTTGTTTTATTTATGAGAAGAAACCACTCGATACTTTGCACGAGCATCCATATTTTTCTGAATTTCAGCATGTATGCCATTTACGTCTGTTCACCTTGTGCATATGCAAGCTTAAGGAACAAATTTAGTTCCGAAGTTAACGTTATGATTTTTAAAGGAACGGGTTTAACCGACACCAAGCGACGCTTATTCTGCGAAAATGATTTTAGATAAGTGAAAGATGAAAAATATCTCAAACTACAGGAATTCAGAAGTGCCAATAACAAATTTCCCATCGAATAACACGAAAGAGAGTTTCCGACGGCACAAGTTGCAGCTTTCACGCGTACGGTTTATTTATGGATTAAGGATCCATGTTACTCTTTTCACGCCATCGTAGAAAGGGAAAAAGAGCAATATTACCGATTACCAGACTTTGCATTTATCCATGATAAACAAGCTTATATGGGGCGTTATGCTTATATGAGGCGTTCTTCCCTCTAAACTGTTGGAATACATTGCCTTTGTGCATTAAAGGTTCTATTCAAATACGGAAATATGATGAAAACTTGATAAGAGAGAAATTAAAACCTTTAAAACAATACCTATAATCTTGTTTAGAACGTTGCGCTACACTTTGTTTCATAGCCGAGCGCTATTTCAGCCAACTTTATGACCCAGGCTAATATCTTTCGAGCATAAAAAACGATGAAAACTCGATAAAAGCTAAATAATTTTTTTCAATAATTCCAATTACACAAATTGGATACCACAGCGCAGTGTTTTTACCAGACAATAAAGCAATAATTTTTTGCAACCTTTCCATTTGAAAAAAAAAGGTTGAAACAGAAAGCACTCAAATTCGTGATTTTAAAACTTAATTCAGGATGAAATCACTCTTTTCATAGTTTTCAAAATTCACGGCAAATGCACAGGTTATTTTACGCATTCGGCATTGAAGAAAATTAAAATTTGAAATGACCTATACACATTCGTCACCATGTATAGATATTTTTACATCTAGATCCAACGTACTTATTAAATTGACTGGCATTTACAAAATGCGTGCGACACTAGACTTTAATGCATTATACGTACCTATTTTGACTTGTTCCATGTGCATTTATTTCAGAGCGTTTTTTCTTATACGAAAAGGTGAATCGGATTTACAACACCCCATTATTTGAATTCATAGACGCCTCCTCCATAAACAAATTACGATCAATATAATTTTTATTACTGTTCATAGTTTATATTCTTCATATATCTCGGAGGTGACACCCCTGAGCTCCCTCAGCTTCACCAAAGATATGTAACTTTTTGGGCACAGGATCGTCCTGGGAAACAGCAGGCGGCACAGGTAAATAAACTGACTCTGAAACGTGAACGTGTGCACTCCACACGCTGATGGGCTTAGCGTTAGTTTCGCTCTACCCTCACACATCAAAACCAACGAGTTGAAATGTGGTTTTATCTATCCAATAAAACGTAATATGACACCGTGATTTGCTGGCGTTGAGTTGAGTTTAGGGAGGAAGGGAGGAGAGCTTGACATGTAGAGATTTCGCTCAAATTCCTCGTAATTTTTGCCCGATGAAAAAGGGAAATGATATTGACCTTCTGCATGAAATTATTTATGAAGTTATGCTATGACTTTATATGGCAATGACAAAGACGTTATAGATGCATGGGACAAACTGCATTTTGGAATGAAAGTCGGTGGGCAATACATAAAATCAGTTAGGTTAGCTATTCATCAAGTCAGATATCAAGTAAGTCAGCCAAGGGATTGCAAGCATGTCTGAGTGCATTGGAAAGTCAGTGCGATATTTATGGGATGAGAACTATAAATGAATGGGATATATTATAAATGTAAATAAAACAAAGGCACTGTGACCTTCTAGAAAGAGAAAGGGCTAAGTTAAACATTACAATACGACGGCAAAAACTTGAGCAGGTGGAACTGTTTAGGTATCGCGGAAGTGTTTTGGACCAAAATAGTCGAAGTAGTAGGGACATAAAGAGAACAGTTGCGTTAGGCAAAGAAGATTTCACAAGAAGGAGGGAATTGATAACAGGGATGTTGAATAAGGATGTTAACAAAAGGCTCGTTAAAACGTTGATATGGTGAGCAGTTATGTATGACGCAGAAAAAATAATTGAAGCAGGATGATAGGCGTAGGTTGAAGGTTTTTTAAATGTGGGTGTGGAGAAGGAAGAATAAGGTGAGGTGGACAGATAGTAAAACAGCCGAGAAAGTGCTAGGGATGGTGGGGGAGGAAGGAGGATTGCTGGAAGAAATTATAAGGAGGCAGGAAAGATGGATGCGGAACGCTTTGTTTGATAATGGAATGTTGAAAGCTGTGAAAGAGGAGAAAATGTTAGGCAAGGGACAGGAATAGGGTAGGGATATTGGATGGAGTAAAGGGAGGAAGTATGTGGAGTTGAAGAGGGGATTATTGTAGGATAGTATATTGAGTTGACTCGTCAGGAGAGACAAAGGGAATGTCGCTGTACCGTTTGGTAGTTTGCGTCCATCCAAAACCTACCTTAATCGGAAGATTACCTATAGTAATTATTATTTATGTGCGGTCTCGCGATATGTACATTTTTCCCGTTGTCTGATGTGGATTGAAAAGATTCCGGTTAAGATAGGAAAAGAAACTGTTGTAATAATTCCATATAACGTTTCTTAATGATTCACATGAAGGTAAAATATGTAAGTTCTATTTTATTTTAAAGAAAAGTTAACCACCAAAATGCTAAAATTTAAACAAATAAATAAATAAATATATATATATATATCTACAGTGTGAGTGTCCTTTTATAGTACGTGTTATCTGTTTTATTCTGTGTTCTAATGTGCCGTCCAGAAGTTTTATATATATATATATATATATATATATATATATGCGGGTCGCGGTGGTCTAGTGGGTAGAGCGTTGGACTACTGACCGGAGGGTCCCGGGTTCGATTCCCGGGCAAGGCACTTTGGGCACCTGCAGCTCCACCCAAGCTAGTTGATTTTTCGGGTACCAGATCTGTCTGGGAAACCATAACCGGCACAGGGAAAGGAACTGGCCCCCCTACCCTGATGTGTGCATATTCACACGCCGTCGGGCTTGGTACATGGGTGAGCTCTACCATCACCTACTAAACCGACCTTCGGGTTGATTACTGTGTTTATGGTTTATATATATGCCGTTCTTGTTTGTATGTTAGTATGCCGTTAGTATGCCGTTCTTAGTTTTCTAAAGTATTGACCCGTTGAGTTTGCTCAGATGCATCGATCGGGATTTGAACCCAGATCTACAGTCAGTAGGAGAACGCTCTACTTTCTTTGCCACTTCTTGTCAATGATTTAGGATACATAATAGAAAGTCAAATAATAAAACCCAGTGCACGTGATCCATGCGAATGTCATATAGATTCAGGATGATTAATTTTTCCTATGAACGATAAGGAGTCAGATTAATGTTGTCCAAACGCACCAGGAGGAAAAGGTGTTTTGGATCAAGGGCAGTCTAGTGTGCAACCACCCCCTGACACATACCCTGGTCGTGGCTTACAGGGTACTAAATAAATTAACTAAACTTATCTATAGTAATAGAATTAATGGCATACAGTAGATATCATGGCAAAATGACACGCAACGCGGCATCACAAACGAGCACAGAAGAGGTAAAATATTCAAACCAAACAAGATAAGGCATTGATATTCTATTTATTAAGGGGAAACGATGACTCATAATTTATCACAATTAATTCAAGTTTACATATGTAAATCATGCTATGCCAAAATCATTTTTTTAATTCTTAAGAAAGTACAGTAACTTTTTTTTTAAACGAAATCACATTTGGAAAATAGAAAATAAGACCTGTACGTAATTTAATATTTTTAAGGACCAAGTTTGGTTTTAGTAAGTATAATGCAATGTTAAGTCTGCACTTCTTCCAGGTAATGATAATTAAGTTACAAACAATAGGGTTCGTCATGGATCTAGATAAAACAGAATCATGTACAAATGTTTTATATAGATAAATACATGCAAAACTTGTACAATTGACGTATTTCTATGCCTTAGTGGAAGTAATTTCAAAGAAAAAAGGAAAGGAATGCTCATTAATGGGGTCTGAAAGCTAAAATTGTAATATTCATATTTTGAAAATTGCAGAAGCACTGAGCTAATAATGCTTACATTTAAGTTGGTCTTTAGGGCTTGATATTGACACTTGGCCATAAACCCCTGTAGCTATATGGATGGTGATATTTCAATTGAAATTTAATAAATATTTCAATAACAATTAAATTCAAGAACACCCTAGAGGTTAATGAATAACCTCCATGGTGTTATCGTAGCACTTTTCCACTTTATAAGCTACGATCAGTTATTCACTATGTTCGACTTCCACCACATCACGCCTGAAGCTACTAAATTTGACCATTGAGGTTTTTTACTGAAAGCATTGTCTTACTGATGATGAAAGTTATTTTAAATTATTATGACATGTATATTTTAAATCATATACATGACTAACGAAACCGTTCTTTCAGAGAACCAAACCTGGATTGACTGAACCACTTTAAAAATTGGTTGATCCGCATTACCACCGTTTTCACTGTTTTGTTTTTAACTGTTTCATTTTCTCGTTTTGGAAAACAAATTGTATCAAATGCATACTTTGAGATTATTAGGCAAAACAAAATTAAATTGCTTCGTTCAGTTTAGCGATTAGTTTTCCACCATTTGATAGTGTTACATCGTGAATGAGTATTTTTTAAATATCGATTTAAAGGATAAAATTCAGAATCTAGAACATACTTTCCCTGAGGGAATTTTTTTCTGTTCCCATTATTACACAACTTATATAGAAAGTATTTGCTTCTCAGAATAGGAATGATATTATAAATAAAAAAATCCTACGTAATCCAATGGTGGAGTGAAATTAAATTTTGTTCCATAACGAATTTTGAGAGAAGATATTTAAATGTGAAGATGAGTAGGTGGGTAAGGTAGCTGGGAAAAAAAGAAAGTAACATACAATAAACCATATTAGCCATCAGGAGAATAGGTAATCGCGAGTCCCCGGCATTTAAGATCAAAATACCGGATCAGATCACGCTGCAGAGGAATAAATTGCATGCAAAAAACGCACGCTTCTAACTCTAGACGGTAGCACCTGAGGCAGTGGCCGCTATATCTTGCTTGACATCGCAGCCACGCAAATATTGGAATAGCAAAACGTGCTCTAAACAACTAAGGCTCAGCAACGATGCGCCAGTGATAAATATGATTTTATGGCCACCACTCCTTAAAAGACCCACAGGGGGTCAAATGTTTGCAGCGGCATACATGGCTGTTAAATCATTTTATAGTTCACCCCATCACCCCACTTCAAAAGCTATTTAAGCTCACCTGTATTAATAGTATACGGATGCGTGATCCACTTCTACCACCTAAGGTCATACGGTAAATTTTTCGCTACTACTCACATGAGGACGATAATATTATCGTCTCATTTCCTGCAATTAATGGAAAACATTCGTAGATGAGTACGTCCTCAATTGCTACCATACTGTTAAAGTTTTGGCATTATTTTTCGAGAAAGTAAGCTGAGCGAGGTTAGTAAATCCATGTAATTTATGTGGCGTGCAATATAGCCATATAGTGCGTATGAGCATGTGAAGAACAAGGTCCACAATCGTCTAACGACATACAGCAAGATGCATGGTTTTTTCAAATCTTATAGAAATACATAGCTAAGGTGGTAAGGTATTTGGAAAAAGAGCTAATTCCCTATTGTTAAAGTGTTGCTATTAAAAAAAATATTATTTCGACTTCTCAAACGATAGGTATGGCCGTGCAGGGAAGGGTGTCTCCCTTTATACGGATCTCAGATTTCTTTTTGAAACTTTCCGAGTATTTCAAAGTCAAATAAAGATTGTAATGTGAACAGTCGTTTGAGAAAATGTCATGCGCCGTTCAACTGAGATACGTAGGTCGTATCTCACGAAGCTACTACCCAACACTCACCTCATTTTTGGTGCCTGGCCACTTGAATTGAGGTGAGGCATCTAATTAATATTCCCACCCCTCTCGACTGATCGATCCCTGGTTACGCCCCTGTTGTGGGCCCAGGGGCTCCAACTTGGGTCGGATCCCCATCAATTCAGCCCACTACTCTTCCTACTTACATACTCTCCCCAACCGACGCACTACCTTGCTGCCTCCCTCGACCCTCCCCACCTAGCCTCTCACGCCTCATTCCATTTTCCGCGCAGAATACTCATTCCAATTCAGCCTTCTTTTCCGCTCTCCAACCATTCCATTCTTATCCGTCCCTCACCCATTCTTCCTTTTAATTCTCTTGAAAATAAAAAAAGAAAGGCTCATCCCTTCCTGCCCGTCCCTCGTGTTACCCGCAGACGCAACCCTTACCTTACCTTTCCTCCCCTCCGCACTCTCGAAATCCACATTCAAGCGTCTTCCCCTACCCTCCTCTCTCTCTCTCCCCACCCCCCCGCACACCCGAGCAGCATTCCCTCGAAAGAAACAAACTGCTTGTCACGCCAACCCCTCCCCAAACTCCTCGAACCATTCCCCCTCTCAAGTACAACCCACTCTCGCTCCCTCCCGCTCGGCGGCATTACTCGCATTTAAATGCCGTGCTAATTTTCCTCGCACGACGCTAAACGACTTGGAGTTCACGTGGAAACTGCGATAACTTGCTCCACGTGACCCGAGCGATAGGTTCGGATGACACATTTGTGATTCATGGCAGCATGTTGAAGTAAGAGGGAGTGCGGGGAGAATAAAGGGGGGTGCGGGTGGGTGGAGGGTTGGTGGTTTGGCTCCGGGAGGGGGGTGGGGGACGGAGAGAAGAGGGAGAGAATTGGCCTGTGGAAAAGAGAAGGCGGTGGGAGGAGAGAGGGGAGGAGGCGAGGGAGTATAAAAGGAGCATGTCCGATAGAACCGAGGCTTTGACGGCTGGCGGTGCGGCCAAGTTTTGAGTGGCCCATTCCCCCTTCCACCTTGTTATGCTAATGGCATATTGCGACGGCGGGGTGCGATTGTCGAACGTCTGACGCCTCAGCGGAGGTGCGCAGTGTGCCATTTTGTTTGGACGCGTTTGAGGATGGGAGGAGGGATGCGGTTGGTGTAGTGCCTTGGCCCTAAGATGGGCGGGAGGGGGGTGTGGTAAATGTAGTAGTCACAGTGGGGGCTGAAAGATTTGAGTGATCGGGAAATATATTGTGATGAAGAAGTTTATCTTCTCTTGAATCGGAAGAAATCTGCTGCAAATCGGATAAAAACACCGTCTATCCCACTATTATCCTAAGAAAGACACAATCGCATTTTATGCACATGGACCGTCTTCGGCTTAAGTCCTCGAAAGAACAAGCGAAAAATGTGGAATTCACTGGCACTAGCGGTATAATTTAAGGCATCAAAAAGAAGTCAGAGATATGATATTAGCGATGAAGGTCGTTGGTAAGGACATAGAGCAGTCGTTATTCAAAATATGACCCTATTTTACCGTATTTAAAAGAAAATATTTCAAAAGAAGCATAATTGATTCCTCCTATAATATTTTATGCTGCACGTAATATGCTCACTTTAATGCTCCTCTGTTTATTTATGCACTAATTTCTGTTCTAGGGCGTGGAATGTCATTTATCGATATTAAGATGACGCTTGTTTCATGTGCCACCATAAATAATACAGCCAACACAAGTAACAGGTGAATATTTTTATTGCTGGATGAATATTTCCATTAGTATATTCGATGGTTTCTCGCTCAACTTTGTGAAAGTTCATGTTCATGAAATGGAGAACAAAATGAACTTTTCCACTTTTGTTTAGTTTAGTACTACTACTTTCAACTCCTAGGCGTCATCATCAGATACCTGACGATGACGCCTGGACGTTGACGCTAGTAGTACCAAAATAAAAGGCTGTGTAAAAATACATTGTGTTCTTAATTTAATTTCCATTAGTTTCTGTGGCATTTCTAAAGAAATATATATGCGTTTGCATTATAAGTACTGTTCATACATGTACACATGAAAATGAGGGGTGCAAGGATCTGTAAGCCAATGTGGATATTAGTTTATTCCGATTTAGCACATCTACTCCAACTAAAAAATAAACCCTAAGTGTATATCACCGTTTTTAAATTTAAATAGGATCAAAAACTCATGCCTAACATACAGGTATCAATGTTAAATCACCTAAATTCACCTGAGGTAGTCATAAATATATAAAACACTCGAGTGTCGTAAATGATTAAAAAAATCGTTTCGGAAAAATATTTATCATCGCAACAAATATAAATGGCGCGAATGCCAACCTTACAGCTGGCGAAAAGTTCAGACTCGAAGTCGCATAATTTGAGTTTGACATGGATCGTTTGTATGAATTTATTAATGGCCGGTCATTAATTATCGGCCGAAGAAAGGGGCACACCATTGACTCGAGCGCCTAAGGCATTCGGATCCCTCCCGTTCGTGGGCGGGATTCGAACACTTGCCCTCGTGCATGGGGTGTGCGCGCAGAGAAGTACTCCACACGCCGTCCTAACGTGTGTCCGGTAAATATTAACTTCAGAGCGAGAGAATATACTATATTTCCGAATTTCCATGGGGACATTGATACACACACGTACTCGTATATGTACTCATGCAATTATTTATATTTTTATGTATAACACAGTAATCAACCCGAGTTCACCCAGGACTAAGGTAGACGGCATGTGAAATTGACACATCCGGGTAGGAAGATCTGGTAACCAAAAATCACAGTTTCGGTGGAGCTGCAGGTGCCCGGAGAGGAACTTGCAGAGGTCTTCCCGGGAATCGAACCCGGGCCCTACGATCAGTAGTCCAATGTTCTACCCCTCGAATACCGCGACCCATATATGTTTACGAAATCCCGCTCTATGGCGAACAAATATTCATTCACATGGAAATAGATATTCTGATAAGTGATAGGAACACATGTAAAGAGCGAGCGCAGGGGAGATGGAGAAGGCGGAATCGAACAGATCACAAGCGCAAAAATATTTTCTTGACCGGGAAAGGAACACTGGACCTTTCCACTTGCCGGATCGATGCTCTTGACTTGAGCGATCGAGGAAACGTAATTTACACTGAAATCTGTGGACCTTTATGCAACCAAGGGTCCCGATTCTTTAGCCAAGAGATGACATTTAGGAGCTGTCTCGATCAAGGAAATATTTTTGCGCTTGTAATCTGCTCGATTCCGCCTTTCCCACCTCTCCTGTGTCCTTCCTTTTTGTGTGTTCCTATCCCTTATCCTTGTAATTATTTCCATATGAATGAACATATGTATACATATATATTGTTTATTTGATAGTTATGTCCATCCAAAAACCTACCTTAACCGGGAGATTACCTAATAAAAATATTTTTATATATATTTTTGTAATATTTATCTTCGAAGTGGAACGCTCTTCAGCGGCGACACAAAAGCGTAAATACTTTGATTCAAACTTTTTACACTGGAACACAGAGGAAATACATTATATATTATATACATGAAAATATATACACGTATATATATACACGAATATATATATATACGTATATATAGAAATTATACGTGTATATATACATGTTAACTTTCGCACGAGAAGGGGACCGGGCGTAAGGGGTGTCATCGGCCGTTGTGGTGGTGGCCTGGTTGGGGGAACTTTAGACGGGAAGGGAGAGGGGGAAAATGGAGGAAAAAATGAATAGAGGGAATTGCCATGGAACTGTTCGGTCGGTTGATTTCGGCAAAGGTGAGGGGCGGGAAGGGTGAATGGCAGAGGAAGTGGGGTAGATGCGGGAGAGAGGAGCCGAGGGACATGGGGAAAGAGAGAGAACTAGGACGGAAGGTACAGCGTACGAGAGGACTAGGAGGAAGGAGGAGGTAGGATAGTTTGGAAGGAAGGCTGAGCGAAAGTGGGAAGAACGGAGAGGGCGGTGGGGTGGGGTAGGGAAGGGGTTTACCCAAGGGGGAGAGGGGGAGGAGGACGGGAGGAAATCGATAATGAATGAGGAGGCGCGAGGGCAGCGAGCTAAATTACGGCCTTGCAGGGAAGCCCCAAGTTTAACAATTTCGGCCCTAGCCGCCCCACTGTCTCCCGGTCGCACACTCCCGCCCACTGTCTCCCGTCACCCTCTCCTCCACCGCCCGCCATTCTTCCGTCCCCTCTCCCAATTGTCCACCACTCCGCCCTAACCCATACTCTATACCGACATACCACACTTCTCTGGCACCGTCCGCCTCCTTTCTTCCCACCCGCCATTTTCCGTCCATTTCTCCCCCAGCCCTCAAGCCCCGCATGCCCTCACCTCGCTCCCTTCCCGCCACATTCAACCTATTTCCTCCCGGCATTCAAAACTCCTCCCACTCCGACGCGCTTTCTTCTACTTGTTCACACGTAACAATCTCTGGGACCACTGGTCGCTCTGCCTCCCAACCCCCCCCCCCATACAATCTTCTTCCGCTCTATTCATATCTATCGCTCGTGCCCACCTTTGTCTACCCTTCCCTTCTTTGTTCGTTCCATGCACGAAGAAAAAGAGACGATCCTCGCTCATTTTCGCATCTCTGTCTTGCTTTTCAATTATTTACAATCTCACGTTTTTGAAGCTCCTCGAGCAAGATATAAATTGAATAAAGTGTTTTCTTTAAAGCACTGAAATGGGGATTGAGAGTCAATTTCATCTTGTTCGAAAGAGAAATGTAACCATTTTCAATTTCATATAGAAAAAGTCGGGGAATCACTCGTCTTCACCGTACATTCGTGTGAAATACTTGAAAAGTACGAAAAGATGAAGCTTTTTTGAACATCTACTTTCCAATGTTCGCGTAACTATCCGATTTTGTCCATTCTGTCGTAAGGTACAAATAAAATATTTCAGTTACATCTTCCGACTAGTTTTTTCTATATGATTCAGTACCGCCACGAATGAAGAGAACAACTATTTTAGTTGTTCAATCTAGCAAGGCATCATACCATAAAGGAAACACTATATAAAAACCATTAGAGCTGACTTAAATCGGACTTATTGTTACAAAAAATAATTTTACTCAAGCGGGATATAATGTTTTTTTTACCTTCAAATCATTACTTCTCTTCACTATTTACCAAACTTTACTGAAGAAAGAAGAGAATGAGTATGAAGTCAAAAAGGATTCCGTTATTCCTTACTACACATTAACAAATACATCGAATCAGGATTTATATAAATATTTAAATGTAAATTGGTCGACATTTTGAAAACATGACGGCGGATCAATAGGAAGGTGATGAGTGAGGTGAGAATATTTGGTGTTTGCATTAGTGACACCAATTAATATTAAGAATACATAAAATAATTTCTCTTTCTAAACTAGTGATTAAAATATAAAAGAATTTCACGTGGTATACCTATGGAAAAATTTCACCCTGCAATGTTCAGAAAAAATCAATTACTTTTCCTTACAACGACATTGGTCACCATCGAATGAGCAATGAGTTCGCGTCTACTCTATTGTCTCATTAGATTTATTTAGATATATCCTCTGACTGCAATCCGATTCCTATAGAAAAATCCTATCCGACTTTTTAAATTAAAAATTCCGTTTCTATGGCAATTTTCTACGATTGCCATGCTTTTATGGCAATCATATTACCTTTTTCATTCATTTTATGATAACAAGTCAATTGACTTAGTATCATGCAAGATTACAAGTTCATCCAAATTACATTTCTTTTGGCCTAGAAGTTAGACAGTAAAACAGGAGGGTTTTACATGAATATATTATTGTATGCTAACAATAGGTGATAGTGTAGACAGTTGTTATGACTACAGAAAAACCGCTACACAGCTAGTCGCGACGCATCGCTGATATTTCTTCATACAGGAATGAAAATTGATGAACTGAGTAACACGAGGTGTGCTCATTGAAATAAACGATTCGAAACGGAAGTGACGAATGCTGTTAAGTGGCCCACCTATATCACATGACGATTTAATGAAGCTTTACTTTGGCCTGGAAAAACTTCTACGAACAGTGATACTGCAACATAACGAATGAGCAGGAAAAAGTTGAATTTCAGTTAATCACAGGGGTATGTTATTATAATTTCTGATTGCATAAGACATTTTGAATTACAGTTAAAATGAGAGATATAATTGACCAACAATACCGAACGGAACAAGGCGGAAGTCTGATGTATTAGCTCGTAGGTTGGTTTAATTAGCACCTTATCGTCTACACGTGCGAGGAACTTAATATGGGAACCTAACATGGGAACTAAATTTTATCACGTAATCACGCCTGTCATTCCCTCAGCTCAGGTGCTCATAAAAAAATACGTATAACCACTCCTTTAACCATCTAATTTATCAGCCTCAATCTTGTCTGCTCCGCGAATAAAACACGCACGGGAGCACGCAATTGCATTTGCATCGCCTTCTACCCCCCACCTACCCCCACCTCCCCCCCACCCCCTTCCCCTTCCGGCGCTCCGCTTGCACTGTCTGAACACTCGGCGAGGGTGATTTTTAAAAATTCAATTAACCTCTTACACGGCAACCGTAATGTCTTTTTCATGCATGAACAAACCATAGCGAGGGATAAAAAAAGACTGTCGGCACACGACGAAGCCCGCGCGGCTTAATGAAAGGATAACGGGGTAATGGCAAGCAGTAGACTCTTTCTTGTAGGGGAATAATTTCTTCTAACAAAATGATGAAATCCGCGGATGACTGCTGGAGGGAAAATGAAAACACGAACAGGAAAAACAAAAGCCAAGGGTCATTACCTAAGGGCACTTTTTCACCTCTAAATGCTCATGTATTTCAGTGAAAGATGAAGGAGTGTGAGAGAGATTAGATGAAATAATTCAAGAGCATATTTTCTCAATACTACAGGTGTCGAAAGAGAGATACATCAAATGTAAAACTTTACCACGCTAGCACAGGTTTCATATGCAATGACTAATGCAAACTTATTATGCACTTATTATTCATGTAAAAACACAAGCCCACATACATAATATTAATTTTTTTATTTATTTATGCACACATACATGCACAAACACTACTGAGCTACACCCCTAGGCGCCTATGGTGGCCCGACGGCACAAGGAGGGGAAGAAAGTTCCTTCCTTCTCTTCCTTGAGAAAGGTGGCTTATACCACAGTAAAAATTCGAAAACGTGAGTTTATTTTCTTTTTTGTGTGCTTCTTTTTTTATCCTCGTTCGCTAATTCATATACATTATTATTTACATTCATGAGACTTTCACACAAGTGAAATATATATATTTATTTATTACTATATATAGATAACTATATCTATATATAACTATCCTCTTGAGAAAGGTGGTTGCACCACCGAAAATTCGAGACCGAGTGAGTCCCTCTTTTATGTGTTTCTGTGTTTGTGTCGACTAGTCCATTTACATTATTGTGCATATCCGTGGGATTTTCACTAAAGTGACAAAAGTGTTATATATATATATATATATATATATATATATATAAAATATATATATATATATATATATTATATATATATATATGTGGGTGTGTGTGTGTAACACAGTAATCAACCCGAAGGTCGGTTTGGTAGGTGATGGTGGAGTTCACACAGGACTAAGGTAGACGGCGTGTGAAATTGATACATCAGGGTAAGGGGGACAGTTCCTTTCCCTGTGCCGGTTATGGTTTCCCAGGAAGATTTGGTAACCAAAAATCATAGTTTGGGTGAAGCTGCAGGTGCCCGGAGAGGCACTTGGAGAGGTCTTCCCGGGAATCGAACCCGGGGCCTTCCGATCAGTAGTCCAACGTTCTACCCCTGGAATATCGCGACCCATATATGTTTACGAAATCCCGCTTTTTGGCGAACAAATATCCATTATATGGAAATAGATATTCTGATAAGTGATAGGAAAACATGTAAACAGCGAGCGCAGAGGAGATGGGGAAGGCGGAATCGGACAGATCACAAGCGCAAAAATATTTTCTTGACCGGGAAAGGAACAACGGACCTTTCCGCTTGCCGGATCGATGCTCTTGACTTGAGTGATCGAGGAAACGTAATTTACACTGAAATCATGCGGGACTTTATGTAACCAAGGGTAGGTAGTCATGTCAAGTAGGTATTTATTTTCCAGGCTCAAATATATGGTTGTACCAAGTATTATAAAAAATATAAAAACGCCTGACAATCCCGTGATAGACTGTAGCTCCTTCGGGGGAGAGATATATACGCACAGTTGCATATTGTATTAAATAGAATTCTGTTTTTCTTTCCGGGGTGGTATGTGGTCTGACATTTACCCGAGGGAGTGGGGAACCTGAAGAAACCTCACTCAGACCTCCTGAATGCCTCTGCTTACAGTAATGTTCGGTTAGGCACTGGAAGGGGGCAATCTGTGAGGCGGCGATTATGTTTTGAGAAATGCATATGGTCTTTCCCGTGTTATCCGTAATTTAGCAAGGTCTCTTCTATTTTGATTTATGTCAAAATTATTTATAAGTTTTCCGTGAAGTGGGAGCAACAAGGGAGCCAATCCGTGAAGCGGCATGGTTTTAAGTTTTCTTTCACAAATTTGGTTTCTCTTCGGTAATCCGTGAAGCGTTGTAATTTTGTCGGCGTTTTTGCTTTGTACATAGGCTATAACTTATAACTTAACTTAGGTTAACTAGGTGATGGTAGAGCTCACCCAGTACTAAACACGACGGCGTGTGAAATTAACACATCAGGGTAGGGGGGCCAGTTCCTTTCCCAGTGCCGGTTATGTTTTCCCAGGAAGAACTGGTACTCCAAAAATCACATAGCTTGGGTGGAGCTGCAGTTGACCAGAGAGATATGCCGGAGATTCCAACCCTCCGGTCAGTAGTCCAACGCTTTACCTCTAGACTACCGCGACCCAAACGCAAACACACACACACATGTAAATATATTCTAAATAGAACGCTCTTCAGCGGCGACACAAATGTAAAAATCTTCGATTCAAACATTTTTTCATCGAAACACAGAGAAAAGACACTCAAATATCTTAATATATATGTACATATATATATATATATATATATATATATATATATATATATATATATATATATATTATATATGTTTTACATGAAGTTCATATTATCAGTCTGATTTGAAGAAGACATCAGAGTAGGCCGAGAGCTCAAACTTTCTGAAATGTGAATGCCCTTGTACGTATCATCTATTTTTAACTTTTATGTTCTATCGTGCCGTCCAAATGTTATATTGCTCTTATGAGTGCTTCTACATCATCGATATATATATATATATATATGTATGTGTGTGTGTATGGAAAACGTTGTGATCTTCTATTCTGACTCAATACCACGCACGAGAATTTTTCGTGAATGGAACCCATGTGAGTGTAATATTATGGCGACAAAAGAAAAATTTATAAGGTTGTAACATTCTGTGCCTAAGATTTATCTTAATTCTAATTTTTACTTAAATCTAAAGACTAGCTCGATACGGGTAACATCATGTCCCCCTATATAAGGGCGTGTACGTATAGTGATCTCGGACAAATACTTATTTTGTCATAGGCAGTTCCATTGTAAAAAAATACATCACACCTCTCCTCGCGCCAGCCGTTGCCGATGCCACGGGGAACAAGTGAAAGCGAAATTTAAAGAGCTGCAAATGAGCTCGTGAAAGGGGAGGACATGCCATGCGTTGCTGGACTTATAAAGGTACACTTAAACGCACATTTACGCATTCCCGAATTTATCTCGTAATTAGAACGCCATGATAGCAGATTAAATTCCATTTTTAATTATCCATCGTCCCAATCCAGGCCCCCCTGCCAACATCGCGCTCTCCACTCCCTCCTTCAGACCCGCCTCTCACCACCGGCTACTCCAAAAACTTCCGTCCCCCCCCCCCCTTCCCCCACGGAACTCCTACCACGCCGCCCTCCTCCGCCAAGGCCTCCTCCTTACATTCCTCTCCTCGCCCCAAACCTCATTCCCAAACCTCCCCGTCCGCTCCCACCCACCCCCAGCTCCCTCCCATCTCACCGCCTCCTCTCCTTCGCTCGAACCTCTGGTGGGCTTTCTCCAACCATGATGAACGACGTCATAAACTTAGGGGTATTGTTGTCGCGGGCGCAAGTAGAGACTGCCCGCAGGAATATGGAAGGGAAGAAGGAAGCCCGGGGGGGGGGGCGGAGGGGCGAGAGGGTTACGGGGGAAGTCCGACGGGAACTTGGGAAGGGGAGATTGGGGGGGTTGCTGGAGAAAGGCGGGCTGGGGAGGGGGTGCAAGGAAGAGAGGGAGGCTCGGAATGAGGATATAAGGGTGTGCGGAGGGGGAGAAGATGGAAAGGAAAATGTGAGGGAGGAAGCACGAGGGTGCGGGGAGGAGAGAGGGGAATCTTGAGCTACTGGGACGAGAGATGATGAATGGACGGGGAAACTGATTCACAGATAAATGATTCCGGAGTGGAGTTAGACGAGTAAGAGTTGTAATATCGGCTAAAGGGAGTCGAGAGGAGGAGGGAGGAGGAGGATGAGGAGGATGTCGAGTGAGAAGTAGTGAGCGGTGTGGAGAGCAAGGGATGCGTGTTTGCCGAAGAGTGGGGCAGGAGGATGAGGGGGAGGGGGAGTGAAAGAATGAGGGAGAGAGACGCTTTAGCATAAGCTAAAAAAAAAGTGGGGTGGCTTGGGAGGTGCGATGAGGGGAGAAAAGAACGTAATGGGATTATATTCCAGGGAGGAAGATCAGTGGAGCCGAAGGAAGTAGTTAATTGGCTGCCTTGCAGATTGGAGAGAGGGAGTGTGAGAGAGAGAGAGGAAATGCATTTCGGGGGAGGAAAAAACGGGCGGTGCTTCTCTCAGTCGGCTCCTTCGAAGGTGCCCGCAGATCGGAAGGTTCTGCCGGAGGCGGAGGAGATGGAAGGAGGAGCTTCGGGGTGGAGGAAGAGGACGGGAGTGAAAGGGGGTGAGGGTGAGTGTAATTAACAGGAGACGGGAAACATGAAAAATACGTGATAAATGATAAACGTGAAAAAAATGATAAAGAAGGGAGAAATTAGCAAAGGAGATGGTGCGAAATTAGTTGCAAAATGGTTGGCAAATGAGGAAAGAAAATTTAAGGGATAGCCGGAAGGATCGGTGAAAAAAGGCGAGGTAAAGAGACTCCACGGAGGTCTGGAAACATGTCGGCGGTGCACAAAATAATTATAACAGAAATTTTGGAGAGTGTTTAAAAAAATTCGAAGTGGGGACTGAGGTGTTGAAGATGGAGGGAGGTGGAAATTGGATAAATAAAGGAAGTGAGAGCGAAGAAGGGATTTTTGGTTGAAAAACAACAATTAATAGTAGATAAATGAAGGTCTTAAATGACTACATAAATTGGCTGAGAGGAGGTAATGACGACACGAAAGCAATTATGTTTTAAGGGCTTAAGGGACTTGGTGTATTAGTGTGATAAGTTGATAAGTGACATTCAAAATAAATCAAATAATTTTTGATGGCGTTGAATTATCCAGGTATATTTGGAGGAAAACATGTTTCATTCGGGTTTATGGCGAAATAATTATGACGGATATAATTCTACCTTATAATACCTAATAAGGCACATAAATCAACAGGAAGTTGTGAATTTTAAATTTCTTCCGCTAAATTTATTCTAGAAGAATATTTGACAATTGCATTGAAGTTAGATGCACAGTTTCAGGTGGGAAGATGATAAACGTTTACAAATCAGCCCTCACTATGTTTCATTAATTTTGAAGCATATTATGATCTGCGGGTCGTGATAGAACAGGGGTAGAGCGTTCGATTACTGACCGGAGGGTTCGGGTTCGATTTCCGGGCAAGCCTCTGTGGTGCACCTGCAGCTCCACCCAAGCTATGTGATTTTTCGTTTACCAGATCTTCCTGAGAAACCATACCTGGCGCAGGGAAAGGAACTGGCCCCCCTACACTGATGTGTGGATTTCACACGCCGTCTGGCTTAGTACTGGGTAATCTCTACCATCACCTGCCGAGCCGACCTTAAGGTTGTTTACTGTGTTTTTTTGGTTTTTTTTATTATGATTTGTAGTCCAATGTTTAGGATAATTTTACGACTGTTAATTTCACAATTAAATTCTGTGAAGTTGGCCTAAAGTAGTCGAAGAGCTCACGGAAGTGTATTTTGCAGCATTAAGACTACTTGTATAATATCACTACCATTTTCCTAATATTTTAGCCTGAAAACAACAACTTTATGTTATTCATGCACTCTGATGAAAACCTTTTTCGACAAGTCTCCAACATTTAGGTGCATTCCAGTGAAAATAATTTTTGACCTTATGACTATAGTCGAACTTCGACTTAGTTTTCAGTATTTTAAACTTACTACACCTCGCACATTCTGGTCTGAAACTATTGCTTTTTACAATATCAACGTTTGCAGACACCAAAATCTTGAACTAAGGGAATTTCATGAGCTTGGTTAGCTTTGAAACTCTTCGATTCACTGCCTTAACGCCCAAATTTCATTCCTGTCTTTCAAAGAAGTTTTGTTTAAGGATTTAGAGGATGGTACAGTACGGATTAGCGGTGCATACAATGCATAAAACATGAATTTAGTTTCAAAATGGGGAAACTAGGGGATCGCTAACTTTGCTCTAGTCATAATAAAAAGAGAAAGCGCAAGATTTTGAAATTTCCCATGGCAAAATGTACATGAGCTGCATGCGTTCATAGTGGCATTGAAAAAAAATCCAGAATAATAAATATTAAATGAGCATTATTAAAGATTTACAAAAGATAACGGCCAAATAAAACCTCCTCGACCATTACTACCTCACTCAGCCGTTATTTATTGCGACAGCAGTGGCTTTAAGTGTGCTGGAATGATTCTAAAAGAGATTAACAAAATGTCAAATATAAATTCCAAACAATGCGAGAAAACGCATTAGCGTCAGTCACAGGAAAAGTTACGTCAACGGAAATTATTTCCTGTTGTATTCTTGCACAACAATAGTCTACTTTTAATTTATGACTGCTATTGAATGCAAATAAATATTTTCATCAAGGTAACCAAGATAAATTAAAGCGAAAGATGTCAAAAGCTCCTGATAAAGGATCAAAGGTTATGAAGGCAGATGCCATGTTCATTGAAAGGTTTTGCTGAACGGGCACAATGGATGACAAAATTATGACAAAGTTACCTTCATGAATGATGTATGAGCCTCATGTTAAAAGAAACCTCTTTATAAATGATATTTTTAGTCTCTCATTTATTACAGAGCAAACAGCAATTGTGCTCTTTATGCGTGATATGCCATCTAAAATGTTTATTTATGCAAACTATGTTTAGCTCAAAAGTAGAAATCTACCCAGATAACGGCCAAAGAGATCATTAAAAAAGATATTATCTACAGAATTCCAGAAAAATTAATACGAAGCACTTCAATATTCCGGTCAACATTTATACTCACTAAGTTAAACATGACTGTGCTTACACCCAAATTAATATTATTACAGATCTCTCCTTTTATTATCCTGAATTTTTTTTTGCTACTTTGCTCTTTGAATGATTATAACATTTTTAAAATTATCATAACATAACTCTTTAAAAGAGAACATTAATATTGATTATGCGTTGAAAAATGACGCTTACTGAATGACGGAGTAACTTGCAAATTGTTAAAATGGTCTTGCAATTCAGAACCGTTGATATTTTTCCAAATAATTTGGAATTCATGAAATATTTGAAATGCATTTTGTTTACCAAACCGATGGAACGATTAAGGTGAAATTGTAATTAGCTACATTTTTTCTAATGGGCCCTAAAGTTAAATTTAAATTAGAGTTATCAAATTGAGATTATCGATTCCCATATAAAATTTAACAAAATAGTTTGCAAATTATAAGTTCTCATCTATGGTTTATAGTTGGTAAGGCTCATGTCGCTTTAAAGAACATTGGGGCAAATAAAATGACTCAAAGGGAACAAGTTAAAATACAGCTTCAGACTTCGATACATAATTCAAAGAGACTGCGGGAGATGCCGCGACAGTAACTTTTAACAGGTCCATCCGCTAAATGTGCATACGTTTCAACAAATCATTCGCCTTAAATGAGATTGCATCTCGGACAGGGCTAATAATTTTTATGCTCTGGAAATGTTGCGCTGTATCGGAACATAATATTGGGAGAAGTCATGGAAATGATATTTCTAATTTAAATTTCTAGTCATCGATTGCTTCATTATCGGTAGGTGAAAATGTGTCTTCGAAGCAATTTTATTCAACATTGATTCCAATCTTTTCATTATAAAATATTCACTTATTATTTTTAAATGGATTATAGCTTCATTATAAGCATTCCTTTTTCCGTTCTTGAAATTTAACTATTTTATAACTATCAATCAACAGACAGGATAGAGGATAACAGAAGAATTGCATGCATTATCTCAGAACATAATAAGAATTTATGGAAAATTTCTGGCAAATCCGGTGTTCCCTTTAGATTCCCACGATTCCTTTCCACGGCCTCGAAAGCAATTATCCACATTTGCGTAAGGGAAACACTCGTGGGGTGTTGGCGTGAACTCGACGTGGCACGAGGTACGCATAGCCACGAATTCAATACGCGCCTCCGCTTTAATTACTGCCCATTAATGACTGCTTTTGGTCTTGTATACAAAACTCACTTTCTTTTCCTCGCCATTCTGCTCCCTCGCCATCCCCACCTCTACCTTCGTCCCTAGAGCTTAATTGTCGCGACAAGTTCCACCAAAGTATTGAATGGGATGGAGTAGTTGTTCAAAGAACTTTCAGAGGCGGAGCGGAAGGAGAAGGGTCGGAGGAAAGAGTTAGTGGGGGGGGGGGGTCCAAGGGGAAAGAGAAAGAGAGGTAAGAGGAAGGGGTGGGATGTAGGCAGAAAGGGGGGTGGGTAGGTTGGGAGCCGAAAAGGAAGATGAAAAATTATATATCCACAGAAATGAAAGATTGAGAGATTTTTCTGCACAGACAAATGTGAAGCCGAAAGAAGGAAAGAAATGAGAAAATATATTCTGGTAATAAAGGGAATTGGATGAAGGGTAGCAAGAGAAGGAAAAAGAGAGAGAATAGGGGTAGGTATGCGAGGGTGTGTTGGTGTGCTTGGAAAGGAAAAGGCGTAAGGAAGGGTTTTTAGAAGGGCCGCCGACTGTCGTTTCTCCTCTCTCCACTTGCCCTTCCCTTCCCCCCCTAAATCCTTACATTCCATTTCGGATTCTCCACTCCCACCTCGGCCGCCACCACCTCCCGCATCCCCGTTCGCCCCCTCGTTACCCCACTCCCTCCCCGACTCCTCCCCCCTCCTTGCCTCACCTCTCCGCGCGGCGACTTTTTCTTTGAAAGTTTTGAACGGACTAATTCAATTGTTGATAAGCTTTCCAAATTACGGGAATAAAATGGAAGAGGTGGAAAAAAAAAGGAGACGAAGTCGAAAGCTGAGATTAATTGAAAATAAATTAATTGTTCGGAAGAGGGGGGGAATTCCGCACGGAGGAGGTTTTTTTTGGGGGGGGGGAGTGGTGGGGGGGGGGTGGATTGGTTAGAGGCAGGAAGGGCGGTCGGGGAAAATCGGAGAGAAAGAGAGAGAGGATGGGGTGGATGGTGGTCCAGAGTGGGAAAATAAGGGGGTGGAGTGGGGTTTGGGGAGAGAAGGAAAGTGCACGAAAAATAGCATAAAAATAAAAAGATGCGGAAGTGTTGGGGTAGGGGAGGTGGGGTGGGAAGGGGTGGGATGGGATGGGGTTGGATGGGGGGGGGAAGGGTGAGAGGTAGTGTTATGGGTGATTGGGGGCGTGGAGGCAGAAGGGGTTGAGGGATGCGAGGGTCGACGGAAGAAGGGGTTGGAGATAAGGAGGAATAAGGACGTGGATTGGGTAAAGATACTGGGATTTGCCAGGCGTTATTAATTCAACACGCGTGCGCCATCGTTTTTTCATGAAAAATCCCAATATATATATTTTTAATTCGGATTTTTCGCGTCGTTCGTCGAGATTTTTTTTTTCGAGTGCGCTGCCGTTTGGAATGGGATCGAAATTAAATCCGAGATAATACGCGATCTCAAGAATACCGAAGTGGTGCTTTGACCTTTTTAAAAGTTGTCGCAAGGATAATCGAAACGGCCATTGTTTGCTTAAGCCTACAACGTGATTTCACTTTTGGCAAGCTTGGGAGATAACAGCAAGCTCATTTTGATTCTCCGGCAGAATACAAAAGACAAATATGTGTTTTCCTCGCACGCTACATCAGATAGTCAACCACAAGTGATGATTTGCTGAAACGTTAACCACTCAAATAATAAAAACTAAGGGTTTACTACGCAATACATCTAAAGTTGTAACAACAAAAACACTTGTTATTGACTAGCAAGCGGGTTTTACGCAGAGGAGCGGTGTCGGACAGGATTCAACTTGGAAGGTCGAATTTTACATGTGTCATTTCCACTCATGTAGGAACGAGTTCAATATCGCGGGGTAGTCGCCCCCCCCCCTATTAGACAATCTGGTGAATTCGATTCATTCAACCAAATATTTCGGATAGGACTGGTAGAGAGTGCGCTTACTTTCACTGATCGGGCTCGTTAAACAAAGCTAATGATACAACAATTCTGTTGACGGTTTTGACTCAAAGACACGACTCGCCTTCCAGTGTGTGTTCTTCAATTGTGGGGCGACCCCAGGATATAGGAAAAAGCTTTGAAATAAGCGTGTTTACTCAATAAGCATGATAAGCATGTAATCATAAATAAACGGTAGCACTCGGAGAGCGTATCTTCTACAGTTTTGTAAGAAAAAATATTAAATACTTACCACAAAATCCTCTGAAGTACATTTCGGCAAATGGCAGCCTCGAAACAGGTAGTTGCGAATAATCCGATGAAACGGGCAACAGCTCTCCTTGTATAGGTGAAAGTGGGGATCACATAAGCCTCTCACGTCGTAGAAACTCGAATTTCAGTGAAGACGTGAAGAAAATTACTCTTCAGCAGCTGTGGTGGAGTCTGCAATGCGAATAACAAAGTGAAAAAAAGAGCATTACGTATTAACCCAAGGTTCACCGGTATAACAAATATTGGGACGCCAACGCCAAATATAAGACAGGATGAAACTCTTTCGTGTAAAATAAAATGGGGGTTCCATTAATTCTACTCTTGGGTCCCTTGAGGTGGATTATGATAAATATTCCCTGGGATCACCCCATTTCAAATGTGAGTTCAAAAATTCAGTACTGAAACTGCCAATTGAAATTCAATAATGGCAAGGAAGAAGGGCAGATCGGAGAAGCTCAGACAGCGGCTCTCAGGAAGGTGGATATTTCAAGGACACTATGTGCATCTATAGGAAAAAATGATGCGAGAAAACTTGAACAAGGAAAGAGAACATGAAAAGTGGAGTAATAAAATCAGCAGACGTGAAAGTTCGAAAGTACGAATCATCTATGGATTACATGGCTATTCAAATGAAGGTAAGAAGTTATAAATATGTAAATAACCAAGTGGATATATATTTATATGCTCGCATATATATGTGAATTAGAATGAAAATGAAGTTAGCACTGGCAGACAAAGACAAAACACAGAAACACACAAAAAAGAAAAGAAACTAATGAGTTTTCGAATTTTCGGTAGTCGGTTCGGTGGTGGTGTGTTTTTGCCTTTACCAGCTAATGCTAACTTCATATACATTTTTTTATATATTAATATACATAAAATATATATATATATATATATATATATATATATATATATATATATTATTATTATTAGGTAATCTACCGGTTAAGGTAGGTTTTTGGATGGACACAACTATCAAATAAATATTTTGTAACTCCAAACAAAACCCAATCCAGCAACCTAAACTACATCAGGTCCCTCTTCATCTCTGTGTACTTCTTTCCTCCCTTCATCCCATACAACATCCCTATCCTGTTCCTACCCTTTCCTCGTTTGCCCAACATTCTCCCCTCTATTACCCTCTTCAACATTCCACTACCGCTCAATACGTCTTTCATCCATTTTTCCTGCCTCCATAGGATTTCTCTCAACAAACCCCTCTCCTCACCCACCATCTCCAGTACTTCCTCATTTGTTTTCCTTTCGGTCCATTTCAGCCTAGCGCAATTCTTCTCCTTACGTCCCTACCACTTTGACCGTATTGGTCCAAAACACTTCCGAGATATGTAAACTGTTCTACCTGCTCTATTTTTTCCCCGCCTATTTTAATATTTAGCTTAGCTTTTTTCTTTCTGGAAAATCGCATAACCTTTGTTTTATTAATATTGATTCTCATCCCATATTTATCGCACTGAACCTCCAATTCACTCTTTGGCTTGCTTGCAACCCCTTGGCTGACTGAGCAACTAATGCTTGGTCATCAGCAAACCTAACCAATTTTACGAATTCCCCTCCGACTTTCATTCCTACCTCCAGTTCTTCCCATGCCTCTTTAATCATTTCCTCCACATATACGTTGAACAGTACCGGTGACAATGGGCAAACCTGTCTTACACCTCTTCCTAACACTGCCCATCCTGACTCTCCGTTCCCCACTCGCACCTGAGCAGTCTGAAACATGTACAGGTTGCGGATCAGTCTCCTGTCCCTCCAATCCATTCCTATTTTCTGCAATACACGCATTAATTTTTCCCAATTCACTCTATCAAACGCTTTTTCGAAATCTACAAAACAGGCAAAAACGTCCTGATTGTATTCTATATTCCTCTCGATTAGTGATCTCATTACTGCAATGGCATCACGCGTACCTCTTCCTTTCCTAAACCCAAACTGATCATCCCCTAAGTAATCATTTGCCTTACTCTCTATCCTTTTGTTGATGATCCTGAGAATAACTTTAGCTGCGTGGGATATCAAACTTATTGTTCTGTAATCCTCACATGACGTAGCCTTTGCCTTTTTTGGAATAGGAACTAACACCGATCTCACAAAATCTTCCGGCCAGATTCCTTCCTCATAGATACTGCGAATCAGTCCATACAGTCATGGCCATGGACATTAGGGCCATGACCGAGATCGGAAGCTAGGCATCCGCGGCCGTCATCACACGAAATACTTGCACATTCGAGTGGATGGCAGCAGAAAAGAAGACACAGTAGAGCAACGCCACAGAAAACACATACTTGGAATGTTTAACAGAGCAGGAAAGTTGGAAAACATTAAGCGAGTGATGTTGAAAAGAATACAGCCATGTTGGAACTGTGTGGGGTAAGATACAGGGATTAAGGTGATTATCAGAACGAAGATTACTGACTTATACATACTTAGAGCAGAGGAGCCGATATTCTCGGAGAAGTAACCATTGTAATGAATACAAAACTAGGGAGAAGAGTAGTCAAAGTGAAAGAAGTCAATGGCAGAACATTTTTATATTTCAAAAATGAGAGCTTGGGGTTGCAATACGTAGGTAGGCAAAGTAAGAACCGGGAGTTAGGTAGGAGAGAGTCAAGTTTAAGAGAAGTGAATGACCACAGAAAGAAGGCTCGAGTTAAGCAGGAGAAATGGGTTAATGATAACTAGCACATGGTTCATACCTGTACATCACTGTAGGCTTAGGCACACATGGAAAATCCTAGGGGATAGTTCCATTATTATGGTGACGCTTGATCCTTCACAATTCTGATTGAAAGAGTTCCTCATCTACTTTCACTCCTCCCTCCAGCCTTAACCATCGCGAATATATGTACTTTTAACATCCTCCCACTGTTCTTTCTCCCATGTTCACTGTGCTTGATTAGTTTCTCGCCTCAGTTTATTGATTCGTTTTTGGTACTTTCCTCTCTCTATTTTTGTTTTCATGTCCTTCCATTTCCTTCTTTCATCCATCCTCCTCTAAATCTTATTTTCCGTAATCCATGGGCCACTAACCTATCTCTAATTACATGTGTAAACCGTTTCAGCTATCTATGAAGTGTTACAGAGTTGCAGAGGCCATACAAAGAATTACTTCCGGTAATGAAGCGTTAAAAAAGAGATGAGAGTTGATGCCAAGAAAAATTGAAAGAAAGAAGATTTGTCATTCCCACCTAAAATATTTACAAAAACCCTTTGAGGCCGTAATATTTCTGTTGATAGTTTTCCGTTATTAAACAATATCAATGGTAACACTTCACCTGGATTACAAGAATGTTTGGCTTCACTAAGGGAAATAGTTGGTGAATATGGTGGTGTCTTTTGGATAAGAGACCAAGAGGTATATATATGGTGTGTTATGGAGACATACAAGTGTCGGATGAGTGATGAAGGAATGGGATGACATCGTTCGGCTTCGAGCAGACATTTCAGGGTGGAACAAATGCATAAAGTAAATTAAAAATAGATTCTCCTACAAAATTCATTGACTACAATACAAACTTTATATTTAAGTTCTGAAAGACGAGCCAAGAAGAAATTAAGAACGATTTAATTTTAGATGAAAAGCATTCTATGAAACGTATAGCGTTTGACACCCGCATGCTGAAAAAGGTATGCATAATGGGAACAATAAATTATATTTTTGCAACTACGTCATCATATCTTTTACATTTACGCTGAATTGCAGAGAGAGATCCAAAAGATAAAAATATAAGTCGAGGAACATAAACTAGAGCAGATAGAGTAGTTCACCTATTTAATATGGAGGAGGGTGAGGAGAGTAGTGGAGACTTTACTTTAAAAAAATTGCATTATTTATACTGCCATTTATAAAGAAGCCGGAGTTGATGACGGAAAAGTAAGATGTGAAGAAAAAGTAGGGTAAGTAGTAAAGATGCAAAGAAAAGACTAGTCAAAATTTGGATGTTGAGCTAAGTTTTGTGTGGCTCGGAAACTTGGACGTCGTGGAAAGTGGATAAACGTAGTTTGGTGGATTTCGACGAGCTGTTGGTATGGAGAATAATGGAAATGGAAATGGAAAAAATTCATAATATTGACCTTTTTATGCTTAATTCTAATTGAAAAGTGTCGCACCAACGTTGTGCTATAGCACTTCGGTCATTTGCTAAATTTACATGAGCCTCAGGATTACGGCCACATCTATAAACCACTGCATCGTCAGGAAATAAACGTATCTTACTATTGACCACGGAGTTAATGCCATTAACGTAGAGAAGGAATAAAAGAGGTCTGATTAAACTACCTGGGATACACCTAAAGTGACTTCTACTACATCTATATTTACTTAATACCCCACAAGCCGCGGCAAGGGCGTGTGGCGGGAGGTTGTTAGGGCACCTCCCGTTATTAAGAAAAATAAAAACCGCGTGCAAAAGCCACAAATTTAGGCAGTCCACAGACAAAACATGGTATACATTCATGCAAGACTCCTTACACCCCACACACAAACTACCAACTAACATACACATGCACCTACAGCTACACCTAATAACTTTGCAATGCTTAATTTTGTTACGACTTGTAAATAAAAGATTTTTAATATTTCTATAGTGACTTCGGTTTCTTGCTATTATGATTTCTGATTGTTCGGGGGAAAGAATGATTATTTGTATCTATCTGTACTGGGATCTCCCTTATTTTATCTTTTCGGTCTGATCTACCTAAGTAGTGGGGGGCCATTATAATTCCTTTAGTGCCATCGTTAAACTCGTTGGTTCTGAATCTTTCTAAAATTCTGTCTCGCTTTTTCTCTTCGTATTTGAAGTGGCTCCCAGCCTTAATTCCCTAACAGATCTGTCACGCTTGTGTTCTTATTATAACAATTTTTAACGAATCTGGTGGATTTTATCTCGATCTAATTCTTTTTACCAAATTTTCTCCCAAGGATCCCAATTAGTTGTCCAATAGACCACGTTAATGGCCTGATAAAAGGTTCCTTCTGCATGGTTGTCTCCATGACATAATCAAAACAAGAATAAATAATGTAAGTAAGTAAGAGTAAGTGATGAAGTAAGAGAATGAATAATGTGTGAGAGTAGTCAAACACTTCATAGTGTTGTTACATTATGCTCTAACGACTTAAGACAAGAATGCGGCCTGTCTCCGAATTTTTATAAGCATATGTGCAGAATGTGTCGGAACATTGGAATCTATACCGTGGATTTATAAGCCATAACTTTCTACACGAAAAAATAAACTCTACTATTGTTAATAGGAATTATTAACAGAAGTTGATTACTGAAAGCTGGCGGGAGGCTTAGTTTATAATTAGATAGTCAGTAGAAGCCATCGAAGGGGGATGATTTCCAGTAATCACAAAGAAAACCACATATTTATTTGGTAAGATGTGATTGAAAAGTATTATTAATCCGCCCAACTAAGAGCAAAAAAGACAGTAAAACATTGAAAGTATTTTGGCTTCATTATTCACGAATCCGCTTGGTGTGAGTATGATGTAGAACATGAAGTATTAGAGATGCGAGTATTAAATAAATAATTAACAATCAAAACTTTAATGAGATTCTTCGGAGCAGAGAAATGGCAACGTAAAGAAAGAAAAAAATCCTGAAAACAATACTAGGAAGCATATTGACTTATGAGGCATAGAGCTGAACTTTGAGTGGGAACCTGAAAAATAAAATATAAGCAGGGAAGATGGAAGCTGCAAGATGAGGAGCCAGGGTATCTGTTACCATTATCACCACCTGGGAGAAGGAAACGAAGACGACCTAGGGACAAGCATGTAGAGCGAAAATAACCTCAATGGGGATGGTTTGAGGCTTGGAAGAGGAATGTTGAAAAAGCCGAGAAAACTTGAGGGTAAGAATAAAGGACAAAAACTGGATAGAGGAAAGTTTTTTAAAAGTAAATAAGTAAAAACGTAAGAATAAGATGTTTGGGACTCTTGCATCATTTCAAAGGGAAAGGGAAATTTGGAGAAAGGAAAGTATGTAAAATGCTAACAGGAATATATTTCCGACTACCACAATGGAGGTATTAGATATTTGTTACTAGAGAAGATAGATGTGCTATAAGAAGAAGAGTTATTAGAGATTTACTGGCAGGCTGCAGTACTGAAGGCGAGTAAAGAAAGAGGACTAAATGTAGGTGGATATGAAAGAAAATGTGGAGTAATAATCACTATGCTATATTTGTTTGACGAAAAAGTCATCTTAGTGGAGAAGAAAGAGGATTTTTTGAGGACATTGGTCTCCGTGGAAAAGGTAATGGAGGAATATATATTGTAGAAGAACCAAAACTATGTATTGTGGAAGAAGACGGGAAGACAGGTCTGATATGGGAGGTCAGCAGCAAAAACTGTAGAAAGGGAAAGATTATTTTCGTACAAATCATGATAATCTATAATGGAAGAGGCAAGAACTTGTTTCGACAAAAAAAGTTCAGACAGAGAAGAAACTCAGTAAGATAAAAAAATATACTAATAGCTTCTGTCAAATGCTCGGGAGTAAGGGATCACTTGAAGTACATGGAAAATGCAATTTTATTGTGTTAAGGTATAGACTGTTGTTGTGTGCTAAGGTATAGACGACAAAAAAAGAGAACACTTAAGGAGAAGGGATAAAAATGGAGTGTTACAGAATAGCGATGGGGATTGAAGGAAGAGTGGGATTCACAAATAGATCCTTCATTGCCGTGGAAAAGAAACAAACTAATTTTAGGTACTGTGAGGCATAAGATCCTCCATTAGAATGGAATGAGCTGAGGAGATCCACAGACCACAAATGCCGCCGAGGAAATGGAGTGTCAAAAAACAAAGAAGTTACAAAATATGAAGACCCGTGAATAGAAATTTGTAGGAAACGAATCCTTGGAAGAAATGAAGACTGCTTATTTTGAACAAAAAATATCGTACTATTCAGAAATATCAACTACATCGGGTTGTTTAACAATACACTTTCGTATTGCTGTGTACACCTTCGACTGCTGTTACAGATTATTCAGCCAATCCCCTCCTTTGGTAATATGTTTATTGTGATATAGCGTATTGGAAAACTGTTTTGAGTGCGGGTATTGGTTTATTCTCAGTTAACAGTATATAGAGGTCACTTTTTTTGGAGAACAAATCTTTGTTGTCATCACAAGTGGCACCCTCAATGGGAAAGGAATTTAATATTTATTAACACAAAGAGGAGGCCATACCTTTATTTACATAACGTATTTAGCCATTTGTCTCATGAACGAATATTCGATTGTTCAGGTGGATGACGTGGGTCCAGCTTACACGAAGAACGGGTTTTCGATTACTGCTTCGGGAATGAATGCTCGTTTTTTTTGTAAAATGTCAACACCAAATGAATAGCATCATCCCCGAGGCGTGAATGTCAATGATTATTCTAATTATGATCGAATACCTATTTCAAACGTATAACGCATGGAAATCCTGAATTCTCCGATACATAGCCTCGCAGCTTACTCCATATATTTAGCATAATAATGGTAGGCTCGCAATAATTATTCCTAAAATTCGAAATCAGATTAAAGTGACAGCCAAGCCGTCCGGGAGTGGGTCCCCCGCAGTCATTGTATATTTCCAAAATCCAATATTTTTAACTTTGTCGAAGGGGAAGGGGGTGAGGGCAGGGGGAGAGTGCGCCCTTTTATACCCAAGTGCACACGCGTGGGCACACGGGCGAGTGCAGAGCTTGGCAAGGAAGCAGGCAAGCGAGAAAGCGAGCCGCGTCGGGAGCAAAATGAGGCGGCGGGGGGGGAGGGAGGGTGGTTTGCGGGAGGGAGAGAGGGGCCCACGGGGAGGGGGAAGTGCGGAACGCCGCCACGAAGTTGGCGGGGGGAGAGGCAGGGAAGAAGAGGAGGGAGCGCGCGGAATGGGGAGGGGAATGGGATTTGGTCCAGAGTAGGACAAAAGTCGGCGAGTGAGTGAGTGCGTGCGTGAGGGTTCCGCGAGTGCCTGTGTATGGCACGGGAGGTGTGGGATTCGGATGCGGCGGCGGTGGTGGTGGCGGAAGGAAGGAAGGAAGAGGGGCGTTGAGGGAGGGTGGGAGCGCGGCGGCGGCGACGGCGGTGGGCGGGGAGGGGCAAGGGTGGGTTTAAAGGGAGGGAGGAGGAGAGTGGGGGATTTTGCTTCTCGAGGCAATCTCGTTGCCCAACAATTCCATCGAATAAATCTCGCGGCAGCTGAGAGGCGCGCCTCTGCTCCGCGCTCTGCCGTTTCTCCCCTTCGTCCCCTCCTCCAACTCCCCACATCCCCCTCTCGTCCCACCCCATCCCGCGCCCGCCACCCTCCTTCCGCCGCTCGCTGCCTCCGACCATCCAGATCCGTCCGTCATTCCTTTTAAGCCTCCCCTCCCGCTCCCCCCTTCAATCTCCACCACCCCCTGCACATATATACACACACACACACATAGACGCGCGCATACACCCATACACACACACCTCTACGAACGGATTGGAGGGAATTGCTCCGTCTCTCCGGCCTCAATAACCGCGGTTCGTATTTCACATCATCATTTTCAATGCGCCGCCCTCCGCCGGTTGAGCGTGCTTCGTGTCGGGACGCACTGCCGACGCCGCTCGAGGGGGCGGCGCGATAATTATACGACGGGTGAGTTCTCTAACGGCGGCCCATCGTGTATAAAAAATAAAGATATGGCGTCTCAGAATTTATCTCCGGCACATCAACCGGACTTGCGGACCCATTCCGACACAACTTCTGGCCAGACGAGCTCTCAAAGAGAGTAAATCATTTCGCTAATGCGTGGAAATTCCTAGTCATACGAATAATTTTACGGGATCAGATTTCGAACTCGGATCTCTCAAATGTCGGCGTGGGAACCAATTTCCTCGCCAAAACAACATGGCTTTAAGGTTAATTTCCGTGCAGTTTGATGGAAATTGCTCTCCCACCTTGTTCATCTTTACAGTGCAATAAGGAGATCGCGCTTCGTAATCCACGACTGCAGATAATAACCCGATCCAAATGAATGATATCTTGATTTGAATCCGACTGACCAAATGATTTTATTGCCATGCGAGCTTCCACACGCTGGTGTATTAGTTTCGCTGAGTGTGTACATTTTTTTATTATTTCCTTTAGAAAAATTTTTGAAGGTCATGTAAGGTAATATGTAGTAACTTCTTCATTAGTGCATGGGGGTTCCAGTCCGTTTCAATACAACGGGTTAGATCAGTCCAAAAAGGAAAAGAGAGTAGACGGATGGGATTGATGGCGCAAGAACGACACATACCTGTTTGGAAAACATTTCATGGGTTGATTCTTTTCGTAAGGAGTAAGCACATGTTTTGCTGAAGAATGACTTCGCACAGAATTGCTTTCCCCCCCCCCCCCATCCACCCTGATGTGTTATTTCCGCAGGGGCTATCCTAACATTACGCATAAATTTTAGTCGGAACGGGGTTGGGTGCCATTTAATTACGTTTCCTTACGGGGGAAGGGTTGGAAGGGTCGGGAATGAGTTCAGGAGTAATCTTACATACGGCTAATTACTGCATTGTTATAGCCACTGTTCATGAAGGAAGAATTTTAATTATCACCAAAGAACACACTGTTCATATACTATTTAATGAAGGTGTCGCTTCAGAATTTTTGAGCCATGTTTCAATCTGTTTAAAAGAGTTTCAAAATATTTGTTTCATTTCACGCCACGTGTTCTGATACCAGTAAAATATATGCATTTTTTCACACTTGATATTTTCTTTTTTCAGTAAAAACACTTAATTGACGTGCTCAGCAGATAATCGCGAAAAACGCTTTCGTCAGTCATAAATGCGTTTTTTTCCTTTTTTAGAAAAGGTACTTGTTTGGTATAAGTGCAATCACCTATTATTGCGTAAGGTGGCGGAAGGGTTCATATCTTTAGGATCTTTGCAAAAGGGAGAGATATATTAAAACACGCTCCCACACGTCTCAGGAAAGTACAACATGCATTGTCCATGGCCCATCACCTCATTCATTGTGGTCTGTAACTGCTGGTGTTAATTGCTTAAAATATAACGATATTTGTAATTTCACATTTTTTGTTAAATTCCAATATTTGATACAATTATTTAAAAAGTCTGTTTCGTATTTACATCATGTGCCTACTAATTCAATAAAATAAATGAAATTTTCGATTTTAGTACAGTATAGCCCTTTCTTCCACCTAACCCCTCACATTACATTGAACAAAATGACCAACACCCATTCGAACGCAGTATAATACATATTGTTCAGTCCGAAACAATTGTTATCAATAAAATGCGTGGCAGGGATCCATTGCATAAGTACTGACGATTTCATTTTTGCCTGACTGCATTCAGTAACCGGTCTAATTTCCAAGATAATTTATGGAGGTAAGTCAAATTGATAAGTACTGATTGATACCATCGATAAACATACTTACAAATATATATATATATATATTTTTAATTTCTTTAAAGGAAAATTAACCATCGTACAATTTTTACTTGGTAAATGGTACTTTCGAATATTTATTGCTTTAGGATGTGGAAGGATGAATTCAGAATGAAAAAGGTCGTAGACACTTTTTCACGGAACCTCTTCTTACAGAAACAATGGATAATGAAACCATGGAAAAGATTTTCATTCCTTCGTAATGGGGTTAATACAATCGCCTTGCTCACTTAATTGTTCAGCAGGGTTATCCTTTCCTTTCATCGGAGAAGTACTACCCGGGCCAATGAAGGAATATTTGTGGATCCATAGATTTATATCGGGCAATGACTTCAAATTATGTGCCAAAATAGGTGCGAGAGTGTAATCAGAATTTGATTTTTAGTAGTTTCATCGACTGAGACGATACACTATTAAATACCATAAATGGAAGAGTGAAATTTTAAAGCCATAAGACTCATGGCATAAAACGGGATTTAATTCCTCAATCTAGGTTTAATCGCAACAAGCGTTACCTACTGTAATATAGCAAATCGTTCGGAAAATCTGCAGAAAATTCTTCATGAACTCATTGAAGTAGCTCAGTTTTCCTTTAGGGAATTTTTCGCCTTCTACATAATGTTTACATGATGATAACAATATATTTTAATGGGGATTTGCGTAAATAAAATAATATTTTATTTTGCATAGTTGGAAATGTGAAAATCTTCGATAAAAATTGAATCGGCCGAGGTTAATCCTCAATTAACGACGGGCGACATCACTCACCAGAGACCTGGACTCTACATCCCACCCCTAGCATGGTCATAGGCCTCACGCGATGTACTATGGCTTCCAGAGGTACCTAGGGCGCCAAGATATAACGCCCCGTACCCACCATAGTATTTTCTCAGATCAAATGCAATACAGCACTACATTTGTGGCTTCTCGGTGGCTCGGGTAGCCGTCGTGGAGCAATGATTGGGTTGATGGAGAAATTCCCAATAGGATCATTGCCGCCACTTTCAAGCATCAGAGTTCTTGATATACTTTTCCATGAAACTAAAAAAGTCACTCGTTTTCGAGCCGACTAGAATGACTGACTGGCACGTCGCTTGTTTTACCCGTCGGTGAACTCGCAAAGCGATAGATTGAATCTAACAGTGGAAATAGAGGACGCCTTATCGCGACGGGAGCATTGCTACTAGTAAAGGGGAGTATCATACGTCTATTCCCAAGGCCAATTGAAGCACATAAAACCTAATTTATCCGATCACTAATGTCCATGTCGTGGTTGGAGGCGTGGGTTCTCGCGTTAATACCCACCGCCGTGCAAGACATTTTGTTCGATACAGGGCATGGATAAAAGATACCGGATGAGAGGGAAAAAGAGAGAGAGCGAGAGAAAGAGTTCGAGTGTTTTGTGTCTACCGAGCAGAAAATCTTCCAGTTTCCTTGTTTTCAAGTTCCTGCCCCTCTTTCCCTTCTCTCTCTATCGTCCTGCATATCCCTTCTCCACGTTTCTCTCTCTCTCTCTCTCTCCATCACTCCTTACGCCTCCCCGCTTCAACACGTTTCTTCCAACCTCCCCGCACCACTTTCTTGGTGCTTCTTCACGTGGAGCCACACTCACACGTCCTACGCCCACCCACCCATCCCTTTTCACGTTCCCTCCATCCTCTCTTATGCCTCCCCAACACGCCCCACCATCCACCTTCTTCTCCACCGTCTATCCATCCATCCCCGTCCTCACTCACCCCCAATCTCCCTCGCATCCCCCAATGCCGCTTCTTCCGAAACCATTTCCGCACTCCACGTCTCTCCCCCGCTCCCTTCTCAACTCCCACCGCCGCCTTCCAAATCCCATCGACGCCTCACGAAGAACGCCCCCCTTCTCTCTCCCTCTCACACCCTCTGCGTGCCACCCCTCTTCTCCTCCCGTCGTCCCCCCCCCCCGCGTCCGCCCAAGGCGTCCCACCTTTCCTTTCAACTCATTCTAAATTCCTTCTTCCGCCTCAATATTTCACACGTGCGGAAAAAATCCCGAAATCCTTGAGAGCGGATTTCCTTCTGTTTTGCTCTCGTTTTTTATTCCATTTCCTTTTTATCCTTCCCTACCCCCCCCCGCCCCCTTTCCCCTTCCCCCCCACCCGCCGCTCCGCCGTCTCCAACGCCTCTCTCGCCGTCGCTTTATCTTTCCCCGCAACTACCTCGCGGTCCGCTCTCACCGGCGAAACAGGAAGGAAGCCCCCATGTCGGTATATGTTTTTGATTCCTATTCTTTTTTTTCCAGACGTTTTCCCTTTCCTTCTCGTGGTTTTCTTCGTTTTGCGTGGTTTTCTGGAATACCAAGGTGTTTTCCCGAGTGTCGGGAAATCTGTGATCTGGCTAATGTTTCTACATGTAGGAGGTTGGAGTGGGACATTATCATGAACAGTGGTGACTTGGACGTATTCACATGAGGACGGATTGTCTAATCTAAAATTCGTTGTATTAATCAATTTCCCTCACCTTTTTTAGGGACGATTATTTATTTAAACTCCCGTGATATGGTGAAAATGCTCCGTATTGGAAACAAATCAACAGCTATGTATTCTACAAGTTTATTTAATGAGAAATACCAGGGTTTCGTCACGTCGTGACATTTTCAAGGAGACACCTGGAGATGTTGAGACGTGATAATACCCATTTAGAAAATGTTAAATAAATTTGTGGAATACAAAGATGTTCATTTATTTCTATATTTTGCATTGCAATGTGATAGCAGCGGTGCCAGTACGAATGGGATTTTTGGATATCAGATTGGTTCGCTAAGTTAGTTGAAACGCATCCTGGATACCCAGGATCAAATCCTGAATATGGATTATTAGACACGAACGTTATATTATTATAACATAGACATTACATTATACATATATTATATTCTCCTTTACGAAGGAGAAGCTTGATTGTATTTTATGATCACTCAGATGTCACTGGAATTTATAGAATTATTTCTAATCCAAAACTGTGCGACTATGTCTAAAGTCACAGACAAGCTCAGATGTCAAGTTCAACCGTGCTGTGACAGTCAAAGCCTTGCCAGAACATTAGCCAAAGAAACATTTGACGTAAAATGCTTTTCAATGGAATTTTTCAACTAGTTCAACGTTCATACCATACGTAAGATAGTGGAAAGCGTTATAATGGAAGCACTGGTATTTGACCTCGCTGGAACTTCAGTCTTCGATTTTCATACGCACTGTCCATCTGTTTCTCTATTAGAAGAATCGACCAATTAATTACTTTATTTTGGTTTTCATTTGTCACTTGATACACGCGTTTGGCCAATGTGGTCACTATATTCATCGAAGTTCCTTTAACCTTATGAGAGCTTCGTCAAAAAAAAACCCTAATGCAAGTTTAGGGAGTAGGATTTATGATTTGATTTAAGACCTCTTGTCTAATTTTTTTTCACAACATTTAATTGTAATTTGTAAAGGGGGGAAAGTAGGGGGCGAAGTAGGGGGCATTATCCCCCAACTTCGAAAAACTTGATCCCAGTCGCACTAACCTTATAATTAAAATAGGCCACACTCTTCGCACTAGGGGATTATACTACCCAGGACTAACGAAAATGGTAGAGATACTAATTTTGCGCAATAGCCTCATTTCCATTATTCATATCCTACCTTTTTCCAAGACTGTGGTATATATTTTCTGAGAATTCCTGATTTAGTGCAAATGCCACTGATAAACATGCACAACATGACGTAATCTGAATAAAAGAGCAATATGTGAATTCCAACACATTAATTTCAAACAAAATATGAGTGAGTAATTAATATGTCTTGGGAAAACTTCGTACCACTTTATAATCCCTGATTGAGATAGACCTAAGACGGATAAACTTTACGATTGGACCTTGAATTTAGAACAAATACGTAACTGATTATTTTTTATGTTTCTTCAGTGAGAATAAATTCTGATACCAATGCCAAAAATATGTCCCAATTTTGAACCTCAATTCTCATTTTCCACAGAAATCATTATCTGTTTGTCCATTATTTTACTATAACTTAGAAATATATATAAAAAAACTTGAGGTATGACATTATTCAAACGACAATTAACCGTATATTGCAATGAAATATGTAAATTGAATTTATGGCTTAAGTCTAATGAATTTCCAGACCTAGGATGAAACGAAATCACTGAAGAGTATAGGAAGCTGCGGTAGATTTAGTGCTAAAATGTGAGTTGGGATGATATTTTTATAAACAAAAGGATTAATATTCAACAATAATGTGGTATTTCCCCTATTGGTGAAATTATTTATGATCCCCACGGGGTCATCTTGGCTCATTAAACTTGCTTTAAATCACCATGGATGCTTCGGAATTGCCCCCAAATTGCCGAACTGAACCTGATTTTCCACCTCCTTTATTAATCTTATTGCCCCTTGAAACTGATTATATTGTGGGAGACCATACCACTCTCTCGCCATTATACGCATACTTGAATCATTTATCTGATCGCTTTCACTATCGCCTTTCGACTTCCGTTTGCACCAACCATTTCATTCCCAGCGAAGACATGCTCTTGCAAAATTCAGTGAATATTTTTCGCCACCGGGGCAGCGTGAGGGCGAGTTTATGATATAGCAGCACGCGGCGGGTGGTCGGGCAGTTCACTGCCATTCGTATCCCTTCGGTCCTCTCTCGCACCCCTGGAGCATTTGACCCACTCCTCCCCATCCCGTCACATTTTCGCCACGAGCAAATCCTATTACCCAGACTCTACAGCTCTCTCGCAGTATCTCGCCGTCGTTATATCTCAATAATACGTTTACTCACGCACAGCTGACCCATTTCCATTCCATCCCGCTCGCCTGGCTCGTGGTCTTATGAAAGAAGAGGAGGAACGTCCGAACCTTTACAATTTCGATCAACACACTTCGGGTGAGATTGCGCAACCCCACCTAAACACAGTGGAATTGATTCGATTAATGGGTTGAATTCACCTGCGTCGGCAGAAACTTTTAATTTCGACTTTTTTTTTTATTCAGAGTCGTTGATAAATTGCAGATCGCTCAAAATCCGAGGTGGGATTTAAAGATTTAATGATATGATACCCTAAATAGTCTCCAAAGTATTACAATGCATATATTCAAGAGGATTAATGTTGCAATAAAGGAGACTCTTGAAGGTTAAAATAAGATTTTCGGTCTCATGATTTTACACCTGTAAAAAAATCCCTTCTGTCAAATGTATTAAAAATTCAGTCGGGTAAAAGCTCAATGTTGCTTGTCGAATTTTTGTCGTAACCTATATTTTATCATTACTTATCTCGCTTCGAGCATGCTTCCCTATATACTGTACTCCGCCGTCGTTCATTTCCATTGCATTACTTCGCGTGTCCCGAGCAGGAGTGACCTAGTTATTCCTGTGGGTAGAAAACTCAGCCACGGTTTCAAGTATGAATTCCGTCACTAAATCGAGTTGGGGAGCCAAGTGATTTTAACATGACACGAAATTATCTGTTGGAGCATCTGAAATCAATTTGCTACCATCAGAATAACGGAAATGCAGTATTACAGGCCCTGCAATGATTGTGGTTGAGGAACGACACACAATAGTTGAATTCACATCTTGGGTGCACACAATCGAATGTCCCTGACCAACATGAATTATCATGTAACTATCGATAGGATTATCGTTTTAATGATTTCAGACGCTTCCCTAATAGTCACGAAAACTAAAATGTTTTTCATTCCGAAAAATAACGTGTACGCGGTTTGAAACGGCTCCCAAAATAAACACGAATTCGGTCTTTGCGGAACCGCGAGGCGTCCACAGGGGAGAGAAGGAGGGAGGGAGATGGCCGAGATTGAAAAAAAATGTGCGGGGATGGGACGCGGGCGAGATAGGAGGTTGCGGTATTTGGCGAAAGATAAGGTTGGAAGGAAGGGAGGCGCTGGAGAGGGAGACGCGGGGGCAAGAGGAGGAATGGGTCTTTAAAGCCGTGGCTGGCAAAGGCGGACGGGACGTTTGCATGCTGGAGGGAGCGAGAATGCGAGGGATTTAGAATTGAGGATAGCGAGCGACCGTGGGTGTCGCGCGACGGGTGGGAAGATGAAAGTTGGGAGGGGAAAGGGAGAGGGAAGGAGAAGAGAAGGTATGTGGGATAGGGAAGACGAATATTCAAGCGGGAGGTGTCTATTTTAAATACCTAAACTTAAGCAGTACCAAATCTCATTCTATCTCTGACGAAAAACCTAAAAATTTCTCCTGCACACACGTTCCCGGGAAAAAAAAGATCCAAGGAAAACCCAATTCTAGGATGAAATGGGATGTGGGATTTCTGAAGGGGAACCCAATCTTTTCTCTGCCAATTTCCTCGGGCGTCTTACTTAGGATAGAGGCGCTGTGTTCTTTCGCTGATGACGGAGGGATATGATGATGGACAGTATGTTAGGGAGGATCACAAGGCACATGGGGTTCAGTGTCAGAGGCAGATGAAGGCGGTGCGTGGAGAGAGATTCGGGCTGAAATGAAAAGGCTCAATGGAATAGGACGAGGGAAATAAGAACATTTTTGTGAGTAAAATAATGAAGGAATGTTGGAGAGAAAAAAAGATTAGATGGGGAAGAGAGTGAAACTAGATGATTTTAGACGGAAAATAAATACTTAGCGCTAATGAAAACATCATTAAATGAATATTAGTCTGGATCAAACAATGCCGATGGAATTCACCTGCGGAACCCCGTGGGAGTCCAATTTTTCATATTGAGCGTAAGTGAGCGTTTGATATAGTATGGAAAGAAATCTTAAATTTAACATTCCAATCCTATTTGTCCTTCAAAACGTCTCAAAGGTCAAAGCATTTTTTTTTCTATGTCCGTGACATCTCGTCGGCAGTCATTCGAATGTGATATTTGCTGAAATGAAGAATTTGCTGAAATAATGATTTGAAGGAAATGCAAATATATCGACAAAAGGAAACTAAGATATAGGTATAGATTGATTTTCCACTTGAGCGAAATGTTTCGATAAAATTTAGGATTTAGGTAATGACATATGAAGGAAAAAAAACGTAACATGAAAAGTGTTTATGAACGTCATTAAAGGTTGCGGATTACTTAAATGTATTCTTAAAATCACTAATTTTGGTGTTAAAAACAGCATTCATATTTTAATTCGAGAAAATTGTAATGATTCCGAGCTAGGAGAAACAAAGGAAGGAAGCAAAATATAAAATAAGTCACGGATAGAAAGTGTTACATAGGCCCTTAGAGTGAAGATGGAGGCGGAGGAAAAGTCGCGTGCGTGCATGAAAACGCATATGCAAGACTCTTCACTTAATAATATCTCTCAAATGGGACTGCAATGAAGTCATTCTATTGGAATTGCAAAATTCCTTTTTTCTTCTCGTTTCGGAGTACACGCTGAGATCCGAGGTTGGCGCACACTCCACAAAAATGAAAAAGGGCTTTGGTGGCCAAGCGTCCCTACCGAAGGATTGCACGGTCACCTCAGTACATCCTCGGCGCAATTGGCAATCGGAACGCAGGATAATACCTCACTTGTAATCTCCTTTCCATTGCTATTGAACCAGACCCTACGGCTTTGAGGACCAGCGTTCTACCTCTCCGGCATTGTCACTGGAGTGACTCTGAGTAAGCGTTTGAAGGTTAAGATAAAAGGAGCGGGGAAAATGGAGGTGAATTAACGTCCAAATCAAGGCAGTAAAATTCTCGTCTGGTTTGGGAAATCGCCGCAGTTGTGTTTTGAAAAAGAAATATCATAACGTACCAGTTCAGTAAAATGATTAACAATTAATAACAGTTACAAACACTATCTCTTACACAAAAAAATGTATCACCGCCAACCAATTTGCCATGCATTTTTCAAATTGGCTTCCAGTCTTTAAGTATTTGATAACGACGAGAGAGGCTGCTTTAATTTACTCAAAGTTATTATTGGGTCCGAGCACATTTCATTTCCCCTAAGAAACATCGTGGTTTCAAAGTGCGTGCATGATTCGTGAAATTTAGAGCGTGTTCATTATTTGAAGTTAAAAAATTTTCATCCCTTTTATTTAAACTTTCAAACGTGAAAAACTTGTTTTAAAATATCAATTATTTCGAGTTGATTTCATGCAATTTAAGTTGATTTTAATATATACGAGCTTAATATCGTCATATGTCTAAGTGAGGTATTCGGCGGGAGATGAAGAGTGTGATGAATGACAATTTAGCGCTTAACACAAAATTGACGGGCAGATTGATAAAATGATAGAGGTGCCTTCTATAATTTCGCACATACTGGTGACATATGAAAATAACGCCCAGCAACGAAACTAGTTTTACAGAGGGTTTTTTTTTATTAGAAATCCTTCATTTCAAGCAGAGGATGTGCGATGTGTCACCGGGTGCCCTTTGCCTTAGGAAGAGGGAGACACTGTGAGAAGAGGAGATGGAAAGCCATGAACCGGGCGAAATTGGGATGTTGGTGGGGAAGGGTAGGAAAAGGTGGAGAGAGAGAGAGAGGTGGAGGAGTGGGAGTTGTCCAGGGAGGATGGAAGTTTGGTGGGGCCACGGAGGGGAGAAGCGGGTTAGGGAAAGAATCAAAGCTGTCTCCGGGATGTTGAGTCCCACCACTGCACGCTGGGGACGGGTACAATAGAAAGAGATAGAGAGAGAGTTGTGAGGAGAGAGGGAGGGACAGAAGAGAGTTAGAGAAGGGAGCTTTCCGCCCGCAAAAGCCATCCCATTCACCACGGCCCAACTCACAAGCAACTCGCACCCGCGCCCACTAATTCCTGACGGGGAAATACAAGTTGTCGTGCCCCAGACGACGGGGGTGACCTCCGTTTCTCTCTCTCACACACACACACACCACATTCCCACTCCAGTCGCGCACCCTCACCCGTCCCTCCCATCCCGTTCATTCCGACTCATCCTCCCGCAGCCACACCGCCTGCTGTGGTGGTGGCGGTGTGTGGCCTGCGGACCATCGTGGCTCTCGCAGAACCTTCCCGGCCACAACACCGATTTTTACCGCCGGAACCTTCCCTCCCTCCCCCCATACTCCATACTCAGGAGAGGTGACAAGGAGAAAGGACGGGAGTGGAAGAGGAAAAGAGAGGGAGAGGGCACAAAGTGAGAAATGATCTTCCATATTTCCGCGAAACCATCCCCACCCCTCTTCTTCTCGCCTCTTGTTAACTTGGGCGGCGGAAAGAGCATGCCCTTTTCAAAGATTTGAGGAGGGAAAAGAAGGCGAGGGAAAAATGTAAATAGCGTTCTCAGCGCACGTATGTGGACTTTAGACGTGTTATTTTCAATGCCGCGCGACCATGACGTGGGATGACATTCGGGGAATTGGACGGACGGTGTTGTGTGGGGTGTGACGGTGTGCGAAATGGTTTGCGTTATGGAGAGGTGGGATCTTTCTTGGTATCATCTTTTGCAGGGGTATTTGTCATGAGGATTGAGGTACCGAATGGTCTTATCCCGAAATCACAAGGGTCAAAGATTGCAAGAAAATTCCTCCAAATTTCGAACTAGCATTTTATTCCGCGAGACTGTAAATTCCCTGTTCTCCACCGTTGAGTGAGTTCGCCATCCCCGCGTCAGATCTCGTGATTTTTTAAAGAGCAATCTTTGCAGACAGGATCTTTTGGGGCGCTTGCTTATGGTAAAATATTCATTACCCAGACTCAGGTATCAAATTTACGATGTTGATCCGCATGTTCAATGCGCCAAAATTATTTAATAAGACGGGAAAATGTGCATCCAGTCCTCTCTTTTACGAGATGGACAGCAATTCGAGAGCGTGTTCGAAGTATCCGTTAAAGGGAAAATTGAATGCATTAAATTGGGTCCGTTTTATTTGATTTTGTTGTGAATCATTATTAAATAGTAGAAATCCATTTGTATTCAGAGACTGGGACTCACGATGTTGAATTCAAATGGACAATGCCGAGTGAATAATTTATCTGCGCCGGCATTTCATTTGCTTTGTGTAGTGTGGCAATTAGATTTTAAAAATGAATAGCTCTTGCAGCCTATTCAAAAGTAATTGCTATTAGCCGCAGGTTGGTGGCTGCTTAAAACACTGATAAGCCGCTCTTGAAACAAAAAAAATCTCTTATGGCGGTCGTGAAAACCACGGCCGGAACGCACATTCGCCACCTAGACACTCTTTGCCGTAAAGGGCCTACTGCTATCAATAGTTATTACCACTTGAATATTGCCATTAAACACCCAAAGGTTTACGAAAAATGCGCTATACGTACACGTCCTTGGTATGTCGAGACACGAAAAATAATAGAGTGAAAATAAAACGAACCCCCTAAAGTTCAAAACTCCGAACGGGCAATGGGGAGGGAGGGAGAGAGAGACGAGTGGTTGGAGGGGAGGAGAAGTTGAGGGAATGCAGGAGCAGGGGCGACTAGGGAACACTAGGCTCGGGGAGTGGAGTGTGGAGGAAAGGGCCGACGACGAATGAGGGGGGAGTGGCATCACTCAGGAGGGCGGGGAGGGACCAAGCGGGACGGGGCGGGCGCGAGGGGGGTGGACTGTGGAAGAGGGGGAGGAAGGAGGAGTGCGTCTGTCGGCCAGAGCGTCCGCATTGGACGATTAGACAATTGCCACAAATCACGGTGAGACTCGGCGTAATAAAAAAAATACAACCAGACAAAAGGGGGTGTGGATGAGGGGAGCTCCGGTGGGAAAGTGGGACGGTGGGAGATGAGGAGTGATCGGGATGGAGGGGATGGGGCGAGGGAGAGAGAGAAAGAGAGAGAGTATATGGGGAATGGGAATAGACGAGGGTTAAACGGGGGAGAGGGCGGAGGGAGAGATGGCGGAGGGAGAGATGGCGGAAGGCAGGCAGGACGGGGCCCTCGGGGAAGCAAGGTTCTCTCTCTCTCCAGCGCGGGTGGACGATCGGGGGCCGGGGGAGGGATAAAGGCTGGGAGGTTCGGGGGAGGAAGAGCGGGAAGGGCGAACGAGAGTGGGGCCGGGAGAGGGGGCGAGGCTCGGAGGCGGGTGGGATAGGCGGCGGGGTCAGTTTGGGGCTGGGGGCGGCGGAGGAAGGAAAAGGAGGAGGAGGAGGACGTGGCGCATGGCGTCGAAAGGGGTGCACACATCTATTCCGGGCACCCGGTGCATGGAATTTCCCTGGAGGGCGAGGGGGATGGGAGGGAAGGAGAGGGGTGGAGGGAAGGGAGGTTTGGAGGCGGGCAGGGAAAGGAGATTGAGAAGTGCAGGTGGACATGGAAATGCGAGAGGAGAGACGGAGGGGGTTGAAGAGGGAGGGAGAGGGCGGCAGCGGGGCTAAAGGTGAGGGAGTCGATACAAATGGATGTGGAGGGGGAGGGAAGGCGAGGAATTTGACGGGAGCGTGGGCGAAAGGAAACGAGGGCATGGGGGAGGGCGAGGAGGGATGGCGAGAGAGGGGGGAGTGGGGCAAAGAGGGGTGACATGGGGCAAGGGGTGGGGCGGGCAGACATACACATTCGAATCGAGTCGGGAGAATCTAGGACCGGCATATCCCACAGTTTCGCGTACAGCCCGTCGAGGTCATAACGAAGTTATAATTTTGCACGCGTTCCTTGAAAGTGATGACGGTCAAAAGAGAGAAAATAGAGACAAATATCTTGGCAGGACCTTGGAAAAAATGTCAAACAACGCCATCCATGTCTGCGACAGAATAATATACGCGCTTGAAGTAAAGCGATCATGGTTTAGAACATTGCTACACTGCGCAAGGACAACGCTTTTTAATTGGAAAATGACAGCTTTGATTGGCCGCACCTTTCGTTTGGGGATCCAAATATCCATGTCAAAGATACTAGTTTCTAGAAAAGGATGGCGGAATCGAAGAGATATCAGCACAAAGAACCAAGGCGGTACCAAATAAAAGTAAAGTGCTGATAGACTGGTGCGTGTAACATGGTCATCAGCTAACTCAAAAAGTTTTCGGATTCTATTCTCGTTTCGGGGAACGGATACTGTGAATCTGATGGAACTTGAGGTTTATATTGAATTGTCTCCTCGTGAATATATGTTCTAAGAAATAGGAGCTCTTAAATCTTTCCAAGGAGTCTCCAGCAGCAGAGACCTCTGAGATAAAGGTTTAGATACGGTTTAAGGAGTTAAAGGAATTTAAAATGATGGAAAATAATGAAAACAGAGAGTACAGAGAGTAAAATAGAAAATAAAATAATTAAAGAAGAGGTTAGCATGCGAAGCAATCACTCGAACCGATTATCTTACGAGACGGATTTAAGTCACCATCATTTAAACATTTCTACAATTTGTTTTGATGCAACTCTGCTTAAAAATACCTATCTTGTTTGTCCACCTGCTCAGTCTTTTCTTCATCGTCCAGACTAACTTACCTTAACTGTACAAGTATTTTTTCTTAAAATTTCATGGATCTAATTTTATTTATTTAATTCAATTTCCCCTTACTAGTTTCTGTCCGCCGTAGTTCTTTGATGTAGTGATACAAAAATGGGATATGTCCTACGCCGATTTTTATCGGCAGGTTGGATTTCAATTATTTCTTCCTAAAAATCGAACTCGAACCACTGCAACCACTGTGGCCACGTAGCCATACTGTATTTTTAACGCATCGCCTTGGGAACTGAAAGGTCACGAGTTGAACACACTGGCTGGTAGATATGTTAAGTTTGTCGCAGAATTCATTGCTGCAATGAAATATTAGGTCGGAAAACCTAACTACCGAAATCAACCACAGCTCACTGCTGTGGTTGATTTTGGTACTGCTGCTACTTTATGTAGATGTAGATGCACTTTTAGAGTTATCATCCATAGTGGACTAAATGATATGTCGAGAAAGAATAAATTATTTTTCCATTGAGAGTTGTAACCGAGCATAAATGTTGCATCTTGGCTTTTAAAATGGAAAAAAAAAGTTTTTGCTATCAATATCGTTTCTATCCTTAGAAGCATGTGAAACTGTCACATTAATAATGAAAGTTATAAAAACGACAACAGTTTAAAAGGTTGAAATATTTCGGCACATACACGACTATTCTCACAAACATTCAGTCTGGACAAATAATGTACAGAAGCATGCCATAGCGATCACTGCAACATAATAATTTTCATAAAAGATACATGTTGGGCAAGTTTTTAACTACGCGTTGATCTCTGAACACACAGGTAATCCACGTTTTGCAACCAATTGTACGTAAAGCTGAACGAGTTCACTTGGAAGTTAAAAATGGGAGAATTTAGCTTCACTCAATATTTTGGGCATCTTTCCCCTGCAATTATATGAAAACGGACATGGTAGAAAATTTTGCAGGGACCTAAGCCTGCATTATTTCATACGTGAAAAGAACTTCACGCGATTAGCGCAGCAGATTGACTTTGAGACACGACCTGGTTTTTTATAATATGGAGGTGAATTTTCATGATTAAGAGTGTAAAAAAGATATCTTAAACTGGAATTGTGCTTCGCAGATACTTGAGGAATACCCACATATCGAAATAATAACATTATAGAAAAACATCCCTGAAAACTTCGGGGTGATTATCAAAGTGACAAAACAACAATCAATATTTGAACAAGTTTCTACCCATGGATGGTTAGAGGATTTGTAACCTAGACTAAATAAAATGAGATTTCGGTAACTGTTCACATGTTAGTCAATTTTAACTCGAATCTAGCAGTTATACTAGCTGACTAAAAGGAATGGGGAGTGTTGGAAGAGAGGAGAGGGTAGGAAAAGTACTGCTCTGGTAGTGGAGCGAGGGTTTTTGGGGTGGGGGAAGAGGGACAGTTAGACAGAAGAACGTTAGTTTAGATGAGGGAGGCAGTTAGGGGAAGGGGGCAAGTGTAGGGCAGTGGTGACCACGACCGGCCGAGGAAATAGCGAGGGGAGGGTTGAAAACGGGGCGATATCACGTGGTTGCGCAAGGTGGGGATGGAGGGGAACGAGGAGCGTGGGCCATAGCGGCTTCGGAGGATTTAAACGTGAATGGCTCGAGCGGGGGTTAGGTGGGCGAGGCAGGGGGGAGGAGGGAGTTAAATAGGATAGAATGCATCCTCGAGCACTGCAGGTGAGGAGGTCCTGGAGCGGTTCGAGCGAATGGGGATATAAGACCTTCTCCCGTGCATGAAGCGTCTGTCTGACTACGGCGAGATTTCTCTTTTTCTTTTACATCGCACATTCTTGAGTTTTTTACTCTTACTCTCGTCCCCCACCAATCCCCTTCAACATCGCCCCCGACTTAACCGCTCCTAGACGGCGTCGTCGTACGTATCTTTCGAAAGAATCGCTTCTTCTCGCGAATTTTAATCCTCCTCCCTCCCTCCCGACTTCGACGTGTGCGTCTTTTTTTTTGTGCTTCTCCAATGGGATTACGTCGTAACGTGCGGGAAAATCGAGACGAGGGAAAATATCGATTTTAATAACATTCCTTCGTTGGCATTTTTACGGGAAAATGTCAGTTCAGGCGATGATATCGCGAAATTCCACGGGCAGCATATAAAGTTTACGGAATAGTTTTTAGAAGATATTCAATTGCCTGGATGGAGCAAGATATAGCGCAGGTAGTAGGTGGAAGCTTACGTTTTTTTTCTGGCTTGGATACTTTTATACACGCTAAGAGTGATCAAAAGAAGCTTCTAAGTGTGCTGAAGCGTACAATTTTTGTTTTAAGCCACACATGAAATGAAGCTCGATATTTGCATCAAAAAATTTAATTAGTTTTAGTACAATGTTGTTAACAGACTCAATATCACCACTCCCTGAAGATTATTAATTATCAATCAAATAAGAAAGACTGGAAAAAGTAACAAAAGATAATAAGGCTACACAGACTAGTCAGGTGTTACAGTATTTGGTATTGAAGCTTTGACTCCAATTTTGTTATCCTTTCAAATATACGATTATGAACAAAAATGGTAAAGTAGGTAAAAAAACTAACTACCAGGTAAATTGATTAGAAAATAAAACTAATTGCGCAACTATATCTATCGGCACTGGGATTACAAACCGATAAAGCCGAAATCTTTCACACGGTTATTTGACAATATTATGTTACCTCAACTGTAACAAAAGATTTAACTTGGATAAATTGATTCCTTAAAATGGTTTCAAGAAATTCTTTCCATGGTAGTATTAATGAAAGCAATTTCCCACGAAACTCACAATTTCTGAATATTTTTAATAATATACCTATTTAGGATGTTGACTAACATCTGTCATTGGATATTATTCGCTGAAGATATTATAAATTAGTGTAATACTTCAACGGTTTAATTTTTTGATTAATCCTGCAAAGTCTTACTGTCCTACTTTACGTGTGATACTAATACATTTGTTTAAATAAATTTTTAATGCTGATTGGCTTTAACATATTTCATTAGTATCAATTTACGATAATGAAAAACGTAAAATTGATCGAAATAGTGACTTTATGAGTGGTGAAATGGAAGTCTTCATTCTACTTGCGTTTACAATAGGTTAAGTCTTGATTTTGAATTCCTAGTTCAGATGAATAATTTTGAATGAGAAAATTGTCGGGAAAATGTGAATATATATATATATATATATATATATATATATATATATATATATAGAGAGAGAGAGAGAGAGAGAGAGAGAGAGAGAGAGAGAGAGAGAGAGATGATGCGGAAGTACTCACGAGAGCGAGTTTTTTACGTGTTATCTGTTTTATTCTGTGTTCTATTGTGCCGTCCAAAAGTTATATATATATATATATATATATATATATATATATATATATATATATATATATATATATATTATTAGGTAATCTACCGTTTAAGGTAGGTTTTTGGATGGACACAACTATCAAATAAACATTTTGTGACTCCCCACCTATCAAACTAATCTATATCAGGTCCCTCTTCATCTTGAAGGTGTACTTATTTCCTCCCTTCATCCCGTCCAACATCCCTATCCTGTTCCTGCCCTTACCTCGCTTGCCCAACATTCTCCCCTCTATTACCTTCTTCAACATTCCACTACCGCTCAATACGCCTTTCATCCATTTTTCCTGCCTCCATACGATTTCTCTCAACAAACCCCTCTCCTCACCCACCATCTCTAGTACTTCCTCATTTGTTTTCCTTTCGGTCCATTTCACCTTCTCCATTCTTCTCCACACCCACATTTCAAAAGCCTCCAGTCTACGTCTATCCTCCTGCTTCAGTGACCACGTTTCCGCGCTGTACATAGCTACGCTCCATATCAGAGTTTTTACGAGTCTTGTCTTAACATCCCTACTCATCGTCCCCGTCATCAACTCCCTCCTCCTTGAGAAAGCCTCCTTGCCTAGCGCAATTCTTCTCCTTACGTCCCTACTACTTTGACCGTATTGGTCCAAAACACTTCCAAGATATGTAAACTGCTCTACCTGCTCTATTCTTTCCCCGCCTATTTTAAATAAATAAATAAATATATATATATATATATATTATTGGTCATGTCATGTTTCTAGTAAACCCTCTCATTTTAAGATATATATTTTAATTTTCAACAACGTTTCCTAATGATGTTGCGATTCTACAAAAGGACACATTAGATCATAGGTGTGGAAGTTTGAAGGATATTCTTAAATTTAACATTCTTCAAGAACGTTAAATTTTGACACATGTAAAAATCTTTATAAATTTCATCAATAAGTTAGGCACAATAATCGAAGGAAGGTACGATATGTAAAATAGATATGATTATGTAAACTAATTATCGGGTGTCAGATTCCTTCAATTAAAAGCCAGTCAAATTCAAGGATTTAAAGTTTCGAAATTTAATTGATTCGGCTTAAATAATGAATGAACTAATGTTTGATGCAGAAACCTTAACTTTGCGAAATTAAATTCATCTTTCCACGTTAATCAATGAACTTGCCCAGCACAAATTTAAACTACATTTTCACGGTTGCTCTTCCTTCTCTGGTGACAAATAACGGATAACCATCATTAAATAATTAAAGTCATTACGTAGGAGGGGGACTTATTTTCACCAGTTAATTTATAATTATATTACCAATGAATAAATTCAAATATAATGTACAAGTTTCTACTTACAATTACACCATTGTAAAATAATAATTTTATATGGTAAAATGCAGTGACACACAATATTTCACCTTTAGAATGGTCCCACTAAGCTTTCATTTACTTATTTTAACTGCCATCCTTCCCAAAGCTCCTCCTTGTGAAATAATTTGCCCATACGTATTAGAACGAAATAATATATAATCCCATGTCCACAATAACATATTCTCTGATACGGTATTAATTTGGTAGAAATCCGTTTTCCTCATTTTAAATCACGGCAATTAAATCTAGATATTAAATATCAGCGGATTAACGCCATTAAATATGAGAGGCAAAACCTCATGCTCCACATACGTTTCCGTGGATATGGTAATTAAAGTTAGTCGAATAACAAGGGCAGATAAGGGAAAAAGAATGAAACTTGACGAACGATTATTCTTCAGAGTGTTGAAAAAAATTGGAATATCTTCTACTGATTTGCGCTGTTAATTAACAAGTATAGAATATGCATACTTCCACACACGAGAACATATACATGTAGAGAAGCACATACGTGCTTCCTCGTACAGGTAACAAGGAAACTTCTTTTATTTTCTCTACATGTTCGATAACCAAAGAAGGAAGGAAGACGCCGGGTTTTGTCGTCCAGCATGCTCGCATAGGAATGTGCTTTAGCGCCTTGTTCCATCTGACCTGGTTAGTTCATTGTGTAGCGTGCTCGCCGCAGTCAGCTCCCAAGCTTGAATCCCGCATCGACTATGTTACGCTTTAATGAATCGTTACAAACTAGTCATTATACATGTACATATATATAAATAATATGTACATATCCGATTAATGGATTTGTTCAACTCAATACATTGTGTTAATTTAAATGTAATACGTAGTGATCACATCAATATGCTCACTTGCTTTGAATTGATTAATAAAAAAAAATAAAACAGTTTCTGGCGTAACTTGGTGGAAAATCTTCATACTGACTTTTAATAATCAAACCACTTTACTTTTCCACATAAACTTAAACGAGTTTATGTGGAAAAGTAAAGTGGTTTGATTATTAAAAGTCAGTTGAATTGATTAATTCAGGCTGTTATGTTCTTCTTCATCGCTTCCACTTCTCAACAACATACGTATACTATATATGATTTGTCTACTAAACACTGCAGACCATTAGAAATTTAACTTCATCGCGCCCACGTGATTAGATTAATACTCGAATGTTCAAAATACTCATGGGCATTTTACCACCAACATTTTCCTATGAACCGGCTACAACACAAGGAATCAACAGCTGTTTTTACGCTTTCATTCGCTAATTTCGTACCTTTGATACGTACAATTCTACAAAAAATATAATATTTCATAAATCGTCAAAGATAAGATGGCTTTGGATATTAGGTTTGATCTCACCCGCTGGAATTAAATGTAACCTGTTTATAAAGGCTTCTCTGGGAAGGTCTCGACCACAATTGTAATATTCAGGAATAATCTCATGCTGTTACAATAGTTTCTTCTACTGACACTAAACTTGGAAATGAAGTCGTCAGTTTACAACGTGTGTGCGTAAATTACTCAAAGTGACTGCGCTAAATTCAACTATAGGTTTTCCGAATTATTTATATTAACAAGTATTAATTAAAAGTCTATAGTTAAATTTTCGATTGATGAATATTAAAATCTTCCAAGCTATTCTTTTCCTTTACGTAATTAAATTATGCTCAACTATTAATTTTTGATTTTCCCTTAAGATGGCCCGGCCAATCAGAAATGGCGCCTCACTGGCATTAGTTAAACTTTCCAAGGGGAAAAACTAGTGCTGCTAGTGTAGCAGACCAAAAATATTGGCATTATTTGAAAAATTTATTCATTAGAATAAAATAATGGAACACTTTGGTTTTATCTGGTGATTTATTTTTGAAAAATTTATCAATATAGCTTAGCTAAAAATTCAAGAGCGATTATACATTCATGGTATATTCCATTTAAAATACAGAAAACTTTTCATTTCACTTGAGTTTTGGTTTGTGATTTATTATCACTATTTATGCTATTGTGAACTAATTATTATAAATTACAACCATAGGAAATCATTGATACCAAAATAGGATTTGCTTACCGTGACTCTTATTGTGGTTCAAACTCTATGAAATATAAATGAGCTCCAGTCCCATGGAAAATTTAAGCTTAACAAATACTGATTAGGATCCACGGGAACCCAGTTTAAATATTTCAATGTGGTTTGGAAGACGTCGAACAGGAAATGATGCGTGGTTTCGTATTTAATCATGGAAACTATTATTAAATATGGATGTATATTTTACTTAACAAATGACAAATAGTGAATTACTGCATTAGAAACTGAAAAAAATAAGTTGACAAAGGTTTTCCGCATTTTAATTCCCTACGCCGCCGCGAAAATGAATGCAAAACACAATCCGTACATGTACGCGTTATGCTAAGACTAACTCGACGAGATACTCTTGTTTTGAAACTAAAGGATCATGGTAGTATCACATAGGGAGCTAGGAACTAGCAAATCACTCCCGTCTATTTTTAGCAAGAACTAATTCAATGTAAAAATTTTAATCTCAATTTCACCATGAACATCAAGTTTTTTTTTCCGAAAATACGTAACTTTCAACTTCGGAAACTACACACTACCTAAGTCAGCACCAACTCATTTCCTCAAAGCTTCCCCCACCCATTGCTTCATGTAACCCACCCCTGTGCCATTCGTTTAGCCTGGAACTCATCCTAACGGCAACACTACTTTTAATTTCAGTGATGGATTTATGAGCACGTCAAAAAACTTCTCCAACACCCTTCCGCAATTTTAACGGCTTTACTTCTCATTTAATTTTAAACTCCATAGAGCGCACGCCCACATGAAGTAGAAGAAGTAAGTCTTGGGGAACATTATGGCGGACGTGCTAGAGTAGCAACTATTTCGCCCGCGCTAGCAAGGGCGGCAAGAGGACGAGGGGTTGGTAGGAATGGGGGTGGACACGAGCGAGCTGGAGAGAGGAGGTAAGAGAGGGAGGTAGGTGAGAGAGAAAAGATGACCTTCTTTTGCACTCAAGTGGGAAAACTCGAGGTGATGTCGGGGAGCGGAGTGAGCGGAGGGGAATGGGTGAAACAAAATAAATAGGAAGAAATAAAAGGATCCAAAAAAGAAAGAAAGAGAGAGAGAGAGAGATAGTAGGAGGAGGAGGAGGAGGGGGGACGATAAAAGAAAGGGAAAGAGAAGCCAAAAAAACAAGACGGGAAAAGGGGGGAGGGAGACATCGGAGGAGAACGGTGGCGATGGAAATGGAGCGATATCTGGGGGAGGATGATAGGAACCAAGAATCCAGAAAAAATATATTGAAAAAAAACTAAGGAAATAGATAGAGGGGAGTCGTGGAAAGTTCGGCGGATTCTGACTGGGTGAAGGGACCGAAGGGGAAGGAGCAAGAGAGGTCGGGAGCACAGCCAGGAGTGTATAGATTAAGTCAAAAGGCCTTCGAGATGCCAGCGGAGGCGGGGACGGCGGTGGATTTGGGGGCAGGAGGTTTTGTATGTGTGAGCTTGGTCCGGGGGCGGGAAGGGCGGCAAGGGGGGGGAGGGTGTCGTCGGGGGGTGGGGTGAGGGAAAAAGGGGAAAGGAGGCATCATAGAGGAGAGGAGAAGCCAGGGGTGGAAGCGCGGCGGCAGCGGGGGGAGGAGAAAGAGGGCTGGGTGCAGAGAAGAGGGTGGCGCGAGAGCGAGCGAGTGGTTCGCAGGGGAGGGGTTGAAGGGGCAGGTCGAGGGGGGGTGGGTGGGCGGAAAGGGAGAAGGCAGGCGTGTGTTCAAGTGCCTTGCCTGCATCGGCGTCAAGCATGCGATGAAATAAAAGATGGTCGGGGAGGGTTGATAAAAAATTAGGCGAGGGAGGCGGCGCGGGAAGTCGAGGTCGGCACGCCCGGATGGGGCGGGGAGGAGCGAGGGCGAGTGGGCGGGGGGAGCCGGGGTGGGGGAAAGAGAGTTGTGAGGGCGCAGGAGGCAGGCGAAGAAGAAGATGCGCGGGGGAGACGGAATAGGGCCGGGGCCGTTCGAAAGGAGGAAGGGTTGGGTGGAGGAGGTCGGATTTTCGATCGGGTTTTGCCCGTAACTTGATTATAACTTCATTGTCATCCGCACCTCTGCTCCCTTTCCTCATCGGTATCCCTTCCTTCGAAAAACCTTACCTTCATAACTCTCTCCCTTTCTCCTGCATTTAAATCCCTACCACCCACTCCTCTTCCCCCTCATCCCTCCCCAATCCCCCCCTCCCCAGTCCGTCCTCTGGAAAACCTTCTCTCCACCGCCCACCCGACCCTCCCGCACCCCTTCAGCAACCCGCTCAGGAGAACCCTCTCAGAACCAATGACGCCCTCATTGTTCTCTCCCAGTCAAGCCAATGCGATACTCTCCTCACTTCCCCAACCCCCTCCCCCCGGCCCTCGCAATTCTCCTCGCCTCCCTCCATACTCCTTGCCGCACCCATTGTGCCGCTCCCCCTTCTTCTGCCACACCACAACTTCCGGCGCGTCCTTCGCAATATTTCTCCTTATTCAGCTACTTCCACCTTCATGCCACCGATTTCTACTCACTCCACTCTCTGCTCCTCTCACCCCGCCTCCGCCCTCCCTCTCACCCCCCGTCGTCGCCTTTTCTTCCCCCCACGCAATCCTCCCCAGAGCTTTTTCTTCCCTCCTCTCTCTCCTCCACTCTCCTCTCCTCCCCCTTTACCAAAGTCATCTAATCTCCCCGCTCACTCTTCAACTTCTTTGGCAGTCTGTCACCTTATCTAACATCCTCCTCCTCACAGCTCCCTACCCTCTCACACCCTCGCTCCGGTGCACTTCCTTTCTCTCCGCACTCCTTCGGAGACGACCGACTCACCTTCCCTGCCAGCTAGCAATATCTAACCCAACCCAATCTTTCTCTCTCACTCACTTTTTCTTTTTTCCCTCACTCAACCTGGTTTTCACTCTCCCCACCCCTCTACTCATGCCCCCATAAGCTGACTCATCTCCACCTCTCCGCTTCAACCAGTCATAAAATTACGTCGCATGGTGTTTGGAGATATAAAGAAATGTCGCGAAATGGGCTCTTTCCCTCCCCCCCCCCCCCACATCGGAAGGGAGTACGTAGTCTCTAATGCGTACAGTCGGAGATGTGATCTCCACCGTGAATGAAAGCGATGTTTCATTTATTTTTTTTCTTTTTAGAGGTGCCCCAGAGAGAAAAGTTGGCTCGTTCCCCCCCCCCTCCTCGTAAAAATGTTTAAAAATAACGCACTCTCAACCTTGTCGCGTAGGTAAATTGTTTGAGCCCAGAAATACATGTGCTTCAAATACGGATCCCGGTCTGCTTTTGCTGAAAGAGCTGTCGTGAGTCAAAGTAGCAGCCGTAGAATTTAGTGGGGATGATGCAACGGGAAGATACGAACCTCGTGCCATGGCTCTGCCGTTTTCCTGGTAAACACTTTATGTCATGTAGCTGCCGCACAAAAGCCGCTAATGGGTGAAGTTTATGAATTTTGCTCAGACACCTCATTCCCCACGACCGAATAAGTTATGGAGAGCACTTTTTAACATAATGCTTCTCATAGCCTAAGGTCTCTTGTTTTCTGTTTTATGTATTTTCATCTAAGATTTTCTTTAAAGGGTGATTTCGAATATTTTTTGATCTCATCATTGAAATTAATTTAGCCAATAGCTATGTTGTAACGCTCGAAACATGATTTTGTTTGGTCACTAATTGAATCAATTTACTTCAAATATTGAATATTTAAATAAGAGACTTTAAACAAGCGGTGATTTCGAAATTTAATAATACACAAAAATGTGAATTACAGTAATATAATGGTAAACTTAGATTTTACTTAGATTGGACCCAGGGACTAGGACACTAGGAGACTAGAATAACTGTTACATATCTAGATCCTCCAACACGAAACTAAATACCGTAACTCCCTCCATAAAAACCATAGGGTAATGAAAACGGTAAAGGTGGTGACTATGCTCATTGTCTAGCTAGTTTGATGCCGGATGGGCGTGGCCTGCCGCCATCTTGATTCATCCCAACTTACGTACCTATTTGGTAACTACTTATCTTGGTAACCTTAAAGCCAACGTAAGTGTATTTGGCAGGAGGTTATTCAACACCAGGCATGCAAGATCAAAAATTGTTTTTTTTGTAGTTACAATATACGCATGTGTAAAATAATGCTGAAAACGTAGACCAGGATAAGTACTTACTCATAGATCTTATATACTAAAGCGTTAAAATTTTTCCTCATGTGTTGGTTGTAAAATCGCAAAGAAAATGACCTGCATTACTAAAGTGGCGCGATTTGATTGAGCACATACATGGGATATCTAAATGCACAGGATATTTTAACATACTATACAATGGAAGGATGGGGAAATAGGACATAGGAGTAATTAGAACAAAAGTTTCATTTTTTAAACAAATATTTCCTTTGCTTTTCGAGTATTAGGCTTAGAGAAAAAGAGATATGATGACATGATTACAATGAAATAAATAGATTATAGCAATTGATATTAATTAACAAAGTGATTATTTCTTAAATTCCACAAAGAAGGAAGCTGGAAGTTTTGAAAAAACATTTAGAAGTAATGGCACAAACTCTTGATGCATTAATCACCTAAACATTTAATTAAAGTAAATTAAGTATTTTGTTGACTCTCAAACAAGGTGTTAAATTGGCGCTGTACTTTTATGCGATTTAAGAAAAACTAACTTACATTTGGATGGTTGTTTCAACCTCAGTTTTATATACTCATTTGTAACACACATTATTAGGAAAACCATTGATTTCCTTGTTAGTAATACTAATCTCAAATATGAACAATTCGCAATAGCCAACAAATATATTATGTACCACTGACCTTATAAGATCAATACATGTGTAATAACTTGAAATCAGTCTTCCTTCTAATACCCTAACAGTCTTTGGGTGGAAACAGTGACTAATAAATTTAACAATACGTTCACGTGGTAGCAATAGGGCTTGGGGATACCAGATAATCAAAACACATGTCCTTTTCCTTTACCTCCATCTGCCTCCACTACCCAAGATTCTCCCTTCTATCATTGTCTTCAATATTTCATTGACCACCACTATGCCCTTGATCCATTTTTTTCTGCCTTCTAAGAGCTTCTCAAAAAACCCTTCCTCCTCCAATTCCACACTAATATTTATCCGTTTTTTTTTAATTTCATCCATTTCCCTTTATGAGTGAAACCCTCATCACACCAACACCACAAAAGTTTCCATTAAACGCTGATCCTCTTGACTTAATTACTAACCATAGGACCAGAACCATAGGAAACTGGGCTCCAAATCGGACTCCACCTTCCCTTACTTTATGTCTTCACTGTAGGTGACCGTCATTGACTCCCAACTACTTTTTATAAAACCTTTCTCGAGTGAATTCCTTTTGTTGTCCTTACCACTTGACTCATCTTTTTTAAAACGCCTCCTAAATTCGTTAACTATTCTATATGATCTAGTTTATGCTCCCTAATTTAAATGGTTAGCCTTTGGATTTCTTGAGGCTCTCATTGCCTTCGTGTTGATGCTTGAATGTCATCCCATACCCATCACACTGTTTCTGCAAGGCATTCTGTGATGATTGAGATTCTTAGGGTGACCGGTTGAACAAAACTTGCTCATCCTGAAATTTAACGGAATTGATGAGCTCCCAGCCGCCTTTGTTCCCACATCCAGTCACTGTCATGCATATTCTCTTTCCTACTTTTTTCTATCTACTGGCTAAAAAGTACGGCTGCTAATGGACGTCCATTCGTGTCCTCCTGTTTATCATTGCCCATGCAGATTCTCCATTTTCTGCGCGCAATTTTGTAGTCTGATACACACAAATAGCGGTTTTTGGATAAGTTGCCTATCCCTCCAGTGTGCTTCTCTCTCCTTCTATTTCCGTACTTTTATTAACTGGACCAACTCTGCTCTTACAAATACTTATGCCTTTTCGAAATCCACGAAGTAAGCAAATGAATCTTACTTATGTTCTATATTTGTTTCCACAAGTTACCTCCTTACACGAACGTCTTCTATCGCATGTTATTGTGCAGGAGCATAACATCAGGTATGTTGGTAATTTCTACCCGGATATTGTCCTTCAGGTCTTGTGGAGTCCTTGAAGGGTCAACATAAACGTGGGATTTAAAAAACCCCACAAAAAATCGCAAGCGGCCAAATCGGGTGAGCGGACTGGCCACTACAAGGCGCTCCGGGAAGTGTTCCCTCAATACATCCATCGATGTCCTTAAAGTGTGAGCCGTCGCTCCGTCCTGTTGGAATTAAATGTCCTCCCTAAGACCAGTTCATCAAGTCGTAGACAAAAAATTCTCCAACATGCACCTGAATCTGCACATTCCGGTCTGATTTTACTGTCACTGTGACCTCATTTTCTTTAGAAAACCAAGGACCAACAATGCTGACTGAGGAAATAGGAGGACTTTCGTGACTTCATGATGAGCTTCATCATCGATTTCTTCTCATCAAATTTCCAAACTGCTCTTCCTTCGCTTATGACTTCGTTCTGTAATTGTTTGTGCCGCATACAGGGTTAGTCCGGAAAATAAGTGTACTGAGCTCAAGAAAAAAAATTTATTACACTTTTACATACCTTAAGCTAATATTCCTCAAAATAGGACCCTTGTGAGTCGATACACTTGTTCCAGCGGCGTTCCCATTCCTGGAACGCTCCCGCGAAGGCATCATCGGGAACCTCTCGAAGACACGTCGTCACGGCCTCTTTGACGGCGTCCAAAGTCCCGTATCGCGTTCCTTTCAAACTCCTCTTTATCTTCGGGAACAGAAAGAAGTCCGGTGGTGCCAAGTCCGGGCTGTAGGGCGGGTGCGGCAGCGTTGCCACGCCGTGCTTGGCCAAGAAGTCCGACACGACAAGCGCGGTGTGAGACGGCGCATTGTCGTGAAGCAGCCGCCAGATGTTTTTGATCGCTGGCCGGACGCGGGCGACTCGTTTTCGAAGCCTGTCGAGCACTTGGACGTAAAATGCAGCATTTACAGTTTGTCGTTCAGGTACAAATTCGTAGTGGACGACTCTCCTTTTGTCAAAAAAGACAATGAGCATCATAAAATTATTTTCCGGACGAACCCTGTACATTTCTAAGGCTGTTGTATTTTCTCCTTTCTTCGGTAAGCTATCTTATTTAATGTTTGAACGTCTTTAACGTTTGAAGGTCTCCGGGTTCCAGTTCTCTTGTGAGCGAGCTACTCTTATGCTAAATCTGCATTTGCCTTTTTCAGTTCATTGCTTCTCCCTTCTATACCGTTCTTATTTCCTTTCCCCAATTTTCCGTCGACGGCTGAGCTGAATCTGTATGTTTTTTACTTAGGGTTTTCGTGCTCCTTCTCATTTCATGTTTTACTCACTTCATTTTCATTTTCTTGAGTCGCAGATAGCTTCTCATGTAAAGTAGATTATGATCACCGTTTCTATCTGTGTCGGGGAGGTACATGCACCATTTCACTTGACTCTTATTTTACTCTCTCTGACCAGGATATAATCAATTTATATCTGTTTCTGTTCTCAGGTCTTGAGAATATGTAATCATTGTATCTATGTCGTATGAAGGGTGTGGTAGCCAAAACCACATTATTTTCTTCGTGCAATTACGTTAGTTCTTTTGGCATTTTATTTCGTCAGTCCGAAAACAATCCTACACAGAATCCGTCTTTGCCTAATCCAAAAATTGTGCACCAGTCACCCAGTATTGTTAAGTTCCCTATTACCCTTACTTCGCTGAGTATATCTTCTAGTTGGTCACATACGTATCTTTTTCCTTCAGTGTGACTGGACGTCGATGATTCCAAATACTGCCTTTAATTTATGCTAAATTTTAGAACTCGCGGCGATTATTTAGGATCCGTAATAGAAAATTTTCACCAATGATTTACATAAGATTTGGAGAAAAAGAGCTAGGTTTAAAAAAAAAAATTCCTCGAGAAGTAAGTAAGCGTCACGGATATGCTGGAAGATATAAAATGGGAGCCTCTTTGACTGTCGAAGAGAACGGTCAATACATACTTGTAGACAGGTACTGAGAACCTGAGCTTTCTAGTCGACTCAAAGGGAGTTGCCATTGAATAAATTGTATCGGTAAATCTAACTACCGGAATAAAATATTAGAGATGGACGGAATCAAGTACTCGTGCTTCCTCGCAATATATGCGAGCATAAAATAAAATCCAAGATTCCGAAAAAATAAATTAATTTTAGTACTAGATTTGGATAAATTCGTCAAACTTCAAAATTATTAGATGAAGTTTATTGGCATGTACGTGTACGAAAGTTTTAAACCTGCTAAGATGTATTTAAAAATATCCATTAACTAATGTTAATGCACGTGTGGCTGGAGCATTAACACTCCCGCCATACTCCCTTGCGGCGGCTTGCGGGATATTATACAGATTTAAATGAAGTTCCTAGGCTCGGATTCCCCACATGCCCTCGGTTTTTCATTTTTTACGGACCGGAATTAAAAGGAACAACAACAATAATAAATAAAAAAAAACTACAGACAAAATAAAAATATCATCACCATTAAAAATAGTATTTTACTCAGCCATACGTTTATGTTCTTTTTTTTTAATGGATTGACGCATGCCTGAAACATAGCAACAAAAGCAAAAAATTTTAAAAGTATGGTAATTGGTCGGAATATTCTTCAGAAATTTGAAAAAAAATGTATTTGTCTACAATTATTGACAATTAAAATCTCTTGTAATATGAATCAGGTCATAATGATTTTTAGCATATAAATTATTCAAGTTCAAAGTTCCGGTCTGAGGGGCATAAGCAAATATTATACATATTCATGAGCACCTAAATGACGACATACACACCGCGTGCGTGGAGTTTGCAGTCAACTTCAAAAACATGCACATGAGTGGATTTAAATTAATTAAAAGTCCTTTTGGTAAGCCCTAATAGCAAACTGTCAAGTGATGAGCAGGGGGAAAAAAAATGATGGATTTTTTTTAGAAATATTTCACTCTGACATTCATTTGTTCCTGCGAACCTTCCTTAGAAATAGTCGAAAACCTTTAATGCAGAATCTTTTCGCACAAAGAATGATAATAAATTTGGTAGCATCAAAAGAATTCATTGGTCGTCATTTGGGGGAAATTATGAATGTTGGGTAAAATTAACTGATTAACTGATTATATATTTTAGTGAATACTAAATTATTTTAGTGAAAATATATTCATGTGTAATTTTTGCCTATATGTACACTACTCCTCCTTTTTCCCATCAAATTTGTTTGAAACAAGAATCAACCCAGTCGGTATCACGAAGACCGATATAGATCTTAACTTTTAAGCAACTTGTATCGTTTTTCATAAATGACAGATAAAGTGTAGAACATTTTTGATGGAAAGGAGCAAAACATATATCGCAAGAGAAAAATAAAAGTTAAATTTTAAGTTTTTCTGCTCTTCATTTGTCAATTTTATACTACTATAATCTTTCAAATAACGACAATAATTAAGGGCAAGGTAAATTTTCCTACGTAAATATTTATTGTGATTCTAGGATTCTTAAAGGGTGACCAACGAAAAGGGGTACTCATCTATGTACGCAAAAATTAGAAACCTTGCCCATAAGGCCTAGTAAGCCTAGTAATGGGATATTTTATGAGAGGCTTCCATAATACATTTTCCATTCAAGTATCATATTGATGAGAGAATACCGTGGTACTAAAATACAAAATGAGAAATATGGAGATATGTGGAGCTGTCATCGACACCTCAAGCTTTCATTGAATTCGTTTTTCATTTTCACTGAGTGCCTTTCTCCACTAAATTGACATACGGTGAGAGTATTGGCCAGTATTCAAATTTAAATTTCAACCATGAACAAAAATTCAATGAACTCGTAGTGAACAATTGTATTTGGCATGTATTTTGAATTGAGAATGTTTAATGAAGTATATAGAATTATTTTGACAAATATAATACATTTTAGACGATTGTTTCACGGTTATTTAACTAGAACATTCTATGGAATTCGGAATGTACTTAAGGGTACGCGTGCAAGCTTCTTTGACGCACTTTGGGGCACTTGAGTCCAATAGTAGTGGTCTTTGAGTGAGGGTTTCACTTTTTGGAATAGTCTGCTGGTGCCAAGTCGTGAATGTCCAAAAAATACGGGGTCTTTTTCAACGCGTTGCAGAAGGTCTTCGCAAGCAGACACCCGACTCTGCTTTTGGTCATCAAGACCTTCGGGACGAGTTTATCTCAGATCTTTCGCATCGCCAAATTTTCAGTGATAACGATTTTCACTGTCATTTTATCAATGCCAATACGATCTGCCATCATCCGCACAGTTAACAGACGATCTGAATTCAACACTTCACGCACACACCAGGAAAAATTTGTTACCGATACTTTTCATACAAACGTTGCTCATTAATTTTCTTTCATTTTTGGTGTAGGAACAATTCCATTCTTTTCGAATTTCCTAAATATATCTTCCCTCCTTTAAATATCATAAAAAAGATTTCAGATATGTGTCGGAGTCTTGTATTTTAGATTTTCTTTTATTTTTGAGGGTATTTCTTCAAACCCTAGCCTTCAACAACGTCGAGTGAAGTAAGATACTCAAAGTACGTGTACATGAAGCGCTCGAAATGAATTGAAATGACAGAAGAATAGTCCATCACCTATACAAAAAACAGGTGATAATCATGCAAATTAAGAACTTACGGAATCTCATAGCCAAAATATGAGAAAAAATCAATTAAGGGTGCAACCTATCGCGAAAACTATTCAACCTATATTAATGGTGAGGAAATAAGCATACTTCATTTCGTAAATGAAACACGTATCAAAGTAATAGAAAAAACGCAAGAGGACCCGCAAGCAACTAAGAATTATTTACACAAAGTACTTTGGAAATATAGCAGAAGCATCAACAAGAAGAAAATTAAACTCCTTTTGTGTGGAAAATGGGAAGGGGAGCTAAAGGCAGATGTCACAATTCTAGAAGCGAAATTAGGACTAGTGGGATCCTGCATTTACCTAGGTTGCAGTATAACTTGCGATGGAAGAAGTTCGATCGACATCAAGCTAAGAAGGCGTTCAAGAAGGAGAGAAATGTAACTGTTATGCACAAAGAGCACCTGAGGTTGCATAAGAGGAAGCAGTTTGTCAAAAATTCTATATAGAGTACGACAATCTGTGGATCAGAGACATGGAACATTGGAAAAGTGGATCACCAGAGAATGAATGCCATCGAAACATGGTGCTGGAGGAAAATGCAGGAGATTAAATGGACAGATAAAGTGAGGAACAAGAAAGTATTCGAATAAATGGAAATGATAAACCATATGGATAATTCTACGGAAAAGATGAACTAGTTGAATTAGAGATATGTACTACCTTGATCAAAAAGTTCCCGGAATAACCACCGTGTGGCGCTCCCATCGTTCCGATTTGAGTTCTGTTTTTTTTTGTTAAATTGGTACATCTGTTGTTGATATTCCCTTTAAATCTTAGTGTCATAACTTGACATTTACAAAAGTTACGTAGCCAAGAGTACATCTATCTCTGTGTGTGTTGGCGATTTTTTACAATTGCAGAAATGGATTTAAATTTGCAACAACGAACTTGTATTAAATTTTGCGTAAAAAACGGATTTAGTGGCGCACGGACGTTGGAAATGTTGGAAAAGTGTTTCGGCAACGATTCTATAAAAAAAAACGGTCGTTTACCAGTGGCACGAGCGGTTCAGAAGTGGTCGTGAGTCAATCGAAGATGATGAACGCAGTGGCAGACCATCGACATCGAAAGTCGGTGAAAAAATTGATAAAGTAAAAGAAATGTTGGTCAATAACCGCAAATTAACCATCAGAGAAATAGCGGAGGACTTGAACATTGCCTATGGATCCGCCCAAGACATTGTGGTTAATGATTTGGGTTTCCGTCGTGTAGCAGCAAAGTTGGTGCCAAAAGACCTCAATTTCATGCAAAAAAGAGACCGTGTTGACGTCGCAAAAGACATGATTTGCGAGGCTGAATCCGATCCCACATTCATCAAAAGGATCATTACTGGAGACGAGACGTGGGTTTATGAGTACGACACGCAATCCAGACATCAGGCAAGTGAATGGCGTTCACCAAATGAGCCGAGACCAAAAAAACCACGTCGTTTTCAGTCAAAAAAGAAGGCAATGCTGACGGTTTTCATGGATTACAACGGTGTAGTGCATCATGAATTTTTGCCAGAAGGCCAGACAGTAAACAAAGAGTATTATTTGGGCGTTATGAGACGTTTGCGTGAAGCAATTCGCCGAAAGAGACCAGAAATCGTCGCACAGTGCGTCGAGACCGTCGCACAGTGCTATCATTATTCGTAATTTTTTGACGAAAAATGCAACAAATACCATCCAACAGCCACCGAATTCACCTGATTTGGCTCCCTGTGACTTCTTTCTGTTCAATCGAGTTAAAAAACCATTACGGGGAACGCGTTTTAGCAGCCGAGAGGAAGTAATGGAAAAATCGCAGGAAGCACTGATGGACATACCGAAAACCGAATATAAAAAATGTTTCGAGGATTGGATCAAGCGCTGGCATAAGTGTTTTTCAGTCGATGGGGATTACTTTGAAGGGGACAATATAGATTTAGATGAATAAAATTGTATTTTTAATTTTCTGAATAAATTCCAGGAACTTTTTGATCAAGGTAGTATGTTGAGGCGCAATGGATTAGTTAGAAACGTAGTGGAAAGGAAAATCGAAGGGAAACTCCCGCGAAAGCGAGCGTGGGACAAGTACGTAAGACAAATTAAGAAGAACGTTAAAACAGAGAAATGACCGGAGGGGTGAGGGAATTAACACGGAAGAGAGAAGAATGGAGGGCTACAGTAAACCTATCGTACGAGATGATGAGATGACACATTTGTTTTCACAGCAAAATTTTTGCGATATCTCGGCTTCACACAGTTCGTGAATTTGCTTGTAAATCATGCACGATTTATTCATAATCATAGGGCTATTTTGACTTAGAATGGATCGTCTGATTCAATCAGTGTTTAGAAAACATCGAGAGACAAAGACGAGGCAAGACGCCGACGGCGGCGATGTTCCGCGAATTATGTGGCGTCGGGCAATCCACTGCTTCCGCAACACTCCTCGCGGTATTAGCCGTACTCCGAATCGGAAAACCCTCCGCCTCAAAATAACCGTCAGCGGCGAGTAATCTATGTGGGTGTATGTGCCGACTTAATTTTATTTGCAATCCGAACCGTCAATTTGGGATTCAGATCATCAGGAACGGGACGGGACGGATGGTTTGGGCCGTTCCGCGGTGCACACAGTCATGTGTGTGCCATCGGCTCTGCCATTCAGTCTACGTTCTCTCTGTCTCGCCCTCCCATTCCCCAACCTTGCACACGAACACGTGCCCGCGTGCAACGCGGGACGACCGAATCCGTCCGTTCCGTCTTGTTCCTAGTGATTTGAATCCCAAGTTGACGGCTCGGGCTGCAAATAATATGAAGCCGGCTTTGTCGTGGCGACCACTTCACCACTATCTCTCTCACACACAGAAAGAGGAGCAAGGAAGGAGGAGAAGGAGGGATAGAAAAAGAGAAAAGAACGGGGAGATGAGAGAGATCGTCCCCACTCATTGGCGGCTCTCACCCGCGAACTCTTCTGAGGCCCTTTTGTTTACCCAGTCACCACTTGGTGGCCGGCGCTTTTCCTGAGGAACCCTCCCGAACGAACGTCACCCCCTCTCCTCACTTCCTATCCGCCATCCCTCTCTCCTTCAACCCCCTCGAGCCACTCATTCAGCCTTCGATCCTTCCGAAAGGGGTGATGTGGTGGAAGGGGGATCGCATCATCCCTTCCGATCTTATTTTCCCTTTTTTTCCTTCACCCCGGCGACACGTAGGGGTACTCCTCTGGAACAGCCACCCCACGCATTTTTGGCTTTTTCTCATGCTGTCTATGTCACGAGTTTTCACTTGCCTGCGTAATTAATAATGACCTTGCGTTGATATCGTCTTCTCCACCGGGCTCCATTGATCTCGTGGTCGGGATTAATCCGCGCTCGGAGGCGGACATGCTGGCTGCATTCGGTTCCGGTTCCCTCCGGTTGGCCCCTCTCTTTCCACTTCCACCTCCCCCACGGCAGATGGGAACACGGATTTGATTAAGGGCTCACGCTTCCACGTTATATTCCTCTGCGGAAGGGAACTCGCACGGCTGAGTGAAGGAGGAGGCCGGTGGAAGAGTTTTTACTCCCGAAAGGGCTTCGATTGATTCTGGTCATGCGGAACGGCAAGTTAAAATGGCCCCCATGACATGTCGCTGACGTCGCAACTAATTTAACGATCGCTGAGTTCTCAACACTCGAGCGTTTGTTTTGAAAATTTTACCCCTGTATTGGTGGCATATAGTTAAGGCTATTGTCTTAGGATCACATTACAAATGGCATTCATTTCGTCATCGATTAAATTCCAAATGGGATTTTCTCACGAACGATATCAAAAACCACAAAAGGGGAAACGTGTAACTCCTTTATTTAGCTTTTTATATAATTTTCACGATTCCAATTTTTCATGATTGCATGATTCCGTGCTAAGTCTAAAGCCGTTTGCAAACTATTTACGATTCTTCTCATTACATTCCAACCTTGGAACCATCCCTATTGATAGGGCTGGGTTTGTGCGGTGGTTAGTGGACCTTCCTGATGTCATTCCTACCTCGAGGGCCCCTCTGCAAATACTACGGAATCGATGGAAGAATGTTAGTAGAATAAGTAGTAGACGGATACCTATTAGGGTACTATTGTAGAGAGCACCTAAAAAGTACGCCGTAAATTGTGAACCCCTTGGCGCCTTTCGTTAAGAGTAAGCCAATGTCGACGTGACGTCACCCATTCCTTACCCATACCAAAATACCCTGCTATGCCTATTGACGCAAAGGACCTTAGCTATTAGTCGTCTTTTGTAATAATAACACCACTAATTCTCTAATCAGAATTAGTCAAATATGTTTTTGTGTGTGTATATTCAATATATTCGTTATCAATCAATAATTCAATTCATAATCAATTCAATATATACATTCAAACACCAAATCCCGCCATACGGCGAACACATATTTATTCACATAGAAATAGATATAAAGAAAGGGGATAGGAATACACATAAAAGACGAACACAGGAAAGGTGGGGAAGGCGGATTTGAGCTGATCACGAGCTTAATTGGTAGCGCATTCGCCCGGCAAGTAGAAGGTCCGGTGTTCAAGTCCCGGTTAAGGTAATATTTTTACGCTAGCGTACCGTAGCATATTCGCTATATGTATATATATATAAAATTTTTATATATATACATATACATATTTCATATACATTCGACGAATGTTTTTCCCTATCAATTCTAGAATCCCTACCCGATTCAGCCACCAACATAGAACTCGCGAATCCGCATATATCCTAGCTTTTCGATCCTTTAAAATTCCCGCCCTTAACCGCCATCTTTAATTCCCCTCCCATCATTCCCTGCACCTTCCCCCCTTTTTTTCTCTCCCCGGATACCATTCTTCGCCCAAGACCTTTCAGTCTGACCTGAAGAAGGTCTCGGAGTAGGCCGAAAGCTTAAACAATCTACAATGTGAGTGTCCTTTTACGTGTTATCTATTTTATTCTGTGTTCTAATGTGCTGTCCAGATGTTATAGGTATATATATATATATATATATATATATATATATATATATATATATATATATATATATATATATATATATTCCCTGCTATATATACTCGTAGATTCCCCCCTATTCCAATTATTCCGAATATGATTCCTCAAAAATAATAATAAAGAGTTGGTCTTTCATAAAGTTAAAATTTTCGTACTCATGCTTTCTTAGAATCAAGGAATCGTTACTCAGCATGTAGTTGAATCTTCTCTTGACCTACATATGATTATTCTTGGTTGCACTCTCGCCGCCTAGCGTCGTCTCTGCAGTCCTTAACCCGAAGTTCGCCGCAAGTAAGGCTATATTCCGAAGGGCGGGGTAATAACGATATTTTTTTATTCCTTAGCATGAGTGCCTTTAAAACGAAAGCCGTTTCTCATACAAAACCGCACGATTTTCTGGAAACTTTGTCTTTGACTATCTGCATACAGATGGGAAATTTACAAAAAAAAGAAAAAAAATTTCGCCGTTGACGAAATTTACGCACTAGCGGGAACGGCAATACACGTACCCGATGAAGTTTTGCCCTTGGTGGTTGAGGAACACCGTTCCACACTCCCGTCAATATCCTGTAGCGAATCGGATTTCGTCGCAAAAATGCGATGCGCCCGCCAGTCGTTTACGCGACTTCCCTCACCCCCTCTCTCTCTCCCTCTTCACCCCCTCGGCGTGCACGCGTCCCTATTCCCACCCCCTTTGAGATCTGCCTCATCCCACCCCCCGCACCCTATCCCCTCGCCCAGTCACGCTCCCTTTCCGTCCCTCTGTTCCCTCTCGCCTTTTATCGCTCCCCTCGTGACCCACGGCAAAGACCTTTAGTCCCAGCCCTCAGACTGGCTACTCATCCTCTTCCTTTCCCTTCAACTCCCTCCCCCGTTCCCCCTCGCCTTATCCCACGCTTTCACTCGAGTAGTCTTTCTCTTCTTCCCTCCGACCGTCTTAAGGCGTCCCGCAATACCACCTCCTCCGCATTCCTACTTTTCCGACCACTGACCTTTAATTCTTTACATATTTTTTAGTCGTCTCTCTCGAAAAACCCACATCCTCTTCACGCGCATCCCTCTCAAGGCGCGCGCTCTCTCCTCCCCTCCCGACCTCCCCTCTCTCCCTTTCTCCCCCATCGTCCCTCACCCTCCTACTCCTCCTCCATCCCTCCTCTTTCTCCCGGCGTCCAATATCCATGCTCATATTTCAAATTCAAGAATGCGTCTGGGAATCATCGATGGCACCTTGTTTCCCTGGGTAATTTATGAATTATTCGTCCCTTTATCAATATTTTTATTTTAAGTAGGTACTTCTTTGATTAGTTAGTTTCTCTAATATATATATATATATATATATATATATATATATATATATATATATAATCATCTACAGTGTGAGTGTCCTTTTACGTGTTATCTGTTTTATTCTGTGTTCTATTGTGCCGTCCAAAAGTTATATATATGTATATGTGTATATATATATATATATATATATATATATATATATGCGGGTTGCGGTGGTCCAGTGGGTAGAGCGTTTGACTACTGACCGGAGGGTCCCGGGTTCGATTCCCGGGCGAGGTACTTTGGGTACCTGCAGCTCCACCCAAGCTAGTTGATTTTTCGGGTACCAGATCTTCCTGGGAAACCATAACCGGCACAGGGAAAGGAACTGGCCCCCCTACCCTGATATGTGAATATTCACACGCCGTCGGGCTTGGTACACGGGTGAGCTCTACCATCACCTACTAAACCGACCTTCGGGTTGATTACTGTGTTTATGGTTTATATATATATATATATATATATATATATATATATATATATATATATATATATATATATACACACATACACACACACACATACAAGAAATTTCAGGCTTTTTTTCTCTAGAAGAAGATATCTCTTCACTTTCGTTCTCTCTTTCTGTTGACTCATCCAATGTGATCCTCTAATTTCCAAGCCTTTACCTCCCTCAACGCCTACACCTCCCGTTTCCAGCCCTTCGTCCCTGTCCCTGGTAACCCACCTCAACCGGAATACAACCCACCAATTGGACTGTTTTTTTCCACGCATCCGACCAATTTCCTCCAAACACTGCCCCTATTTGATCGACCCCTACTCACATCCTTCAATCCCTCCTCCCCTTATTTCTCCTCCCTGGTCTCTACGCTCCCCTTTTAGCCTCTCCTGTCATTGTATTAGGGAGGAGAGGAGAAAAATAGCACTATTGAGTATTATCAGGTATTGCTTCTAAAGTACTCCGATACTTGTGGCGACGTATTAAAATCAGTTTTACTGCTGGTATCGATATTAAATCTACCGGTATTTGAAGAGCTCTTATATTTTATATTTTTTCTCTTAACTATGTATATGAAGTAATTGGATGCTGAAAATTACGTATTAGGCATTTTTATTAGAAAATATGAACTAAAATACTTCTGCCATTTTTCATTTTTTTTTCTTTTTTCAAATAAGGTCCGATTCAACCATTGGAATACAGGCATAAATTCGAACAGGTTTGCCATATTTTTGGGGTAAATATTCTTAGTTCTCGGCCATATTATTTCGTGGCAGATTTTGTGTGAGTGCATATTTTTCTAGGCATCCACAGAACTATGCTATTAATGCTTTAAATTTACAGTAAACATAGGCAATTACCTTTGGGAGCATCCAGAATAAAATTTGTAAATATTGAGGAGAGTCGAAGCAATGCTGTACATCAGAACTGAAATCAAATTCTTACTGAAGAGAAAATCACTCAATTTTAGTGCGTCTTAATGAGGGATATATGATGACCTTATCATAAGATATTAATGAGGATATAGTTCAAGACTATATTCTAAATCAGCAGGTGAAACGATGGCGATTAAAGTTAAAGATGCAACCGTAGAAAAGATTGATTCAAGAATTCGGTTATTCCTAGGATAACTCGAGATTACGACAAAAAGAGAGAGAATCACAAATACAGCAAAATATATAATTACTGTCTCCTTTGGCTACTTCTCCATGGATGGTATCCTAACGCCCCCTGTCACATGCCCTAGTGGCGTGTAGAGCATTGTGTAGATGCATATAAGCTAAAGAACACATATAGGAACATATTTTTGAGATAGTACCGGATTAGTGTCATGGTAGTTTTTATATACCCATCAGGAAGTTTAAGCTACTCCTTAAGTACCGCGCACTTTCAAATTATTTCCTACTCGGCACGTTCCCTGGCCCCTCGGCAATGAGCATCCTCCGCGTCCCCAATTTTCTTCCCTCATAGTTCATTCCGGTGTATTTCTTTTCTTCTCCTCGTCCCCCTCTTCTTCGATTTCCTTCCGTCCTATCATCCGCACCGACTCCCTCATCTCCTCCCCCTCCCTTTGTCTCCCGCCACCAACATCCCCTCCACCTTCCCCACCACAAAATCCCCCGCTCGCTCCAGTCCCCATCGACACCGTCCTCTCTTCTTCTCCTCGCAGCCTCTTATGACCTCTCATCGCCTCTTACGATCCTTGTCTTCCTCCGCCCTCTCCCCCTCCACCCACTACCCTCGCCCCTTCCCCCGCTAACACCCCCCACTCACTCCCCACTCCTCCCTTCATAACCCACCACCCCCGTATCTCCCGTCAAACCACCCCATCCCCCTTTCCTCCCTCGAGGACCGCCACATCATCAATCTGTGAGAATCAGCTGCAGAGGGTGGCTTTCCTGGTGGCTGACGGGAACGGCGGGGATCGGGGAAGGATGGGGTGTGGGGAGGTAGGAGGGGGTGTCATCGAATGGGAGGCGGGATGCTAGGGGGAATAGAAGGATTTTGGCTGGGTGCAGGACGTTAAGATGGTTGTGGAGGGGTTTTGGAGGAGGGTGGAAGCTAGGTGGTGTCCAACCGCAGGCTTTAATATAGATTGTCGAGTAGGAGGGAGCGGGGGTGTAGACAGGGTGGAATGGGTGGATGGTTCGGAAAAGGTGGGAGGCAGAGGTTTTTGGAATAGAGTCTAGGGGGGTGGACTTTAAAGAGACGATAGCGCGGGCTGCGGTTATACTTTGCTGCAGTCTAACCTGGCGGAACAAGGAGTTTACGGCGGAAGGGGCGAGGTGGAGAGGAGTTAGGTGGTTGGAGAGGGGAGAGAAGCGGGCATAGTAGGTCGGTGGTGTCCGGGAAGCGGCTTGCGATGAGGGGCCGAGTAGATGAGACGGAGCAGACGGGGGTGTGAATGGGTGGGACGTATTTGTGGAACTCGTAAGAGCGTAGTGAAGTTGATGATGCGGGGGAGATATGACGGCGGCCTCCCTTGGCCCACCAGGAGGAGGAGGATGGGGGGAGAGGCGACTAAGGGGGGATGGGGTGTGTGCAAGTGGGGGAGAGGCAGGATAAGGGGGCGGCGGAATGGAGGAGTGAGGCGGGATTACGAGATGGGGCGCGGTTGGGGGAGAGGTTTGGAGGGAGAGGCATTTAAACGGATGGAGTGATAGAAGGGAGGATGTGAACATATATACTTAACTGTATGTATGAAGCACGCGGAGATATTACGGGTTTTAACTACTGCTTCCGTTAAATGTGAAGTTGAACGTCGAGTGAATTTTTCGAGGATTAATAACGCCGAGGAGGCGAGCGGAGGAAGGAAGCAATGAGTGCATTGGTGATGTTATACGCGCTGTTTGCTGAAGATTGGTGGAGTGTATTATCCTCGCGCTTACTCCCGTTCGTTTCACGCGCTGGGTTTGAGAAGCGTTGCAATTCTAGGCTGCCCTTTGCAGACGGGAGGATGAAGTGCGTGTTTCGCGCTCAGTCCGGTTTTATTGTGTCTGCCCAAGTCTGATTCGCGGCCTCAAAATGAACTTTTGCAAGATTGTTAGTCGTTGTTATGGGTGCCATAACCTCTCCATCTAGCACTAAGAATATTTATTTTAATATCATTGGAGTAGCGAAAAGTACCTCCTGACACAGGATAAACATAAAAATTGTGCATTAAAACCACGACGGGCATTTATTTAGTCATTAGTAGCAATTCAAACGACTGTAAAGTATAGGCTATATTTTCCAATTTTATAGCCATTCCATAGAATGGCAATAACATTTCACTTTGACTTAATATTATGATGTAGTTAGGAGTTAATAAAATGAATCAAATTTAATGCCCTTATAATTTCTTATTTATGTATGACAAAACGATTGGCGTTCACTAAAATATATATCGGTAAAAAAATACTTAGCGGTATCAGGATGAAGGGCAAGTATTTGCGAGAACAATAGTTAACGGTGTGATTTATTCCACCTACCGTAATGTTACTGAAACATCCTAAAATCTACCAAGAACAAGGAAAACATATTATGAGTTCCAAAACATCATGGAAACGGATAGGCCTGTTGGAGAGAAAAACATGTTACTGTATACAATTTCTATAAAATGTAATTGTTTTTGTTTTGAGTGACATTTTTATTTATATCATGCAGTCTAATTTAAGGTAGGTTTTTAATGGGCACAGTCTTAGCAATAATTTACTTCTAAGTTCCCACTGATATGACAAAACCTGACACCTCACACTTCAATAAATCCTTTTTCAATTCCGTATGCAGTCTACCTCCCTCCAGTCCTTACAAACATGCCTATGCTATTCCACCTCTTATCGCCACAAGAAGGTGTGAAATAGTAGAGTTTGCGGATAGGTTTCCTACCTCTTCAATCCATTTCTATTTTTTGCAATAAATTCATTAGTTTTACCCAATTCACTATCAAACTCCTCCTAGAAATATACGAAATACAAAGGTACATCCCGACTATTCTTTGTTTGTTTCCATCAGTGATTACATTACTATAATGACATCACGCGTACCTATCTCCTTCCCCAAAGCAAACTTATCATTCCCAGATCAATCATAGGCCCTCCTCTCCATACTTTTATTGATGACCTTAAGGACCACTTTATTTGCGTGTGAAATCAAATTTATTGCTCTATAGTTTAAACATATGGCTGCATTTCCCCTTTTGGGAAACTAGCAGCGGTCTAACAAAATCTTCCGGCCAAACTGGTCCCTCAAAAATACTGCGAATAAGTCTATAAAAATATTCCTTCCAGTTTTCTAAACTATAAAAGTTTATGCTCTATGAGAAAGAGCATAGAATGAAGAGAATGAGAATATCTATGAAAATTCTCTATGAGAATTCTCATAGAAAAGTTCTATGAGAATGTTTTCATCTCTATCCATCCATTTCCATCAACTGAGTTCTGTTCCTAATTCCTCTTGAGAAAGGTGGTTGCACCACAGAAAATTCGAGAACCAGTGAGTCCCTCTCTTAAATGTTTTAGTTTCTGTGTTTGATATGACTATTTAGTGAATTTACATTATATATATACATTATATATATATATATATATATATATATATATATATATATATATATAATATCTATTCAAACTTGAAAATCCCGCCATACGGCGCACAAATATTCATTCAAACATAGAAATAGGTATAAGGAAAGGGGATAGGAAAACACATAAAAGGTGAACACAGGACATGTGGGGAAGGCGGTTTTTGAGCAGATCACGAAAGTAAAAATATTTCCTTATCCGGGATAATCAATATAATATCTATATATTCTTGCCGTATCTCTTGAATTTTTCCTGGGTCAATAAATAATTTTCCTGACTGATCTTTGATAGTGTGCCCTGATTTTCCCATTTTACTTCCTGGTAATGCTTTCACCCTCCTTTCCAGCGTACCCATAGTTACCAGGACTCATTCCCGAAATTGTGGTGACCATAAAGTAGTGGGATAAATAATCGAGGCGGTTTCCCGTTACCTTCCTTAATAGTGTTTTTAAACTATAAAACCTTCACTCAAATGGCCACCCCTTTGGGGTTAGATACCTTTTCAGACGTTCACTAAGGAACAGATGCTGCGCGGACAACCTTTCCTCTGGCTTCTACCCTTCCATCTATCTGGCATGTATGGCCTTTTCAGGAGCAATTATCATTGCTCTAGCCTGGGCAGTTCTATGGGTGATCAGAACGTACACTTACTTTGTCATCATGTCTAGGTTTTAGATCATGATCATTAGTTACGAGAGATAGAAAATTTATTGGATTGTTCAGTAGATTTCTCCTTTGTCCAATTTTTCATGTATCAATATTTAGTTTTGCGATAAATTAAATAGAAATAGTAACCGAAAGGTGCATCATAGTTAAAGGAGTTTTAAAGCTTAACTTTTTTGCGCTTCTATCTATTGATCAGATAAGATCGTTCACTAGGTTTTGAAAGAAAACACTGTGCCATGACTGTTGAGAGATTGAGCAGCAATATTATTAAAACTTTTTCCGAAAATAGAGATAATTTTGCACTGCTAACTAAATAAAAGCTACGTCAATTATAACTACACAAAATGCATGCTCGAGGGAATGTTCAAATTTGCAGATTGGCAGATTATTCGGAAATCGTGTTACCCATGAGAGTAACCAGGTTGCCACGTTTGCGGATGAAGATCTGCCTTTGGTTATTTGTTGCTTCGGTTGTTGCTCCGAGGTTTGGGTGCATTGGTTACTTTTGGAACAAGAAATAAATATGATATAAATTTAACACAGTTCACTGCTCTCTGCATTTGGTCGAGACCGGTTAAAATCTTTTAACTTTAATTCAACACTGAACAAATGGCATTATGAGTCGGTACTTCAAAAATTAATTCAGAAAATTCAAGAACCTCTGGAAATGTTAAACCATAATATGTCCTCAACATAATTGTGGTAAACCGTGAGCTTATCTGAATTTACGATAAAATGAATTTGGTGCCATTAGTTACGCCAATAACATTCATTTAAGGTCACACCATGCTGTTTTTAATCGTTCTTATGCTTCTCTCAATTTATGTCGTACGTAATCTTACTTCTATTTCAGCAATGAAAAATATGACTTGGGATCGATGGGTTTTCAAAAGATGATGCTACCTATAGGAAAAGTAGGCTATATCCGGAAACAATTGATGTTAGGGATGAATATTGAGGAGAGGTTTATACAAGAGGCGGAAGGAGGCGATTAAATTCCTACGCTAGTGAACATTTGAATACCGACCAATTTGAAGACCGAGTATAGGTTTGGGAGGCCTGGGGATGAATAGCCCAGGGGGTTTTTTTTAGAGAGAAGGCAATTTCTTCCGGGCCCGATCGAGACTATGGACTACTGAAAGGGATTTCAGTACTTTCCAAATCAAAGATTTGGACTCTGAGATAACTTAACTTTGACTGCGTTAAATGTCTTCAGTGAAGATTCACAAACTACTATATACAAGCTATATTTTGTGAAAATATTAATAATTTTAAGAAAGGGTTCTAAATGAAATAAAGTTTACAATAGCTCAATCACTTCGGTTAATAGTAATTGTGAATGTTAAGTCCATGAAGCCTTTGGAAAACCATAGTCAATTTGTTTCATATAAGCTGCCAGAAAAGATTATTTTATGTATAAACGATCTTTGAATAGATATAAATTGTAGAACCATTACAGTTTCAGACTGTTTACAGCAAATATATTTTAAACGATTTGTCCACACCTTCCATGAGATTGGGTCACAGGCTTGATGCTTTTGGTATAAAGATTATGTTTAGGACAATTATGAGGTTCGACTTTAGTTCAAAAGGGTATCGTTCGGAGCGATATTAACGTTAGAATTTAATGTGTAAATATTTTTCCGATGACTGTTTACAAAAATATAGACGTTAAATACATGACAATTTTTTCTATCATGCTCACTGAAGTTTTTTATCATTCACGTTGAACGTCTGTGAACTATAGTGGACTCTTGATTAAATAAAATATATATTAAAACATACTGATGTAAAACTTCTGACCACCTCCCTGTTCTCTTCATAAATTCATAGATTTTACTTCACTGTTTTACCCTACGTTTTCTACTGACTGGGCAATATTCCCCATTAATCTTTCGGGACATTCCCCCTCCATACTCTGAAATTCACGTATGTATTGGAATAATGAGTATATTAATTATATTTTAAATCTATTAATTCCAAACTACAATGGATTAATTTGCCACTTGAAGTTTCTTAAGATGTACTATGGAAATCAAGAAATTAGATCTTTAATTCGAATGAATGCTTTCGCAATTTCCAGTTTGTTTCCCTGAATTTGCCCACCTAAAGTAACGAGTTCAAAAATATAATTCCTTCTCAGCTTTAAAAATTTTATTCGCACAACTGTCGTAAAAAATATGATTTCACAGATATGAAATATGCTAATAAAAAATCAAAACCGCAAAAGAATGGTGGTTAATTTTTAAGCTCTGAAGTGTTTTCGCCGGATGAGTCTAAAACAGTCTGAAAACGCTCATGTGAGGGAGTTGAAATGAACAAAAACGGAATAAAATCGTTTAAAAACAACCCCCAAGATTTATCTAGCTAAGCAAATACGTACTTCAGCACATTCGTTAAGATCAGACTCTGGGAAATTACTACAATTTCAGGAGTGTTAAAGAGGTTTAAAAGTGGCAGCGTTTCCTCTTTATCTCCTCGGAGATAACAAACATCTGGAGCAGAGTGAGAGAGAAATTAGCAAAACTTGTGAAATATGAGATTCATGAGTTGGAGATATAGTGCCAACGAGAACGAGAAAGAGAGAAAAGGATAGAGAGTATTTAATAAAAAGTGAGGTATGAGAAGAGAATGAATGGCTGACTACTTAATTTCTACGGCTCGGAAAACTACTTGGATTTAAGTCTTGCAAGAAATTAAACCCGCAAAAATGGTGCTCAACTGTTACTATACTATCAGATAAAAGATAAGATGAGCACAACATCTTAGTTTACAAATAAGCAGGTAAATTTGGCTTAATAGGTTTTGACGGGGACGACTAGTTTACGAGATAAACGCTCCTTACGAAGTTAAATTAGATGGATGATTAATACACGACGATAATTTCATCAGTGAAGGGAGTAAATAATTTCAGATCGGATTAACTAGAACAGATACTGAAGAGAAAGGACCATAAACACTAATTGAAAATATTTTCAAGAGAAATGGACTACCGTTTGGAGAAAGCCGAGGATTTATTTCCGCACGCGGAAAGAATCATATAGTAATTACGAAATGGGCGAGAGAGAAAAATGCACCGCAGCGAGAACATATTTTTTCGCCATTGCCAGCAAATACTGAATTTTAGAATTTCAAATTAGCGAGTGCAATTTCAGCGAAGAGGGCCACACTGCTGCTAACTCCCTCTAGCTAGGAGCAAAAAGGAGAGCGTGTCACCCTAGGAATGCTTTCAGGCTCCCTCACCCGGACGTTGCGGGGGTAAGAGAAGGGTGGGGGAGAGGGAGGGAGAGAGAGGGAGGGAGAGAGAGGGAGGGAGAGAGAGGGAGGGAGAGAGAGGGAGGGAGAGAGAGGGAGGGAGAGAGAGGGAGGGAGAGAGAGAGGGAGGGAGAGAGAGAGGGAGAAAGAGAGACGGAGAGAGAGAGGGGAGAGAGAGGGAGAGAGAGGGAGAGAGAGAGAGAGAAGGATATCGAGGGAATGGGGACATAAGAGCAAGGGATAGAGAGACTATTCCAAGCGCCCACTCCCCGAAAACCCTTCCCACCACCACAACCCAACCCTCCCCCCCCCTTATTCCGTCCCTAAATCCCGTATAAAGACCCAAAGATTGATCACGTAGATGTATTTAACTCCGTGCAAGGGACTTGTTCCGGTTGAGGCAGGTTTGGGTTGAGGGCCGCGGGAGATCTGGTGGAAATGAGGTGAGCGAGAAAGGGGATAAGGGAGGGACGACGGAAGGACCTAATGGAGGTGGGGTTGACGGTGGTAGAAGGGGAAGGGGAGAGATGGAGCGTGGACTGGGATTGATAGATGGAGTTGGGAGGTAATAGGCAAGGAATGGGGCGTGGGTGGGGCAAGCAGATGGGAGGTGGTGGGTGATTGCGGTGGAGGGAGTGAGGCGGAGAGAGGGTGGCCTTAAGGGGATACAGATGTCTCTTGTTAAGTGAAGTGCCTATCCGATCCCTCCGTGTGCCACGTGACTTTCACTAGATCCCTCAAGTCTGGAACGCACAAACTCACTCACTTTTTATCTCCCTGCTCCTTACTATACGCGGGTGAATTTCTCCGTTACACTTTCACCGTCTACTCAGTTGTTATCTTGGACTTCTTTCCCAAAAATCGCTATTTGAGGCAATGGCGTACACTAGAGATAAGGGTAAGAAGTGGTGGCATAATCGTAATGATTTCTTTAAGGAAAACATTCCTCTTATGTAATGAGATTGGTACCTTGTAGGATGTGAGTTTTAAGTTGTTAAAATTTTTGGTAAAAATAACAGGTCACTCAACAATGCAAATCAGAATAAAAAGAGACGTTTCAGGCGTGATATGGTGGAATATCATGATTTTAATTAATTTTTAATTAATGCAAATCAGGATGTATCTTATATTTGACCATTTTTAAGAAAACTGACAAAGTACAGGGTGCGGCAACATAACTATCTATTTTGTAAGCGTTTTGCGTTTGAAAAAAGGAAGTTATATTGTCGCACCCTGTATAATCTATGCATCTCTCCCTGGGATAACTGCAGTGCTCTCTCAGTTATTATCCGAAATTATGCCATAATATATACGCAGTGTCACATAGCATATAGAGTGAATTTGAATACTGTTCATCTTTAAGAGAAGCATCCATGCTCTTTTGTGTTGTGTTAAAAAAAATGACTTGCATCGTAATGTAATTAATCATGATTGAAATTATTTCCAGTCCCATCTTGCAAGCAATGGATGAAAGCATCAAAGATATTCAAATCAGCCCTTCAATTCAACACCAAAATTAGGCCTGCTTTTGTAAAAATAGGAGTTAATTGGAATTTTCAATATTCAAATT